>OX578144.1:65921938-66024438 GCA_951213105.1 Amaurobius ferox
TTAGCATTTGAATCTGGCTGGTATTATGATTTTGTTTTATGGTATTTTCCTAACAAAGGTTTATACATAAATAGTTAATTTTTATCACTATATATATGGTTTATACATAAATAGTTAATTTTTATCACTATATATATCAATAAAATATATTTATAATCATTTATAATAAAATATATTATAAAGTTTCAAAAACAGTAAAAATTAATTTTATTACTAAACAATAAGATTGTATAAGCATTAATAATTACAAAAATTTATCACATAAACATGCTGAGAGAAAATAACAGCATGGCAATATATTGAAGCTTACTTCACTAACTTATCAATCTAGTTTACAAACATATCTATCAATGCAGGTTTTGTAGCAAACTTTAAATAACAGGTAAAGATAAAGTTAAAAATGGAATATGGTAATGTTAAAAATGAAAAATTAATATATATACAGCAATTAAAATATAAAAAAGTGTAAAACTCTTTGCGTTCTAAACACTTGTGTACCAGATATGTAATTATGCACTTCAACAAACTCTGGCAGCTGGTATTTGGCAAAACATGGTGAGTTGTAAGTCAGATGTTTCATGTTAAGGAAAAACAACTTTTAAAAAACAAATTTTAATGAAATTTCTTTTTGAAGGAGAATTAAGTTGTTTAGAATACCCAATGGACTGATGAGTGATCAATTCGACATATACAGCCATATGTTGGCCGAGAAAATACTATGATCCAATGATATGTCTTGAAATGATTGAAATGACACCCACACATGTAAAATCTAGATTTGTTTCTTTTAGCAGAAAATTTTGAGTAAGCTTCCCCCTTGCTTCCCACATTTTCGGGATGAATTGATGGAATTCGGAATCAAAATTTATACGTTCGTTAACAGTCATTGATTGGGATTATTTTTATTGCAAATAATATGCACTTGATTCGCCAAAACAAAACTGAATCAACTGTATTTTACTTATTATTCTGCAACCAATCAGAATGAACAAATTTATACTTTTGATTTATATTGCAAATGATATGCAGTCAGCTCCCCAAAACAAAACTGAATCAATTGTCTTTTATTAATTTTTTTGCCACCAATCAGAGTAAATAAATTTATATTTTTGATTTTCAACTTCCTTTCCATGTAAAGAAAATGCTGAGCTATAAATTTTTTTTCCTGCAAGTTGTAATTTATTTAGCTGATGAGACATATAAGTGATGAAAGTGGTAAATTTGAGCTTTAGAACACTGACATATAAACAATAACAATGTATAATGTAGGTGTTTTACTATATTTTTATGAAACAACATTTCTTTTATTAAATTGTTTGAATTAAAAGTTCTTTAAGTTACTGTTATTAGGATTGGCATGCAAAGTAAATGTAAATTATTTGTCAGAATTTATTCAATTGATGTATAAGTATATAGAGTTTAGCTAATAATGATAAAAATGAAAATGTATTAACACTTTTTGTGCAGTAAAAGAGAAGAAAGACGATCATTACTTTTGACAAAACCAGATTTTACAACAGAAATAAAACACAAACTATAATTATGAAACAAAATTGGTAAATAAAAATGTATATAGTATGAAGTTTGTATACCAGAAATTCTAAACTTACCACTTTGTGCCTAAATTTAATATCATTTTTATCTACCCTGAACTTTACTTCATAGTAACGATCTTTCCAGCCATCTTCCCATAACCTATATTAAAGAAGCCATTTTGGAAAAGATTAGAAATAAGCAGACAAAAATTTTTCAAAATCAATTCAACAAAATGCAATGGATAAAAAATTCAGAAAATTTCAGTATGCCACATATAACAAGGAAATAAATGATGAGTCTGTAACAGATTCATCAAATTATCCACAAAACTCATGAGTACTGTAGATGATTCCCAAAAATTAAAAGGAATAAAATACTAGTACATAAGATGAAGTAAAATTACTGATCCGCATAAATTATTCACATAAAAAAAAAATTGAAAATAAATATGTGCATATATACAGAGCTATGGAGACAAAACCTGTAGCAATTTTGGGTGGAGTTAAAGTCAGAATCAGAGTTGTGTACTGACTTAAATTCCAAAATGAAAACTTATATTGCACAATGTAAAAGTTTTTAAAA
The DNA here is from genome assembly GCA_951213105.1 of Amaurobius ferox. NCBI lineage: Eukaryota > Metazoa > Arthropoda > Arachnida > Araneae > Amaurobiidae > Amaurobius > Amaurobius ferox. The sequence goes on from OX578144.1 coordinate 65,924,057, forward strand.
CATGCCAAAACATAACAGTAAAATTAGCTTTAATGCAAGAAACCATACCATATCATTACAAACCATACCATTACAAACCATATCAATTGCTTCCAAATAAGAAAAATGATATGAAAAATTAATATTTTAGTAAAATAGATCTTAATACAAAAGTATATTATGAAATAAAAGTTATCCCTGCCTAAAATGAAACAATTTGAAATTAGATGCGAGTGGAAATGGATACTTCTGAATCTATAGTACTGTGTAGGAGCTCACTCATTTCTAGTATTTATTTAGCCCCAAAACCTAACACAATTTTTCATTGTAATATTTTCATTTAACCCTTTCGGGACGATTAGCATGCCCGCGTGTCTGCTGCGAACTTGCATTCAAGGACGGACAGCACGCACTCATGACGGAGGAAACTTTACCCTAAACGGAGAGTGACACGCATGCGTGCCTTCACTTGGAACTTTTTAATTTGTCTACTAGATGGTGTTAAATGTCCGTGGAACAAACTTCAATGTATTTTTCTGATACATGACTTTGGCATAAGGAGGATCCAATGAATTATTTCTCCATTTGGAGCGGTGAAACATGATTTTGTAATATAAACAAACAGAGCAATTCTCACAGCATCAGCAATTTTAGAATTGAGTTTCGGGTTTTGTTTTTATTTCAGCATTATGATTTCATTGGTGAATCATAGGAATATAAGAGAGTATTTTTTTTTGTTTAGGTTTTAGAGGCAGTGAAATTATTCGTTTATTTCGGATAAAAGAATGGGAGCAACTAACGAGTATTTTGTATTCAGATTTGTATAAAAAATATACATCAAATAGAAAATAAATATTTCTTTTATTCCTGAAAAAAGTAGATTTCTGTGTTGAATAGGTGATTTTTAGTGAATTTTTTTCGAGAGTTAGGCTTAGAGCAAACAATTTGCCGTCCTTTGGGAACAGTTCGGAAGCGAAGCACTCTGTCTTTTTGGCCGCGAATGCCGTCGTCGTGAAAGGGTTAACCAAAATTGCACAAAATGTGCAAATTTGGAACTGTACACTTTTTTATAATGTTGATTCAAAAAATTCTGTCCAAATTTCAATGATAGGTTATGGCAAAGATCACAATAAGTACAACATTTTCCAGGCATACTAGAGACTTTTGCAAATGAATAGCAAAATGCAAAGGTCACTATACATTTGCCTTATATAGGATTTGGACAGAAGAGAGAAAGAGCAGTTGGAATTGAAGATCAAAATTTGGTTCACTGACTCTACAGCCCTGTATATAAAAAAAATATTCAAATCGTAAAATACAGTACAAAAAAGAAGATATATAAGTGTATATATATATATATATATATATATATATATATATATATGTATATGTATATATATATTATATATATATATATTTATATATATTATTATTTACGAGGTTTCATTTGTCTTGTTATTTATTTGATTTTTAAATTGTCATATGTGTTACTGTTTTGTTGTAATGAAACTTGATGATACAGTTTTTGTAGTATAGTCCGTATGGGTCTCACTTTTTTTACATTTTTAGTTTTAGTATAGTGTACTTGATTTACGACAGTGTATCCGCTTCCGGGAGTGTCATCATGACATCAAGCTGGATTAACCGGGAAGTGGGGGTTACAATCCCCCTAGCGAAATTTTGATACATTGTCGTTCTTACTTCATTCTTTTTTGTTTATATAAATGTACTTGGTTGAGCAGCATAGCGCCTATAGGTATATTTTCAGTTGGTTGATAGATTTATTTATTTGTATATATATATATAAAGTTTCAACTGCCAAATATATGACTTTTTCTAAAATTTTAGCTAAAATCTCTAAAAGCATTTTTGCTTTTTCAGCTTTTCTTTAGCTAGAATGCCAGACTTGACTTCAATTTATTTTTAATCTATATAAATAAAATTGAAAATCTGTCTGCATATTTGTTTGTGTGTGTGTTTGTCTCATCATCACAGGAGAATGGCTACACTGAATTTGATGAAATTTTTGGGGTAGACAAGCTCCACTTAAAATTTGGTCCATGTTTCGAGTCTCTAGGACTAAGGGTTATCGAAATATTAATAAAAAGTACACTATTAAACCTTTCACTGAGATAGCATTATGCAAACAATATTTGTTCTGCAAAATTTTTTGGAAAAAAAGAAGAAGAAGAAAGAAATGATATGTTGCTAAGCAACGGAAACCCAATGAGCAGTAAATCATTTTTGATTTAAATAATAACAAAATTGTACACATAAATTTTATCGGAATTGCATTTTTGATTGGATTATATCCATTATGGTTTTTCCTTTGATTTTAAAGATTATAGGGATTATTGATGTTTTGAAATCCAAATATTGTAGTACAGGAATATTACTGGTATATTACAGTTATACTGGTATAATCGTTTAACCTGCGAAAATATAAGTAGTATGGGTATATCTTCTAATCCACGAGAACATAAGTAGAACAGGTATATCTTCTAATGCAGTTTTAGTGCTTTTGATTTCGGTATATTGATTCAATTTCATATTTTCTGTAAATTTGTTTAGAAAAGGGATCAGGATGTTTTATTCCTTAGATCTGCCTGCAAAGATAATTTTGTATAGTGAGAACAGATATTCTTAAACTTCTTTTTAGGAGCATTAATTTAAGTATTCTAATAGAATGTTTTGAATAACAATGTCATTTAGAATAGAATACTACAAGAATTTGCACATGATTGTGAATTTTAAGTTTCTTTATATTGCATATTCCATACCACGAACTGGTATACTGCTAGTATAAAATAAATATAAGATGCTTGCATGAAAACTACAATAATAATAATAATAATAATAGTAATAATAAATTTAAAGTCTAAATTTTTTGTAAGAATCCTGATTCAATATATTGAAATAGAAAAGGGATAAAGGAAACAAATGACTTGCCTATCAATCAATTTAATCTTAACTAAATGTGCTTAAATGATATTTGATATTTTCAGAAAACTGTTCAAATTTAACAAAATTTTAGAAATAAGGATGCTTGTTATAAAAAATCTGGTATTAAACAATTTTGATTTTTCCTTAAATTACTTTTAATTTTCTTCTATAAAACTAATAAATATATTTCCTACATTAACTTTTCCATCATCAAACTAGAAATTGTAGCATAAACACCAGTTTTGATAAAATTAAAATTAAAGGAGTGAAGCTTCAACAACTAATTATAAAAAAATAATTAGTTTATCATAGAAGAGATTTTGCCCTTAAGCATGGGTATTTGAAAAGTCATATACAATTTCAGGCAAAAAACAATTAGTTAAAGTTTTTAAACGGAATTAATAGGAAATAATGTTTCAAAGACATTTATATGTATACTAGCAGTATACCTATCCTTCATATGTAATATAAAAAAGTATATAATATATAGTATATAATATAAAAATAATTTAAAATGCACAATCATGTACAAATTCCTATAGTATACAAAATGACATTGTTAATCAAAACATTCTATTAAAATATTTAATTTAATGTCCCTAAAAAGAAATTTTAAGAATCTTTGTTCTCGCTATACAAAATTATCTTCATGGGCAGATCTGAAGAATAAAGCATCCTGGTCCCATTTGTAAACACATTTCCAAAAAATATGAAATTGGATCAATATATACAAAATAAAAATACTAAAATTGTATGGGACCCATACCGCGTATTAGTAGACGATTACACGTACTACAATATTGAAGTTTCTAAAATCTTTGCCAAAATAAAACAGATGACATAATAAATTGAAAATATCAACAATCCAAAGAGTTAAACCTGAAGGCCATGATTAATTACAATATATGTCAAAATGAAAGTGCTAAAATTATATGGAAAGATATATCTGCACTACTTACATTGTCGTAGATTAGAAGATATTCCTGTGTGTTAGAAGATTACCCATATTACAATACGAGTTTCAAAAATCTTTGTGCCAAAATATAACAGATGATGTAATAAATTGAAAGTATCGATAACCACGTAAAGATACCCATACTACAACACACGAGGATCTAAAATCTTCGTCAAAATAACAATAATCCCTGAATCAATAATCCCGGAAAATATCAATAATAATAATGTTTAAACCTGAAGACCATAATTGCTATAATGCAGTCAAAAATGCAATATCGATGAAATTTATTTTATATTATTTAAATCAGAAAATATTTAATAAAAATCGTCTGCACAGCATAAACACATTAAATTTAAATCCGTTGCTAAATGACATATAATTTTTGTCAAATAAATTGGTCGAAAAAATAATGTCTGCATAATGCTATCTCTATGGAAAGTTTAGTTGCACGTTTCTAATTAATATCTCGACAACCCTTAGTCCTAGAAACTCGAAACGAGGACTAAATTTTAAGTGAGACTATTCCGAGTCTACCCCCAAAATCCCATCCAATTCGGTGCAGCCATTCTCCCATGATGATGAGACAAACATACAATTAAACAGACAGATTTTCAATTTTTTTTTTATATAAATATCGAGGTACAGCTAAATACGCACTATTACGGGTATTTTTTCTTAAATCCTGTTATGAATGTATAAACAAATGCAAATATTAGATAACGAATATCCCTATTTTTGCTGTCTTTTAATATTTCTCAAATTTGAATGTAAATTCTAGGAATCAATCTCATTTTAAAGATGTTAAAAGCCAAAGTTTTGCATCTCAAAACTACACATGAAGTATCAAAAATGATTACTTACATGCAAGTTCATAGTGTCATCCAAAAGGAGCACCTTAGAACAAAAGAAAAGGCAATTTGTAAATGAGTTGAGAAAATTTTTCATAACTTTTAACATCTTTTGGACATGAATGAGATCAAGAAAAATTACAAGCTTTATAATATCAAAAATTATAAAGATAATATAAATAAAAATAAATCCACAGACACTGTTTATTCTAGTAGCTTTGAATCAATACAAATTGTATAAAATAGTCTTAATGCAAATATATCCAAAGACTTGCAAAATTAGACTGACTGATTAGGCTACTAACTTTCAATTATAAGAGAATGGACAGAATATTCAAGCTTTCAATTACTGAAATTTCATAATTTAAACCTAGACACAAATTCAAAATGATTCAGAAACAAGATTCAAGGATATTTTTATACATATTCTAAGTATTACATGAAAAACTAGTATCAACTTTGAAAATATGTATATAGTTAACAGAGAGAAAAAGGATATATATGAAAATTTCAATTTTTTTTAAGAAAATTTTTTTAGTAAAAATGTTTAAAAATTCACCCTGGTGCCAGTAAGGTTTAAAATTCAAGAAATTTAATTTTATCATGAGATAACACATGCTAGATTTGGACAGCAACTCTGATATTCGTGTTGTTCCCTCAAAATGAGTACATTTCTATGGCAGGCCCAAAATAAGCTCCCCCGATAAGGTTCAAATTAAAAAAAAAAAATCGCAAAAGATGGGACTCTTTAGCTGCTCCGGTTTTCAAGTTATTCCCAAAAATGAGTGCATTCCCATAGCAGGCACAAGACTGGCTGTGCCAGTAAGGTTTAAAATAAAAAACAAAATAATTGTACAATGAAAGACAATGACATACTAAATTTGGATTTCTTAGCTACTCTGGTTCTTGAGTTATTCCTCCAAAATGAGTACATTCCTATGGCAGGCTCAAAATGAGCTAGCCCAATAAGGTTTAAAATCCAAAGAATTAAGATATAGAAAAAAGGCATTGACATACTAAACTTGGACATTCTAGCTGCTTTAGTTTTTGAGTTATTCCCCCAAAATGAGTACATACTATGTGAGCCTTGTACAGGTTATTCTAATAAAATCCAAAGAATTAAAATATACTGCAAAAGGCAGCAACATGTTAAATGTGAACGTTTTAGCTGCCCTTGTTCTCAAGTTATTTTAAAAAACTAAGTACATTCATATTATAGGCCTACCACAGAATAGCCCGATAGCATTTAAAATCTAATAAATTAAAATATACTACAAAAGGCAATGACATAGTAAATTTTGATTTTCTTTCTATTCTAGATTTTGAACCCAGAATAATGTCATAAATTTTCTAGATCTCAGTATTGATTTCAGCCATAATAAATTGTCATTCTATATATATGATAAAAGAACAACTTATAATATTCCTACAACAGGAATCATACATTGTACATCTAATTTGCACTTGAATATATTTAGGAATGTATTTATTGGTGGTCTAGCAAGAACAAAAACAATTGTAAGCAGTGACGCCACCAGATTGGAAAGTGACAGAAAATTCTTACAACAGGCATTCAGGCAAAGATATCCAATGCAATTTATGATCCATTACATAAAAAATTACTATGGAAAAAATGAAAAATATGGGTTTCGTTTGTGTGAATATTTGAGGTCATTATGAATATTGATTATACGTTTTTGAGAGTAATGGCATCACAAACATCTAAACTGCTGAATATGATTATTTTGATGTTATAAAGAGGAAGCATAGGCATGAACTTAGCTGACTCTGAGGTTTGGACCAATACTTTTTAATATCACTTTCCTTTATAAAAGGTCTTGTGATAATTTTGATTATCACTCCGGAGGTTGGCTACAGTCAGTGCTGGCGTCCAGGAGTGCAATGCCGCGGCATTTAAGACATGAATGTTGATAACTGGGGAGTAAGGTCACTACCCCTTACCGCCATTGTGTAAGCACCTTACGTTGCCTTCTTTCTTCATTTTTATTTTTACATATTAACCCTTTATATATTTTTAGTGTTTTATGCTGCTGTGCGCAAGTACACTAAAATTCATTTCAATATTTTTCTTTAGAAATCTATCTTTTATTTATATATATATATATATATATAAGGCAATCTTAAAATGGAAATTTATATGTTACCTAACATCATCCTCAGGCTCTGGTTCACTATCTGAATCCTCATCTTCTCTTTTCCTCTTTGATCCACCAGGAGCTTCAGGAGTGCTGCCAGAATTTGATGTATCCTAAAGTTGAATATCAAAGTATTGTAGTAGCACGCTTAAGATAAAAACATAAAAAATGCACATTTGAATTTGAAATGCCCAACTTCTCAGATTCTTGCCTTTAGGGCACATGACTTAGTTCTATAGTTTGTGATATTTGGGCTTTGTCACAGACATGTTATTCTGACTTTAATTTTTATATTTTATAACATATATACACCAGTTACTGCAATTTTGAACTTTTTATGCTTTATTTTAGTCATAATAAAGTTAAATTATTAGTAATGTCAGGCCTGTAGTAAAAAAAAAACATATTAATTTGTGTAAGAGAGGAAAACATTAGAGCGAATTACATCTTCTAAAAATGAATTTTTAGCCTATTTTTATTATTATTTTACATATATATATTTTCAAAATTATGATGAAACTATTACCTTGTTACGGAATAATGATAATATCAAAATTGTTATCAAAATACAAACATTTTTTATTCAATTTACTTGTCAAGTTATTCTTTAAATTATCTGTCCTATTGTAAACTATTTTGATACCACTTGAATCTGTATCACAATTCAATTATCAATTTTCCCATACACCACAGTTAAAAATTAATGTTTTCCATAAAAATGAAGCTAACAAAACTTAAAATTTAAATAATAACTGTAATCACCAAAAATTTTAAAAAGTCCACCTAGTTCTAGTTATAATGTATCTACACATAAAATTACATAGCATTTGCTTTGGAGTTATCTTGTTCACATATCACAAACATGCACACAGGCAGACAACCTTCCAAAAGTGTTTTAAATGGGCACAGAAGATTTTAAAATATGTTTATCCATTAAAATCTCAAATTAAGAAAAATTTAGGAAAACAATACTTTACCATACAATAGTATGAATAAAAGTAAAAGTATTTGGCTCAATTTTTCAGCAAATATTTGAATGTATATGGAACAATGTGTAATTAGTGTGTCCTAATACACACACTGAGTTGCAGAAAAACACCATGTCTTAAACCAGAGTTTCTTAAATTCTATATCACAAAACTCAAAGATATTGTAAAACATGCAAATAGAATAACTTAAATCAGATGTAGCCACTGAAAATTTTCACTGTTTAAAGACTGCATTATTTCCCAAAGACTATCATCTAACATATAAAAATATGACAAATTTCTTAGACTCAATTAGTTTATAACCTTAAGAGTTCAATTAATAAACTTTTGCTTAAATTCTTGACTTTTTCTTAACCAGTATACACCATATTTCCCAAAATATGTGTATTTTTCATACAACAGTATGAGAAACAAAAATCAATTACTACATTTAATGCAGATAAAATAACATACTGGTTTCAACATAGATGCGAGACGCTCTTTCGAGTTGCCTTGATTGAGATTGGAATTAGAAGATGTGCCATACATTCTCATCTGATATGCTTCCTGTCGAGCATTTTGCACTGGGGAAGAATTATGGGAGACATTCTGGAAACAAAATAATTTTTTAAAATATGTGACATAATAATGAGAATATTAAAATCACAAATTTTCAATGTATAAATAAAATAATAAAATTTCAAACCATTTAATTTTAAATTAATAAAAGGATTATGAGTGGTCAGTACATGGCTTTCCCTGCATAATACAATGACATGACTACATAATGCAATGACAAGATCCACAGCCTGATATTTTTGGTATTGAATTAATACCATATAAATTGAAATTTAGTGCTTTTGGCAACTTATTAGTCTAAATAGAATGACATTTATGCTCATGAGCAAAAACATCAAAATTCAATTAAGATATAATTAATATCCTATGAAATAAATTACTATGCACAAATTCTTTGACATCAAATTTCAAAACTATTACAAAAGTAAATTCTCTCGTGAATAAAATGAACTAGATCCACGAGAATGATGTATTTTATTTGTTGCATAATATTACATATGGAAAGTAAACATATTGATACTATTTTTTTAATTTTATGTAATTTTTGTGAAAAATTAATTTTTAAAATGTGTAACATCTCGAGAAGGGTTTACGCAAGCATTCAAAAGTTTCTATCATTTGCTTACCAAGGGAAAATTACACAGATATGCCTATTGAATGTCTTCATTTTTTATCAAAAATTTGTTAAATTGGGATACCTCCACTCTCAATTCCATAGTTCAATCTCACTGAAAATCAATAAGCTTCTTGTGTTTATGATTGAAAAATTTAAATTGCTCAATTTATTGAGAATTATCCACCTGACAATTTTGTACACAGACAGACATTATTGAAGAATGGGGTGATCAGTTCTAAAATGTATAAATACGACAGTCAGATTTTTGACTCCATCACAGTACTTTACATTTATATATACCATGTATTGTAAGGAAAACAATAAAATGAACGTCAAAGGCAGGTATTATGCTTAAGCTGACTGCAGAATGAAAACAAAGTAAATCTGTGAAATTGATTTTAGCAACCTGAAAGACAAAAGACATTTTGGTGACACAAATATCCTGTAAGTACGTCTTTAAGTTTTAAAATCGGGAATCAAAATCAATGCTGCTTTTTTCCTTTGCTGTTTAGAATCTTTTTTCACATTATAATATGTCAGATTTACCTTTTTCATATTTTGACGAGACTACACAGAAGTGTGGATTTTTTGAAGCATGCTCTTCTGCCATCTTGTAAAAAATACATGTAAAAGACCTATATCAAATTTACGAAAGATTTTCCCTAATGCTGATAGTTACCTAAGTTAAAGGAAGTTATATTGAGAACTAAAAGTTTATTTGGTTAAATTATGTTTCAATAAATGTTTCTGTACAATCTTCTGTGAAATGCTCTGCAAGTATTAAAATACATTTAAAATATGCTTATTCCAAGACTTTTGTGTGGTCTCGCAATGCAAAATATGGGATATATGTCAGAAAACAGACACCTGAACATACTACGTTAATGTTTTCTTTTTAAACCACACAAGTTCTCTTGCACTAGCGTAGGCACAAACATCGGCACATTCTTTGCACAAACATTGGCAAAACGTAAAATTTTAACTTTAAATGGGTTCTGTTTTACTATCCCACATATTTTCTTCAACAACTCTGCTAATTAAGACATACTTGCAGTTTAAATGATGTAATAGTTCTACAGCTGAATTAAAAGTTGTATAAACATATTATTTTTTTAAAAACGTAAAGAAGGAAGAAACTTACTCTTGGAGCAAACTGTCCACCCGGAGTCCATTTAGGCCTATCATTACCCATCTGGAAAAAGAGAGAAGAAATATTTAGAAATACAAAGAAAATCCCAATTTAAAATTATAGCTCTACATGCAGTTTGGTTGGAAGGTAAAAACAATTAATTAAATTGAATTTTCAAAATCAATATTTGAGTTAGAGCATTTATACATCAGTAGCTGTACAACTATAGGATGACAGGCTGGGTGCTTACCAAGTTTTACAAACAAAATTTAACTTTTTAACACTTTACAACAAAGTTGAAAAGTGTTTATGACTTTGTTCATTCTGTCTGTCTGTCTGTTTGTCCGTTAGCACGATAACTGCCGTAAAAATGACTTAATCAAAATGAAATTTTAGTATGTTGTTCAGACGGTCTGTGGGACCTATGGGAATATAAATGAATAATATCACCCAATTAGTTTTGGATTGAACCCGGGTCAAAAAAATGAAATACATTGAGCCCTATGGGACCAAATTTTTCAAACAGTTTTTAAGCGGATTTAAAATCCACAAATTGCTTCGAAAATTTTAGGTAATATTCAAATTGTTCCATAAAATATATAAAAAAAAATTCAGCGAAATATATTCAGTAGTTCTTTAAATATAAATTAAAATAATAATTACACCTCGTATATGAAACGATCACATGACCCACTTCAAAATGATATATGGCATCCATCTTATTTCAAAATCGTGATTTTTTAAGTTCTTTTTAATTCATATTGAAAGTTGTATCCATCCTAAAACTACTTTATTTTCGCTTAAATTCTGTGCATCTACATACCGAAACAATGCAAATACAATAAATTTCAGTTTAAATGATTATCCAAATTTGATTATTTCTACAACTAAGCCTATTTCTCACTTATGTAAAATGTAAACAGCAAAATATATAGAATGAGTTGTATTAGAGTTGCTGTATTTTTTTAACACAAAATCATTTAGTCCATGGAGTCTGCATGGCTGATATGAATGAAATATTAATTGATTTTATAAAAAGGACGATTTTTTTCGATGAAGTTTTAAGCATAGAGTTTAATTACTTGTGGCTCCATGGTCTTAATTTTTAAATAAAATAAATTATTATAGTATTGTGATAAATGAAATGAATGGGAGAAAGTTATGAATGAAATTCTATTTTTATAGAGAGATCCAGGTGTGTTATTTTTTCTATGACGTCATTTGAATTAATTGCAGTTGTTTTCGATGAAGTTTTCAAATATAATAAATTATCGTAGTATTATGATAGTTTTAAAAATATTACCGTGGAATGTATTGCATTTTAGAGATATTTAAACTAGGCAATTTGTATTTCAATGCCGTCATTTGAATGAAGTTCATTTTCTTCAATGAAGGTTTAAGTTTTCAATTATAATAAATTAATGTAGTATTGTGATAAGTTTTAAAATATTACCGAGGAATGTATTGCATTTTCGACTTTTTTAAATAAAATTGCATTGAAGTTGGAAAGTGTTTCATAATCAATGCTTTAAGCATGATTGATCTGTCTTGTCTTGTTTAGTACCTTTCAATGGGTCAGTTAAACTGATAAATTAAATGGCATTTAACTTGATTAATGTTAATGAATACAATTTTGATATTTTCACTTATATAATAAATTTTAAACTACAAATTGTTTGTATAGACAATTTTTTTTCTTACAGGAACAATGTTATTAGAACCTAGGTAAAAATCATGAGAATTAAAAAATATGTTAAGTTTTCACATACTATAACTAATTTTTAACATAATCTATCTATAAATTGATGAGCAATATGTGCAATCTTTACAAAAAAAAACTATACTGCAAATCAAGCACATATTAAAATAAAAAGCCACAGAGCTGTTTTGAGGATATACAGGATCTTCTCAATCATTGCCAAAAGACCAACAAAGCCAAATGGAAAAACAAAGAAAGGATGAGAGCCAAAAGGTTCAAAAAGCAATTTCGCAATTGCCTTTTGAACTAAATTATATTTGATTCCAATAGACTAAAAGTTGCTTAATTTAGCAAAATGTTTATTCCTTCTAAAGCAGATCTGCCTAAACTTGGTTAACATCTATCAATATCCCACTTATGCCAAAAATTATTTTCTGTGATGTTTTATGATGATGTTTTTGTGACGTTTTATGATGATGTTTCTGTGATCATTTTGTGATCAAAAATTATTTTGACACAGAAGGATTATAACATTACATATTACATCCATTCAAGAATTACATACACAGTGCAAATCAAATTATCAATTTCCCCCATATACTATATAATTAGAGTTCTAACCAAGAGAATTACTAAATATTCTATCCAGTTTTAGCTTTCTACATAATATGTTTACTCATAAGATTTGATAGTGGTAGGCCGGCTGACAGATACACACATACTAAACTGGATATCATTCCAAGAGTGCGCATAATGGGTTTAAAAGGTCTTAAAGCATGCTTATCCATCAAAATTTTAAATTCAAATTTTCAGAAACTTATAGTAATCACAGTAGAAATAGTATATGAAAACTTATACAGATTTATACTCCATACTCACCTTCATACGCTTCTTCCTTTCCTTATTTCTGGCTTTAAAAGCAAGCTAAAGAAAAAAAAAAATTATAATAATAAAAAAAATGATTATAAAAATAATTAAGGAAATTATATATTGATAACATTTCTTGTAATGAAAAAAACAAACAAGCAAACAGATATAGTATTTTAATTATTTAGTTTAATATTTTAGGGAACACATTTGCAAGTTTAAACATATGGCATTTGAAAAAAATAATTTTTATTAACCAGTTAGTTGTATAAGTCTAAATAAATAATGTATTGGATGTGAATTAACAATAAATTGACTGGTAAGGTAATTATTAATTGATTTGATAAATTCTTTGAGGTAATACAATATAACTTCTCACAGAATAAAATAAAGTTTAGAATTGGGAATGGGATTTTCTATTGCCTGTTTGGCACTTTAAAATTAAGATTTAACATAGTATTCCTTATATAAAATATTAGTTATTTTAAGTAAAAAATTTAAGCAAAATTGAGAGAACTTTTAGAGAGAAAGAGTTTAAAATATCTTTAACTAGTGACTTCTAACTACTAGATAAGGCTACGCTACCACTAGTAAAGTTCAAACCACTAGATGAAGGGGGGAAAAAGATTATAAAACTTATTCAAGGTGTTTGTAAAATTTTATGCAATGGCAGATGCTTGTATCTTAATAAATTTTCCCAACATTAGAAGTGCTATACAGAAGAAATCCTTTATAGAATGCCTAACAGTTATTTTATTGATAACATATGGAATTATAAAAATTAAAAATTATATATAGATACTGGCTGCACTGGGCAGTAAAATCTGAAACCATTACTTCCAGAAATACAAACCAAGGAAGTTCTTGAAAAAAGAAATTGATTTTCAAAGCATTTGCAAAGAAATATTTCATACAAAGGAAACTACATGTCTCAAAACATTGAGAACTGCTGGCTTAAATGGTCTATGTACAGAAACATAAAATTCAAAATATTTCTAGCACACTAAAAATATACAAATAAAGCAAACATTTATTAATATAAATAAAAAATATTCATACCTCTGACTCCTGTCTTCTTTTAAAAATTTCATCCTCAACCTCGCCTAAATCTATTAAAGACAAGTAAAAATTGGGTGAATTGGCAACTATGCTAGGAAGATATTTACATATAATTTATTTGCTAAACATTATAAAAAAATTGTATAAAATGCATATATTTGTTAAAAGCATTTTTGTTATAGAAGAAAAATTGTTGAAACAAATTGATCAAAATAACAAAAAAAAAAAAAAAAAAAAAAAAAAAAAAAAAAATTACAAAATACTTTTAACAAAATTTTAAAATACCAATATATTTCTAGCATTTATGTTTCAGAAAAAGTTTAGAGGAAAAGTCAGAAAAAGTTTAGAGGAAATGTTTTCAGAAAAAGTGTAGCTCTGGTTTGATTTTGATAAAAAAATCAACAGGTTTTTGGTATTTGATGAATAAAATATTTGCATCAAATTCCATTTAAATCATTCAATTCTATCGAAAGATATCATATCTAGTGACTAATTAATATTCAGGAAAATGGTTGATTTATATTCAAGGATTGTAACAGATCTACACATGGATCAAGTAGATCTTTCTTTAGATGAATCAAAATCCAAGAGTGAGATTTTTAACCCCATCGCAATCCATTCCTTTCACACACACTATCTATTGCAAGGAAAGTAGAAATCCATTCCTAGTTTATGCTTTACCATAGGTAACATCGCTGTTGTTTTTGGTAAATCTTGTCTGAGTGTGTGTGTATACATGATAACTCAAAAATGAATGCACCCATATCTATCAAATTTTATATGCCGGACCATTATGCAAAAAGTTAAAACAATATAGAATGTTTCATCATTCTAATGATTAGAATTGGAATTATTTAAATTTGAAGATTTTCACAGAATTACTTCTTATGGGTAACTATGATAATTCCTGGAATTAGGATGGTTGATGGTATCTAGTATATATGGGAAGTGATAATTTAAAGTACATGACAGATGTCGATGACATCAAGTTAGTTTTATTGCAACAGACAAGACAAAGGTATATGTATGCATCATTAAGCTGTAGAAATGTCAAATTTGAGAAAAATGATAGATTTTTAAAATTTTGATAATGATTGTGATGCAAGTAAAACTAAACACTGTAAAATATGAATGCATGTGAAGTAGGCTAACATTCCAGATATTTTTAATGCTTTACAACATAGTTGAAAGTGTTTATGACTTTGTTCATTCTGTCTGTCTCTCTGTCCGTTAGCACGATAACTGCCGTAAAAATGGCTTTATCAAAATGAAATTTTAGTATGTTTTTCAGACGGTCTGTGGGACCTATGGGAATATAAATGAATATCGCCCAATTCGTTTTTTATTGAACCCGGGTTGAAAAAATGAAATACATTGAACCCTATGGGACCTAATTTTTCAAACATTTTTTAAGCGAATTTAAAATTCGCAAATTGCTTCGAAAATTTTAGAAAATATTCAAATTATCCCATAAAATATATTAAAAAAATTTTAGTAAAATATGTTAAGTAGTTTTTTAAATAAAAATTATTTAATATACGGATAAAAACAAATTCAATTAAATTCTGACTCTCGTTATATCCTCCAGAAAGAAAAAAGAAATATATTATATAATAAATATCTTTCCAAGAGTTTATTTATTTTACATATGAGAAAGGTTTCACATCTTAAAATAAATATGATAGATAACAATT
Source organism: Amaurobius ferox (assembly GCA_951213105.1). NCBI lineage: Eukaryota > Metazoa > Arthropoda > Arachnida > Araneae > Amaurobiidae > Amaurobius > Amaurobius ferox. Next base: position 65,939,552 of record OX578144.1, read on the forward strand.
TTTCAAATTTTTAAATAAAATAAATTATTATAGTATTGTGATGAATGAAACGATTAGAAAAATGTTTATGAATGAAATGCTGCTTTTACATAGAGGCGACTTATATTTCGATGACGTCATCTGAATAAAGTTCATTTGTTTTCGATGAAGTTTTCAAATATAATAAATTATTGTAGTGTTATGATAATTTTAAAAATATTACTGAGGAATGTATCGCATTTTAGAGATGTTTAAACCAGGTAATTTATATTTCAATGCCATCATTTGAATGAAGTTCATTTTCTTCGATGAAGTTTTCAAATATAATAAATCAATGTAGTATTGCGATAATTTTAAAAATATTACTGAGGAATGTATCACATTTTAGAGATGTTTGTATAAAATTGCATTGAAGTTAGAACATGTTTCATAATCAATACTTTGATTGATCTTTCTTGTTATTTTAGTAATATCATTTACAAGCTTTGAGGACAATCCAGGAAATATAAGAATGGAATTAATTAAAAAAATAAAATAAAAACACTAGATGCACTTACCAGTCATGATGAGCTGAACTCTACTTAATTCAACCTGGCCACTGTCTGTAACAAAACCCTAGAATACAAACGAAATTAGCAGGTATAAGCAACAAAATTTTACTTTTAAACATCAAATATACAACACTGACAACTGTAATGTAATAATTCCATTACAAAAACTGCATATAACAATTCAATAATGGTATCTACACATTTTGAAGGCCAAAAATAGCCCTTTTCTTCAGGGTAGACAAACCAATCACACCAGCAAAAGCAAAAAGATGCATATCTCACAATTATATATCTTTAATTGTCACCTGATTACAATTCTTATTTTCAAGAGTAGACATTCAACACTTCCTACAGTCCTAAACGTTCAAATCTAATATAAGTCCTCTTCAGTGACTTTCAAGAACAGAACCCCAAATAAGGACACACTTTATTAAAGATGAGATTAACGAAACACGTGCAACAATCCACAATTAAAGATTTTAAATGCATATAAAATAAGCATAGTTTTTCAAAGTACCCTCTTATATTATTTACATGTAACTTAAGTGTATGAGAAATGCATGCAACTTAAATGTATGAAAAATGCATGCAACATAAATGCATGAAAGATGCATGCAACTTAATGTATGAAAGACAATGACATACTAAATTAGGACTTTCTAGTTGCTCTGGTTCTCAAGTTATTCCCAAATAATGAGAACACTGTCATTACCAGCCTAGGACGGACTGTGCAAGTGAGATTCAAAATCAAAAAATTAAAATATGCCACAGAAAGACAACAACAAACAAAATTTGGACTTTCTGACTGCTCCAGTTCTCAGTTATTTCCCCAAAACTAGTACATTCCAATGGCAGGCCCAAGACAACCCAATAAATTTTAAATAAACAAATAATTAAAATATACTACAAAAAATAATGACATTAAATTTGGACTTTCTAACTGCTCCAGGTTTCGAGTTATTCCCCAAAAAACAAGTACATTTCTATGGCAGGCCCAAGACTGGCCGGCTTGATAAGGTTCTAAATTCAAAGAAGTAAAATATACTGCAAAAGATCCTCGAAACTGAATTATTTCCAAATAAGAATGCTCTTATGGAAGACTCAGGACGGGCTAGTCTGATAAATTTTAGAATTAAAGGAAATAAAATGTATCACAAAAGGCAATGACCAAAATTCATATTACTGTGATGAATGAAGTCCGATTAGTTGGGGCCCCAACGATTTGAATCACACTGACAAACAAATAAGCAGCAAAAAAAGTAAAATAAAAAGTTGTAATTAAAATGTAATACTTACCCCGGTTCTATAGACTGCCTTCTTGTAAAGTTCAACAAGCCTGTCAATAGCACCTTCCCTAAAGAATAAAATATGAGGTCAATATAAATGTTAATAATAACTTACTGAAATTATTTCAGATACAAAGGGCTGATTTTATACAACAAAAGGTTTTCAGAGAAATAAATTAATTTGCAGCTGGTAATGAAAAGCAAGCATATTTTGCTCATTGTACATTACCTGATTTCAAGTGACGGCAGATGAGGTAGAAAGTCATTTCCAACAAAAAAGCACATGAAGACCCAGTCGTCGATGACCCGCTGTATAAAAAAGAAAATGTATATTAAATCATTTATTAGAATTAGTAAAAAATGCATATTATATCATTAAATTTGGATAATTAATATGGCATACCTGCCAACAATAGAAAAAAAATCTGATGTGGGCAGCACATGACTTTCCTTATATAATGCAATGAATTTACTACTTTTACAGTAAAAAAAATAGATTATTTTTTTTAGTAGTAGTTATTTATATTCTTTCCAAAATATTGAATTTTTATCAATGAGTCGTCATTTTCATTGATTTAACATCATTTTTATCCATTTGGTGAGTTTATCATTAATTTAGCAACATTTAAAAAAATCGCCAAGTTGGCGACATTTCACCAAATTCATCGCCAAAATCTCACCAAGTGTTATGGATAAGAGATAAGTTATTCTTACGGCAGATAAATGACTATTGGCATTCAAATACAAAAGTGTTACTTAAGGTATCTTTTTTCATGAATGGAATGAGCTAGATCCACGAGAATGATGTCACCAAACTTATCGCATGGTATTACATATGAAAAGTGAACATGTTTCTCAATAGGAAATATTTCTTTTTTATTTTATATGACTTTTTGGTAATTTTTTTAAAAATGTGCAATATCTCGAAAACGGTTCATGTTAGCATTCTAAAATTTATGTCAATTGTTTTCTAATGAAAAATTACACAAGAAATGTCTATTTGCATAACTTTATTAGCGGTTTTGATTTCTTGATGATTTTTTCAAAATTTCACTCGATAACTGTTTATAACTAGCTAGCACTTTCAGTTTTCATCCTGATTTCATCTAAATACTCCAACCATAGACATCATGTCAAATTATTTTACGTGCTTGCTTGGCGGCATATAAATTAAACATCTATAATACATCTGACAAGATTTTTGATTCAAGTTAATCTATAAACTTGCCTGGTGAGACATAAATGTGTACTTGAATACATATTTTCCATCTATTCTGTTCAAACCTCATCAATCATTAAACATCTAACCTTATGTTCATTTAATCTCCAAATGTTTTTAAAACAAAAATATCGCATGCTTGTGTACCAATATTTCACCAAAGGGTAAGTAAACACATTGAGCTGCAACACTCAATTGAGCTGTACATTTTAAATATTAGAAGCACAGGATAGAACAGAATTTTTTATCACAAGCCATTCCCGAAAGTTATACAACCTTAAATACTTGTTGTGAAAGTTGTATAACTTTCAGGAATCTCTGATGTTAATACAAGAGCATTATAATATGCAATTAACTGATTTGTAAATTGTTAAAAAGGGACCTAAACAAGAAAACAGGGACTAAAAAGAGCTTGACCATTTAGGAACCCTGAACATCTAACTATTAATTTACATAATTGTTATGAATATCATACATTTAAAATGTAAATGATCGTTACAGTAATGCATACATTCACTGGTTATTTCACTTCGCTTAAGTCGTAAAAAATTCTTGGCCCCTTGAGGGACGACTTATCGATTTTTTACTGCATTTTCCTTTTAAAATTTTATACCATTTGCAAATCTAAGCTCTGCAAAATATTAAATTTAGATTATATTAAATCTCAATAAAGCATATATAAACTGTATGTATAGTTATGTATAAAATTAACATGTATGTGATTCTTAGGTTAGAAACAAAAATATTTTTTAAAACATATATAACTTCATCAGCACCAATTAATCTATCCATTATTTGAAAATAAAAATCAATGATGTAAACATTGGTGCATTTTAAATTTATTATGATATTCTTAATGATTTTATCCATGCATTTATTGGTGCATTTTAAATATGATTTACAAGAGGGCTTTTTATAGAGGCTCAAAATATTTTCAAATAAATTTAGCAAACTTAACATACCTCTAAATCAAATTTAAAAGGGAGATTATCCATAGTTAACTCTTTTGCCAGGTACTCTCTTAAAACATTCAGTCTTATGAAGATGAATTCAACATCTGATTCCAAGGGTTTTTCTAACTCATCAAACTGAAAAATGGAAACAAAGTTTTAATTCACATCTACATGAATAACTGGTATCAAAATAAGCAACTTTTTATATTTTAATTAGCATAACATGCATATAAATACATTTTATTTTTAGGCACTGATCTATATCAGCCACAGGGACTTTAATAACTGTATGGTTTGAGGAAAAATTTACATTCTTATACAATAAAAGATGTCTGTATATGTCGAGTGTAATGTAAAATCCAAGCTACTGACAACCAAGAAATTTAGTACAGAGATAGTTGAACAATGTACTTTGGCAAGATAATGTAAAAATTCAAATAGTTTAAAAGCCATGAAAGTTCAAAGTTAAAATTTGGACAAAATTTCACCTTAACCAGATTTATTGAGCAAATAACTTTATGAGCACAAGAGATTTGAGACAGATGGTGATTCATCAAGAATGCAACAGTTGGGGACAGCCAATGGGTTTTAATCCAGCATTTTAATTTCTTGAATTTCATAGATATTATTCATCTTTTATAAACATGCCATTAATGTATCATTATAAGTATCATGCTAAAACATTAGAGCTAGATAAGGTTATTTACCAGGATTGCATGCTTATTTAAAGTATATTATGCCCACACAGTGGGCAAAGCATGGCTAGGAACTTATGAAGGGTACATTAGGCACAAACAGCAAGTTATTTATTTCTATTTCTAGAGGGGTGTATCATTAAAGGTTTTGGAGAATTCGTTGAATATTCCAGTGAAATTTCAATCAGGAGTTTAACTTTAAATCCCAAGCAAAACCAGGTATTCATGATAATTCATCAAGGTTCATATTCATTTGTCTGTACTAAAATTCAGGACTTTTTAAAGACTTCTGGAGAAAAATTAAGGACCCTCCAAAACATACAATTATAAGCCAGAAGCAAAATTAAAAGCATAAGTAAATGATTTCATACTTAAAAAATATAATGCATCTAACATAATAGTTTAGAGATTGTTTGATCACTGTTAGCTATTCAAATTAAAGAACAAAAAACATAAATATGATTATAAATTAAGAACGCTAACTATAATAAAAATACAAACTAATGCATAAGAAAATTCTACATGTTACAATATCAACTCTTTATTTTTGCGCAAATTATAACCTCTAAATTGTTCGGTACATCTCACAAACTCTTTGAATTAGGAAAAGTTTTCAAGGATGTTTCTCATGAGTCAGGCGCAACAGAAAGGATATTTCTGCAAGCCTAAAGGAGTTAGGCGGTGTGCTCAAGTTACATAATCATTAAATATCTCCAACACAATGAACTAAGAATATTGAATGTCTACAGGGATGTTTTTCAAAGATCATAGGTAAATGCTAAAAAGAGATCTTTTGATAACTTACTTTTAAGGGGTTGAGAAGGGGCGGGAAAACCAAGAGACATGATGCCTGTGTATTTATAACCCCTCAATCCAGGAACCAGAAATTGTAAAGAGATTTTTCTCAAGGGTGATAAGTAAACACTGATTATAAACATGTATCTTTCTTATCTAAGATAGTGAGAAAGGATGATTGAACAGGATGATTGAACAGCATGATTAATATATTTACAGAGTTGCTTGAGCTAGAAATCTGATGCTGTTCCTCATTGATCAGAGAAATACACTAACAAGGGTCGCGGCTACTCATATAGCAGCTGTAAACTCTAGGGTCAGTCAAATGGTCTGGGTGTTCGACTAACAAGAGTCAAAATTCTGGTACTTACGTATTATCGCAACCATGACAAAACGTAATTGATGTATCGTCCAATAAAGGTCCCGATCGATTCCAAGGACAACATGCAACAAAGTGATCTGTATGAGGACCCACGTTCGAGCGGGCTCGAACTGGTTGGGGGACGTACGCACCGCTGGGACTATGTCGTCAGACAGGCCGGCTTCGCCGGACCAAGTCACAGAGCATACTAGACTCGCTTCTGGGTTTTTCTCAAGCAGTTCGACGTGGGTCCTCATACAGATCACTTGGCTGCATGTTGTCACGGTCCTTGCGGCGTGCGACGGTCCCAGAAGCGAGTCTAGTATGCTCTGTGACTTGGTCCGGCGAAGCCGGCCTGTCTGACGACACAGTCCCAGCGGTGCGTACGTCCCCCAACCAGTTCGAGCCCGCTCGAACGTGGGTCCTCATACAGATCACTTTGTTGCATGTTGTCCTTGGAATCGATCGGGACCTTTATTGGACGATACATCAATTACGTTTTGTCATGGTTGCAATAATACGTAAGTACCAAAATTCTTTCAGTTTTCACAAATAAAAATTAAGCATTTTTCAAGGACTTTCAAAAACTTATATTTTATTTTCAATGACCATATAACCAAGGACTTTCAAGGACTGGAATACTATATGTTTGGCTAGCATTTAAGGTGATGCCAGAGAATGACTGCCAATGGTTGCACAATCCAACTGAGCCCAAGGGAAAATTGTACAATGAAACTAAAAGTTTGAAATGAGAGTAAAAAAAAGCCGAGGACTTTCAAGGACCTATTGTAAATTTACACACTTTCAAGAGCCCTTTGAAACCAAAATAAAATTCAAGCACTTATCAATGACTGTGAGAACCCTGGCGATATTTCCATAATGTATACTAAAAAGGGGTGGGATTGTTTTGTGGCATGATCACTGTATCTCTTTGGTATTTTACTCTACTTTAAGGACTCTTATTATTTTGGAAAATTTACAGTAAAGTTACTAAAACTAAAAGTCAGCACTCATATAACGGCATAAAAGTATAAAAAAATAAACCGTAAGCATAAAATAATAAATAAAAATTCATCTTACTTCACCCTGCTTTTCTTTTGCTCCTCCAGTGCAATCCTTCATTTCATGACCTAGAACAAAAATATAAATCCGTATAATAACAGAAATAAAACTCACATAAATATCTGAATCCAGTGTTACTAAGTAAAAACACTTTGCCTATCAGTACTTTAAAATACTATAAAGCAATGATTTCTAAAGGCTCCATGGGGCCATGCTCAGGGCTCCATGAAAATTTGCAAAAACTTGCAAAATAAATTACAATGTGCCACTTTTTTGGTAAATTAGCAAAAAATAAATAAATACAAATCCTTACATTTTCAAGTTTGTAATCTATTAATAAAATAATGAAGTATTTTGAAAGTTTAACTTGTTTGATATTCGGGTGATAGTTAAAATCTAAGCAGAGAGTTTTATTTGAATGGGGAAATTTTGTAGTGGGAAGAAATTCAGTTGGCAGTAATGAACATTATAAGCACTTCGGATTACCAAATAAAAATTAAAAAGTCAATATCCCAAAGTTAGGACAAATTCACTGCAGATAATAGCATTCGTGGACAGGTTTGCACTTATGTTTTTGTCAGCATGGAAAAGCCATATTTGAAATGGCAGCAAGAAAACTTGCTATAAGCCACAATTTTGAAAATCTCTATGGAAACCAAGAAATTCAGTTGTATCCCATAGTTCAGGGATTGAAAATTCTCTTGAAAATGTTAGAAGCCAGGCTAAAAAACTTAGGAGCCAGAAAAAATAGCGCAATGCACTTTTAAAATTTTTATTAGTACAGTACAACCTCGAAAATCTGGACTTTGCCGATTCCGGATTTTTCCGGATTATAGAATTTGAATAAAATTCAGATTTAATATTAACTAAATACACTATAAAGCACTCTTTTTAGTAAAAATAATGGCAAAAATTAAGTTAATCAATTAAAACATATTATTTTATCTAAAAAATAGGGCAAAAGAAATTTCTAAGAAAAAATATACACATTAATAATTTAGAATGTGGAAACGAAATGATAAAATTACATTTTATCATTTTGTTTAAATATTTGAATTAACATTTGCTATTTCATTAATTTTGGTTTATGGGAAAGCAGTTTTCTTTATCCTGTAGATGGACATTATTTCTACTCAGTTATAAAGCTTCTTTGTTCAAGACCTTTAATTGCATGATCGATTGTTTGCATAAGATTATCAATGGGTATTTTTTCTTCTCCACATTTATCATCGCTAATTTGATCTTTCTTTATTTAATATCATATCGCAAATTTCGCCATCACTCAATTTATTTACGATTGGCGCATCATCATCACAGTGCAGAACTTCCGTTATATCGGCTTTGTCGAGATTTATAAAAGCACCAGAAGATTTAATGAAGTGCCAAGATTTAATAAAGATCGAGGATTAGCATTTTTGACGATATATTTAAAGGTGTAAATGTGTTTAAACCATTTTCACTATTAACGAACGAAAAACAAAAAATAAGAACTTAAAAGTTTTATTTATTTTCTAGCATCTATATAATGTTATGTTTAAAAAGGCTGATGACTCTGAAAAATGTAAAAACTTTATTAATAATAGTCAAATATGTAAAAAATATTGCAGTAGATAATATAAATATCTTTTTTAAAAAAGAAAAATCTCTCGCCTCTCCATGATTTTTCTAAATTACGATTAGTCATTATTAGGCAGCAGCAGCACCGGGACATGGTGGGGCAGAGAAAGTGAAGAAAGGAATTTGTTTAATTCCTAATCGTAAACACAGCCGCCGATCCCTTTGAGAGGTCTGTATGTTAATGACCTTGTTGTTCGGTTCTGTGTGATACGATATTATTTAGTTATTTATTTGCTATTTATAGTATGTAAATATGGCTTTCTAAACAAAAAAGGCAAAATATACAGTAGATTTCCCCAGTTTATAAATAAAAGGACTATGTGAAAACAAAAACTAGCTAGAATATTTGGTAACTTGCATAATTATATAAAAAAGTTATACAAAACTAAATCGTGATAACATTTTTCTCTATAGAGAAACTGAGATATTCAGTTTTTGACAGTCTCTATCAACTTTCAAATATTTGAGAGAAATAATCAATGGTGTCAGGTCCAGAATCTTAAAAGTTTTGTAATCAAGAATACCAGTCCTCAGGTTGCCGACAATCATTATAATCAATACTGTATTGAAGAAAATTACTCATTAAATGAAAACATTATACAGATTTATCAAAGTACAATTATCAGTAAAACATTAAAAATATAACTTTTTTGAAATATTATGTATTTGATGAAACATATTACAAAAAAATAAAATGGTTTTGCCGCATATGAAAATAAATACTGTACAATCCCATTTAAATGGGACAAAATTAGAACAATTTGGAATAAATAAATTAAGATCTATAAATACAATTAAATTAATATTAATTCATGACTTATTTCCAGAAATATTGTACAGAAGAATTTTATTCCAGATAATCTAAAAATTCAACAAAATAGATCCTGATAATAAAGACTACTCTACCCAATACTATATATAATGTATACACGTATAAAACAATATATTATTTAAGAATTTTGAAAATATTAAATGAAAAGGCAAAACATACCCATCTGCCCACACAGTTCACATGGCCTTGGTTGATTTGGCTTGAACTCCTCTCGAATTATGGTAAAATTTGGCTCATGAGTGGCCAGACCTAAATATAGAGATAAAATGGTAGAATACATTTACTTCAATTCCTATTTCGACAAAATACATAGGGAGGGGGGGGGGGGTCATGCGATGACAAAGTATATCCCTGATATCCATACTCAGTCTAAATATTGTAAGAACAACATTTCAATGAATAAAACTGTGTGTGTGATTAAGCAATACATTATCAGTAAGCATAAATTTTAGAATAAACATCACTATAATAAATAAATTTATCATTTAAAAATATGAAATGTTTTAAAACCGAGAAAAATGCTTTAGATTTATAGCGATTATATGCTTTAGATTTATATATGAATCATCTTACTTCCAAAATAGTTAATTCTCATAATATTAAATAATACCATGACTAGAATAAAATGAATTACTAGTCAAATTATAAAAGAGCAATAAATAGACAGTATCAGACAGTACCAGTTGCTTACCTAATCAAGTTCAAAAATTAAGATCATAATATAAAACATGATTCTGATCCATTAAAAATACAGGCACTGTTAAAATCATGCAACACAATTTTTAAAAGAAATGCTAAAAGTCACAATTTTTATAAAACTGCTTAAATTCCCTATTTTTATTTTTTTTTAAAAAATATACAATTGGCAATGTTTAAGAAAAAAAAGCACTAAAATTTGTGATTTTTATGAAAATACACTAAAACTCATGAATTTTATGAAAAAATATTAAAAATTTTTATTTTTATGAAAAAAAAAAGCACAAAAATGGTGATTTTTATTAAAAAAATGCAAAATTTATTATTTTGTTTAAAAATACTAAAGTTGGCAATTTCTTTTAAAAGAGCTAAAATTTAGTTTTATTTTAAATTGCTAGAGTTCATAAATTTCACTTAAAAGATGTTAAAGTTCTCGATTTTATTTAAAAGCACTAAAATTAGTGAAGACATGGTTGACAATCATTTAAACAGACTAAAATTTCCCACATTTGCCAGGTTAAAAAACAAACAGATTAAAATTTAAGCAAATATATAGCTAAATGTCCCTATTTATATCACTAGCCCAAAAGCAAGAAGAATACCAAGTTGAAATAATATATACAAAAAATTTAAAACATATATCCACATAACTAAAAGTAGATACACTGAATTGCTTTTTTATTTCTTTTAACTCAATTTTAAAAATGCACTAAACAACTATCTCAATTTAGCAGCCATGTACTAAAACTTTGTCAAAAACTAGCAAATAGCTCTGTGATTCTACAGTCTTGATAAATAAAAACTTTAAAAAGATATGGTTCTTGAAGTGTTTGTTCACAAGTTTATTAGAAGTTGTAAAAGTCAACATAACATAAATACAAATTTTAATTACTTGAAACTTTAATAAAAAATCTATAAATTAACACTTACCTAACATGATCAGATCCGCTGAAAAATAATAAAAAGAGAACATTAAAAACATAACATTATTAAAGCATTAAACATAAATTTAGCTGTACCATATTTAGATGAGCAGAAATGTCCGGGCCAAGGAAAATACTAAAATAAAATTAATGCAGTAAAAATCTGATATATTTGGACCAATCTGCCCCTAACTAAGCTTAACAAATTATAGTTATTTTCTAATTATAAGCAACCATTGACGACAAAAACAGTATTTTAATTCCCATTGTTGTGAGGGTAGAAGAGGAAGATAAAACTATTTAAAAGATTTCCTGGACTCAATCTCAATGCTTGAAAAAGTTAATAAATATTGAAATTTCTGAATTTCAAGATATATTTAGCTTGAAAACATATTTTGAAAATTTTCCTTTTATATATTAAAGCAGTATAAAATTGGAAATGTTTTTAGACACAAACCTCAAACAACCCAGTGAAAAGTATGAAAATCTTTTGAAATGTTCTCGGGCTATAAGCAATCATAAGAGACAGACACAGGATTTTAATTTTGTTACTGAACATTTCACTGTATGGTGATATAAAACTTGTGAATACTGCACAATTTTTAACACACAGACATTTTAACACTGTAAAAATTATTTTGTAATGGAGGAGGTAAAGGATATATTCCATTGAAAGGAGTTAAGTTAAAAACCATACGATATTCAAAGTCACTGCCTGAAAAAAACTAGGAGATACTTAAGTTAAAAGAGTGTATTGAAATTTTCAGTTTACAAACTTCAGCATTTTGGTTAAAATTTCATTATGTGGATGATATAATGGTTTATAACTCACAAACCATTTTTAGTGGAATATCTCCTTTGCTCACACACCCCTCATTACAAATCAGTTTTAACTGCAAAAATTCCTGATCCAAAAATTTTATAAATGAATGGATTTGCAGTGTTAAAAATTGTGCAGTGTTCATAATTTTTAACAGAGTTACTTATGTGTCAATAACATGATTATTTTTAGACATTTCTAAAGGACTTTTCTGCTTTAAATGCATTCATATCAATTGAAATATTTACAAAACAATAGCTGCTATTTCTTTTTTTAAAAAAAAGGTCTGGCTGTTTTCCTTTGTCTGCAACAGAACCAGTTTCTCAAACCCGTTTTACTAACCTCAAAACTGTTGAATTGTTATGAGTTTTTGAGAATGCGTATTTTTCCTGAAGCTTTTCAACGACACTCTCATAAGAATGGCTAAAGAAATACTGTTCTAAAATAAAAATTCTTTCATTCTGGGAAAACGCATGTTCTTTGATTGAAAAAAAAATAGAAGATCTGTAATTTTTATCTGATGTATTAAAAATAGCGGATGATATTTTTGATATATTTTTTAGGGTATATTAGAGTGCCACCTAACTGAAAAAATTCTATTTCAATTTTTGTGTATATTACAAGATTTTAAAATTTGATATACGTAACTTTTTGATAACTCTGTATATTAGTGGTTAAGAACCACTGACGTGGATATGAATACACTTGTTTCACATAATAAACAACAGCAAAGTAAAATTCTTTTCACCAGGATTGCACTCCTCATTGCAGATTAACAGTATTTATGGACCAGTTCCGCACTGTTTAGCATAGAATTGTTGATACCTACAATAGCAACAAAAAAAAAAACTTGCCATGTGCTTCAATATTGCAAACCTTCATGAAGACCAACATATTCAGTTCCACCACTTCTAGCTGCCATAGCAGCCATATTGATGCATGCATAAAAATTATGAAACCAATCCATGGATCCTGTTATTAGCAATAGAAACCCGATCCTGACTGTGGGAACACCCCCTATAGGCAGGTTCTGTAAGAGTGAACATGGCTGTTGCAACCGGAGCTCAATGTTTAATAAATTTAAAGTCAGTTGTGATACAAGACTCAATTTATCAGCCTCCCAAAAGATTCACAAAATTAGGACACAACAATTTTTTTTCAGTCATTACAGGTTATAGGTATAGGTTACTGCATGCTAATGAGTGTGCAAAAAGCACAAAACTGGTACATGGATACTGTTATTTGCAACAGTAGTACAATCCTAAGTTTGGGAGCAACCCCTATAAATGAGTTCTGCATGTAAGAATGTCATTGGTGTGGCAATTTGTACTTTTTTAACTTTAGCAAACATTTTGTTTAAAAAAAATTAATATATGTTTATATAAGATTATTTATTTGAACAAAACTAAAAAAAAAAAAGTTTGACATCAATTTAAAAGGTATAATTGTCTAATTCTTTATTCCTATATTTGATGCAGTTTTTTTCCCCCCCAATATTCTGCTCTTGTTTTATAGATTTTCTCTATACTAAAGAACAAATACTGGCAAAGTAAATTTTAAAAGAAGCTACATTACAATAACTAAAACTATTACTTCTGGACTTGAAAAAGAAAAAAATCTACAATTAAACTTGTAAAAAAAAAGCTAAATTACTGAATCTCGAATACATTTCCTTTATTACAATCAAAGATGAAAATTTCTGAAATTGCATGAAATTTGCCAATTTTTTATCAGATGAAGAAATTTCTGATAGAATTTTTAAAGCACTTGATAGATAATAGACACTGCAAACTAATTTAGTAAGTCAAAGTATGTAGAAATTACAAAAATTATAGCAGTTTGTGTCAGCTAAGGGAAAATAACACAGCTGCAAGTTTTTTGAGTATATTAAGAAATTATAAATTAATGAAAATTGGAAGAAACTTTTCAATTCGAAAATCACTAAAATAATTATTGTTTTGAGAAAAATTGGAAGAATTGATAGGCCAGCTGCACAACATGAGAGTATGCAAGCACTATGATTACTTAAACAAACCTCAAAGAAATGTCACAAAGAAAAACTTTATGAAATATCTTTTATAAAATATGCAAGATTTTCATAATTTTGTATTCTAACAGGAGAGTTACTGCAAATGATTTTTCAATCTAGAATAATTAAAGGCTATGTAAACATTTGACAAACATCTGATATAACTTTTAATTTTATGTTAAAAATTACTCATTGGCAAACTTAATGCTTTGGAGAATAAAAAACAATACAGTTAGTAAAATTCTAAAACACTCAACATTAGATACTCATATTTTGTGTTACTAAAATTATAATATTAAAGATAGAAAAATAAAATGAATACTTGAAAAAATCAGTCAGCTATTGGATATTTAAATGACAAATGAAAAATATAAAAAGTGTAAACCTTAAATATCAAGGAACATGTTTATAATAAAATTGAAAGCACTAAAACTATATAAATGCTATAATTTTATAATAAAAAAATATCAATAAGATTTTTATAAATGTAAAATTTATTACTTTTTTAATTTGTTACAAACAGAGTTTAATAATAATAAAAAAAAAATTTCACATAAAATTACTAAAATATCTTAAACATATTATTTACCATCAGCTCCACATAAACAATGTCTAGTGTTAGCATCATGATCCGGATTGGCTGCAAAGAATAACAATAATAATAGATAAGATTAGAAAAATATTGACATATTAGAGATACAATATTGCAACCAGTAATATAAACTTTTCTTTAACAATTTTGCAGTCAAAAATGCATTAATTAATTTGCTATAAATTGGGTTTCTACAATTATTATTGTTTAGTCAAAATAATGTTTGAATATTTATACATGAGAGACGCTTTTATAAATCTGTGTGCCCGTATTTCACCATTCTAACTTTACAGCTTTTGTTTGGCATGTGATCATGCAACAGTTGATAATATTGCATAGCTTGAGACAAAAGAAAAAAAGCATGCTAATTTGATGATAATTTGCAAATATAGCAAGTATGGTCAGCATAATACTCAAAGGTCATTTATAATTCCAACACTTACTTTTCTTTAGCTTAGAAGAATATTATAAAATAGAAAAGTATATGTATTGATAATCCACAGAAGATGCACCTAGCTCAAATTGATGAATCCAAACATAAAAAAAGGGAGTAGGCTGAAAAATGTTCTGAACTATGGATTTTAGTCTCATATTTTATTTGTTGCAGTCGTCACCCCTATTTTATCACTGGACGCATTTAGTTTGTGTATACACACTTATGTCAATGGCTGCAGCTAAAATGTGAAAACAATACCTAAATACACCAGGGTTTAAAGTGTTAGATTTTTCAGCATACTGCTAAAATAAATCTTCCTTACTTTGCTAAAATATTTTTTGCCACTTTAACATTTTAGTTAAAATGGCAAAAAATATTGTAGTTTTTTGCCATATTATATAAGTTATATTTAGTTTCTCATGAAATATTAAAAGTCTTGTATTTTTTAATATTATATAGGAATTTAATCTATACATGTAAAAACACACTTAAAAAAATCAATATTTTACAAAAATATTAATTAATAATAAAACATACAGCAAAAATATAAATGATGTTATTTTTTAATTTACTTAAAGTAAAACTAAACATGGATAGAAAAGGATGGGAATTACATAGAATGCAATCTATAGAAGCAAAATCACGCTTGAACCATTCTCGAAATATTGCTCATTTTTCAAATAAATGCAACTAAAAACATAACATAAAAATTGTGTATAAAACAAGAATTTAATTGATACATTTCAGCATACGTAGTCTTTTTTTTTTAAATTTTGGCGATTTTTGCAGGCTATTTCGTAAAAAAATGCAGGTTGGTTTTTTTTCCCGAATCATACCGAAATCTAATCAGCACCAGAGTGTCCCACAAGTAACTTATCTACCAAATTTTGTGAAATTTGGTTAAACAGTATTTTAAGTAGGATGGATACGACATTTTTGCGGGCTATTACATAGAAAAAGGCAGGCTGTTCTTTTCCGAATGGTACCAAAATCAAATCAGCACCAGAGTATCCCACAAGTAACTTATCTACCAAATTTTGTGAAATTTGATCAATTAGTATTTTAGCTAGAGTGGATACATGAAATTCTTACGGGCCATTTTGCAAAAAAAGGCGGGTTCTGTTTTTACGAATCCTACCAAAAACTAATCAGCACCAGGGTCTCACCCAAGTGACGCACATACCAAATTTTATGAAATTCGGTCCATTAGCTTTTGAGTTAGAGTGGATACATACATTGCACAGACAGACGTCACGCTAAAAATAGTTTTTTCGTATTCTAGAGGTCTTGAAACGTGTAGATCCGTCGAAAACTCGAGTTGTGATTTTCGGTATGATTCCAATACTTTCCCTATACATTACCATGTATTGCAGGGAAAGTAAAAATGAAAAGTAGTAAGTATAATCAAATATGTTACCCTTGTTGATAAATTAAGCTACCTAGGCAACTAATTTGACAAAATATTGCCAACTTAACGACTTTTTAATGTAGAGACAAATTGATGAAAATGTTGCTAAATTGACAAAAATGACACCAAATTGTTGAATTAATAATTAACATTTTAATATAATGGAGTACATTGCTTAGCACATGTTAGCAATATTTTCAATTGTCAAGTTATATTTGCAAGAAAATAAGTTAATTTGATACTTTCAAGTAATTTTACATGTTGTCATCTAGAAAAGTGCCAAATATCAGTATACTTTTCGGCGTTGAAAACATTGTGCAGTGGATCTAGTCCCTCAATATTTCACATGAAAGAAGTAAAGCACTTACGTTATTTAGAGAAGTCATGTGCTGCCCACGTCAGATTTTTTATTATTTGGAATCACATAAATTTTTCAAAAAATTATCAAGACATTCTTACAATCTATTGATATACTGAATTTTATATCAATTGGTTGAGCAGTTTTGAGGCATAACAAGTTACGTAAATTTACAGATAGATCAACGTAACACTAAAAATGTTTTCTCCTAATCAATATCTATAAAAATATTTACGTTTTCAATATGGAAATAATACAAGTAAAATTCATCTTCAAGCATTTAAACTTCCAATATATTTAATACAGTTATGAACTTACATCGTTGTCGTCTGATGAAATCCATGATTTTGTGCTCCCCTTCACCTGGAACATTAGCGTCCGACAAAATGACTTCGATATCTTTCCAACCAGGATCACTGTTCAATCTATCATGAATATAATAATGCAGACATTTGGCGAGTCTTGCCATGAATGGAGTGCCCTAGAAAGAGATTTTATTCATCAGTTTAAATGAGGTATAAACTTACGGCAGTAATTGGCAACAGTGTGATTTATAAAGTAAAAGTGTTAATAAAAAATTAAGTCACTTTGACAGTTAATTTGCCATGTACATAACACTATCAATATACATTTTTACTTTCCCTATATACATACAAATGGAATATCGAGTTTCAAGCATCTTTGAACTGGAATCTGTTTCTGAAGTGATGTATGTGTGTGTGTGTGTGTGTAAGAATGTACGTGTGTTCCAGTGAGTCGATGGAAGTGATAGCTCATGAATGAATGGAGTGTTTCGAACAAAATTTTGTACAAATATTACAATTAGTGAGAACTGGAAGCTTACTGATTTTAAAAGCAATCAAATGTTCAGAAGACCCCCAAATTTTTAAATGAAATTTTGAAAAAGTCATTAAAAATCAGAAACTTTAATAATATTATGCAAATGATCATTTATTATGCCATTTTTCATTAGAAAACGAATAACAAA
Organism: Amaurobius ferox; assembly: GCA_951213105.1. Classification (NCBI taxonomy): domain Eukaryota; kingdom Metazoa; phylum Arthropoda; class Arachnida; order Araneae; family Amaurobiidae; genus Amaurobius; species Amaurobius ferox. Next base: position 65,957,152 of record OX578144.1, read on the forward strand.
CTTTAATAGGCTAGTATGAACCGTACTCAAAATATTGCACATTTTCTAATAGATTTCTCAAAAATATTACATAAAATTAAAAATGGTATTAATTATCATGAAATATGTTAACTTTTTGTGCAATATTATGCAACAAATTTGTTAACATCATTTTCGTGGATCTAGTTTGTTCCATTCCCCTAAGAAGATACTTGTGTAATAGTTTTGTATTTTTATGCCCAACAATTCACCAATAGTCAATTACATATAAAAAATGCTCTTATCTGTGTGTGTGTGTGTAATGCTTAGTGATAAATGTGGCAAATTTGATAACTAATTTAGCGAAATATTGCCAATTTGGTGATATGTTGCTCCAGATTGATGGAAATGTAGTCAAAATTGCAAAAATGATGAAAAATTAATGGAAATGATGCCAAATTTATGAATTAATTATTAAAATATTTTAATATATGGACTATATTGCTTATTGCAAATGCTATCATTATTGATAATTGTCAATTTAGAGTTGCACAAAATATAAGTTAATTGGGTACTTCAGAATAGTTTTACATGTTGTCATTGGGAAAAGCGCCAAATTTTAATTTAACATTTAAAACATTGTGCCATGAATATTATACATCATTTTTTTACTGTGAAAGTAGATTAATTGCATCATATGAGGAAAGTGATGTGCTGCTTACATAAGATTTTTTTGGTATGTTACCATAAAAAAATTATACTTAAGTACAAAATATGGCTCTTAAATTTAAAATTGCTACAAAAGAGAAACATCTTGACTGTCATGAAATGTAGAAGAGGTATAAAATGGGCTTGAGGTCAAATCGGAAGATTAGCATAAAACACTACAGACAAATGTCATCCATCCATAACACAGAAAGCACATACATAACAAGTTTTTGAGTATGATAACTGAAAAATTGATAAAGTAATTGAACAAAGTTCCTGTCAATGAGTATGGTGAAAGGAGATTGGAACCATATTTCCTTAGAAATAAATATATCCCAGAAAATAAGATGAGATAAGTGTTCTTAGAATATCATACTTGAACTGAATCAGAACTTTGAATTGAAATTTCTTTTGGAAAGTATGTTAATGGGCTCCTACATTGTGTGTAAGCAAAACATAGATAAATGTCCATTATGTTATTTCACAATACTAATATTGCTCTTTGGGTTGTTATGATTTTCCTGTACCCTTCAACACACCCTTACTGATCATTATTCAAATTACATCTTACAATGCATAATAAAGGAAAATATCTATGTGTGTCTTCCTTTCTTTTTGCTTTATTTGTACGATCTGTAGGGGGAAATCTAAGCATGGTTTGACCATGAAATTTGATACACATGTAGTTCAGGATCCGAATAGGTGCACCTCAGTATTATATTTGTAAAATTTTGAATTAGTTTTTTAGTTATTTTATGCTGTACCCCGATTAGGCCGATATTCACATAAACAGATTTTTTACCAGACTAAAATATTATCAGAGTTTCCATCTGGACACCATCAGAAAGATTGAAAAATATTCTTTCCAGAAATGTCTGAACCGAATCCACGGGACAAGTTGCCAAATTGGCAAAAATGATGCCAAATTGATGGATTAATTAAGTCTTTTCAATATATGGACTATACTGCTTAGTGGATGCAAGTAATATTTTTAATTATTAAGTTAGATTTGCACTAAATATGAATTAATTTGCTACTTTGAAACAGTTTTATATGCTGCCATCTAGAAAAACGCCAAATCCTAATGCACAAATTAGCATTAGGCACTTTTCTAGTCATGAATCTTGTACATAATTATTTTCCTATAAAAGAAGTAAAGTTATTGTATTACGTAGAGAAAATAATGTGCTGCACACATCAGATTTTTTAATTAATTAATTAAACAAGAACATTAAAATTAAAACTCTCCCAAACCACAAAACAAGGATATTTTTATGCAAAATAGAGAATTTCTTTTTTTTTTTAAATGATTTTAAAATAAAATATCCATGTTCAAGAATCCTCTGCAAAAGTATAAAAATATGGGGGAATATCATATTTTGTTAAAGATTTGAAGAAACTGTTGAAAACTGTGTGTCTCCATTTCTATGCAAAGGAGTTGGCAGCTATACAATAATAAAAATAACAAAATAAAATTTACTAAAACATACAGGTGTGATACAGTTGCTGTCAAAGTGATCTTCTTTAGCCTTTTCTGGGGGAAGTGTAGCTCCTTTACTCAACAACTCTTCACGCATGCGAGACATCAAGTCCACCTTTTCAACAGTTTCTTTTGAAGCACGGAATCTTCTTGATCTTTGCTGGTTCATTTTAGCTCTTGGAGCCTGAAAAGTAAACATTTCCACACTTTAATAACAAAGTTAAGATATTATTTTTTATTTCAAGATTATTTAACTAGATGTTTATGCGACTCAAAATGAAATGAGGGATATTTGCTTAAAAATATTTTTCGTGGAGCTGAAAAAAAATAAAAAGGAATTCTGTTAAATTTTTGTATACAGTACACTAGAATTTGTAGATTTCATCAGCAAAGGGAGCTCATGCAATACTTTTTTGACAACGTTCATTAGTGAACTCGTCCTATAAAACATTGATTTGTACCACATACCCAAATTGCAGGAAATTAGGTTACGTTTCAGAGAAATTATCATGGACAATCCTATACAATAAAATACAACATTCAATTCATATCAACATAGTCCATCAAGGTGAAATAAAGGATTTATATTTCAGGTCGAATGTGTTGCCATAACATGATGCAATTGCATGATCATGAGATTTTAATTTCTGAATAAAATAAATGGGAAACCTGTATTAAGCTCATGAAGTTAGAGATGAGACCATTCTTTTACCTCTATGGTTCAGGTGAATAGGAAAGTTAATATTGAGAAGTCGTCCCAATTTCAAAGGACAGAATTTGAATATGTAAACAAGAGAGTTAACGAGACTTTCTTCCTCCTTTATTTTAAAATTCACATTCTAAACAATGAAATTAAAGCAAAATTCAGTTATAGATAGATTAGTTTGAGCTGAATTGCATCCATTGAATCCATGAAGTTAGAGAGAGTCAGTCTTTACCTACATGGTATAACCAGTAATTGAAAACTTGAAATAAAAAGTTTGAGACATTAAACTTAATAAATTCATTGTTTAGGGGGGGGGGGGTCTAAGGGAGCATAGATTAATTGCATTATGTAAGCAGATGGTATAGTATGTGTGTTTTGGGTAGGGAGTATAATAAATAATAATATTGAATGGGAGGGGTGTATGGTTTGCATGCATAAACATGGAGTGGATAGGAGGCAATCTTTTGCAACTTTATGAATGGTGGATCTGAAATAATCTTTTGCAACTTTATCCAGTCTAATGGCAGGCTTATCTTTCTAGTAAATATGTATATCAGCAGAGGGTGGGGTGCAACATGCACAATTCTTGTCCATCCATGTTTAACAATGAATTAACCTGCAAAACACATATCTTCTCCTCATATTCAAATTGCAAAAAAAATCAGTAACGTTTTAGAAGAGTTATTGAACATACAGTTATAAAGGGGGCATAACACACACAATTTTCATCAGATTATGTTCAGCAATAAAATTGACTTGTAAAATATTTAACTGAACCATATATCCAAATTGCAAAGAAAACTGATAATATTAGAGAAGTTATAATCATACAATACTCATATCAGAAAAGAGGGTCAGATTAATTATTCGACCGAATTCATCAATGAACTTGGTCTGTAAAATATTAATATAAACAACGTATTTAAATTGCAGAACATTTGATTAAGTTTCAGAGGAATTACAGCTGAATAATATATATCAGTAAAGATTTTAGAGAGCAAGATGCACAATTTTTGTTTGACCACCAAGTTCAGCAGAGAGCTTGAACTGCTATGATATTTATCTGAACCACATATCTAAATTATAAAGAAATTGGTGAAGTTTTAAAAGTGTTATTCCTGAATATATTATTTCAGTAAAGAGGATGTAGCATGTAACAGTCAAAAAGTAAGAAGCCTACTCACTTCAATAGTTTAAATATAAACATTAACTTAAACAACTGGGGTTATAAAACACCCTACATAAATATTTAATAACTTACCACACCATCAATGGCCATATAAAGAAGCCGGCGAGGTCTTACAATGCTGAAAATACGATCAATGTATTCGAAAATGGCAACCATCATCTCTTCCTCATCTTTAGGTGCAGGCCTTTGAGAGATTGAAAATAATATTAATGAAGAGTTGACACAGAATAATGCAAAAGCAGAAAAAGCTCTATATGGAATCATAAATATGGGAACAATTAAAGATTTAAAAATTATTAAACAACTGAAAGAGTAAAGGTAGCATTCTATTTTATTTTTACTTCTGGAACATTTCAAGTAAAGTTAACAAGCACCATATGCAGATGCATCTGAGTTAATAAGAAAATTCTGTGATTAATACTACCAAAATATGGATAATAATTTTCTTTTCAAAATTTTTGGGACATTACATTAATAACGTCCATAGGGGTTTAATTCAAAATTATGAGGAAATGACCAACACTAGATTAACTTTAGCAAGCTAAAAATTAACATTTTCATCAATGTGTTTGAAAGAGTTAAATATAATTTTGATATCAGAAGAAGACTAAGAAAATATATTTCCCAAGCATTTAGTAATAAAAAAGGAACTTTGAATAAAAGATTAATTAAAACATTAATTGTCAGGACTGAAAAGAGCATGTTAACATATTTATTAAACTCTAAGGCCAAATATCAATATTTATTTTTACTGTGATCCATTGTGCTTAATTAATAAAATGTGTTTAAACACTTCTAACTATTCTAAAATCTTATATTTTCCTTACAATGTGTGACATTTATGCAAAGAAATTTTTGTTACTAAATCTAAAATTTGAATGTGATTTTCTAATGGATTTGTACATTTTGGATATTTTAAAATACAAGTAAACTACTATTTACAGAATTGCATCGTAATGTCAGCCAGTATATACCCACTTATACTATGCATCAGATTTTCGTGAAATTTTGACATTATGTAATTTATAGATTTTACTGGTGCTTGATTTTACTACAAATTGAAAATATAGAAATATGTTTTCTAAAACAGTCACCAAAATTTCAAATATAACGATAAATATATTTAAATATAGGTTTTATCGTAAAGTAATTGTGGTATTTTGCTACTCAGGCAGATAGTTTAAATTACATGCAGGGCCATCCTTAGTCAAGGGCAAGTGCTCCATGAAAGGAGCATTGTGTGACTGCTGAACAAAAATTGGTTTAATTCATTCTTATGCGAGACATAAAATTGTGATTTGTTTTCAAATTTTACAATTGCCTTTAGAATTTTGTTAACAATACCAGTGACCACAACTGAATATGAAAGAAGCTTTTCAAAGTTAAAAATAATAAATTATTTATGAATGGAAATGACTCCAGAAAGATTAAATAATTTAATCTAATTGAGCATGAAATTTATGAAAATTTTGAACTACCTTATAAACGATTTTGCTGAATTGAAAGCCACAAAAATTAATGTTACATAAGTCTTATTCATATATGAAATTCCATGACAAAATATCATTCGTTAAGGCGTTGTTGTTGTTGATACCCAGACCGTCCGACCTACCAGAAAGGTGTAAGGTAACTGTTATTTTTTCATTATTTATTCGTTAAAGTGTGTAAAATTTTTATATTTATAACAAAACAATATGTTATAATTTTGATTTTTTGTGTTTTCCTATTTGTATGGGCCCTAAAAATAATTTTTGCCTCTGCCCCCATATTAGCTGAGGATAGCCCTGATTACATGCATGCATTACACCTGTGATTTCCAACCAGTGTGCCTCAAGATTCTTCAGGAGCATCATGACATTTTTTATACAGAAAAACATATATTCAGAACCGTAATTTATAACATTCCATTGAAGAAACAGCCATGTGGCAAAGCATTACACAAACATAATAGACAACTGCAAGCTTACCAATCCAAAACCCTGGCTCTACTTGAGATTTCAAACTTGATATAAATATATTATTTTCCTTTATATCTTTCAATAGTACTGATAAGTTTCTGTTTTTATGCACAAACAAAAATATAGTTTTAGCTAATCTGGTGACTCAACAATAGATGTTATTCACATGAAAAATGGAATTGCCATTAAATGTAGAATATTCCAGAAGTAAGTTGACTTTTAAATTGTTTAATTGAGTTCTATCAGTACAAATTATTGTAAAAGAGAATTTAGAAAACATATCAAATACCTACAACTATTCTGCCTATTGACCATTTGCACATAATGCCACAATCAGTAAATCTACTTTCTGTCATTCCTGCATTAGACGGAAAAATTGTTTTTCCATCCCATAGAGTTGTATGCTTCTCTTACTATTCAAAGTTTTTGTTACTATGAACTCTCGTTAAGATAGCACCCATTTAAGATGAATTTTTCCATATTACATACAAAAAAATATTCCCCAGTAACAGTCTATAGACATTGCATGGCATAAACATAGCTTAAAACATATTGCTCATATGTTAGGATGGTCAAAATTTGTTTAATTCCAGAAAATATTTTTGAATTGGTTAATTCAGAATGACATAGAAATCGGTCCGGTCACTCAGAAACATGTGAAGATTACTTTATTTGTACACTGTTTTATGTAAGTTGGTTTCACTGTTTGTTTGTTTCAAATATTGAAATGAATTTTTGACTCACCCCTACCAAGCCTATTTTCTTAAAATTTTACACACATACGTATTTGCGATTACAATACAATATTTTATAAAATTTAAGTTGATCCCCCCCCCCAGATCCATGACCAGAATGATCCACAAAACTCCATTGTTGTAAGATAGCTAAATAATAATCCAATATTATGCTTTGCTTCTATATATAATTCCATTGTTATAAGACAGTTAATAAAGAGTCCGATATTCAGTTTCTATATATATATATATCCTTTTCGGGATGGCGGCATTCTGAAACAGCAGTGGCCCAAAGGACGGAGCACTTTGTTTCCAAACTGTTCCCCAAAGACGGCTAATTTTTTGCGGTAAGCCTAACTCTCGAAAACAATTCACTAAAAATCACCTGTTCAACACAGCATTCTACTTTTTTCAGGAAGAAAGGAAATACTTATTTTCTATTTGATGTATATTTTTCATACAAACTTTCTTTTATCAAAATATTAAAAATTTTAGTATATATATGTTTTAGGTACAGATGGATAATTCTTTGGCATGTCCTTCCGATTTTTTAAAACTGTACCACATATATGCGTATTCTTAGACAACAAATACTTTGCGAGTACAGAAGAGGTAAAAAATTTATCCAAATACATAGTATATCCTTTTCCTAAAAGTTCACTTAGAAGTGTTTTCACAACACGTTCTCCATACCCACCATCAGAGCTTGATAATTCCGTGTCCTTTCCAGTATACACAAGGAAATTCCATATATAGCCTGATTCCGAATCTGACAATTTATATATTTTCATTCCATATCTGGACCTTTTTGAGGGGATATATTGACGAAATCCCAGCCTTCCTTTCCATGAGAACAAAGATTCATCAATGAACACATTTCTTCTAGGAGTGTATACAGATTTAAATTTTGAAACTAATGCATCTAACACGGGTTTCAATTTATCTAGTTTTTGGGCATTACTATCAAGAGTAAAATGAAGGTAACGTAATATTCCTATAAATCGATCGCGACTCATAACTGAATTGAAAAAAGGAGTACTGATAATTGGATTCTTAGAAAAATACATTTTAAGATTTGGTTTTCTGACAATGCTCGTCAAAAGTACTAGTGCGAGAAACACACGAAATTCGTTTCCTGTCGCAGGTGTAAATACATTTGAAACAGGTGGCGTCTTCGATGTGGAAGGAGAGAGGAAATTTTTCTCCCATTTTTTCTTTGCAAACTCATTAGTTGCTTTTATGATAAATTCTACTAGTTCATCATAAAAAAATATGCTAAAAATCAAGTTCCTTATCTAAATTAGGCGGCATGATATTGTGATTTATCCCAGGTATGTTCAAAAACTCCAAAGAATTCAGATCTTTCAAATCACATGTCCAAACATCATTCGAAAATACAGCAACTGAAGCTGGCAGCGTTGTAATAATAGTACGCTCAGAATCTAAAGAATCAATTGCATTTTCAGATTCATCATCAGAAATAACACTGTTCCACGAATCTTTACTATCTGCATTGCTTTCATAACTGTCTGGTTCGTTTACCATACGCGTATATTCTTCCACAGAAAGGAAATGTCTCAAACCAGCCATACTTTTATCTGAAATAACCTAATCATTTCACTGTCGCACATTCCTTTACCCCCCTCGCCTACCCCCCCAAAATACTCTCTTATATTCCTGTAATTCACCAATGAAATCATTAAAAGCTAAAATCAAAAGGAGACAAGGAAATCAATTATAAAATTGTTGATGCTGCGAAAAGTGCTCTGTCTGTTTACTTTACAGAACCATGTTTCACCGCTCCAAATGGAGAAATAATTCATTAGATTCTCCTTGTGCCAAGGTCAAGCATCTGCAAAATACATTTAAGTTGATTCCACGGGCATTTAACGCCATCTAGTAGACAAATAAATTCAAATGAAAACGCTTCACATAGAAACACCGATACATGCCACTCGCCGTTTAGGGTAAAGTTCTCTCCATCACGAGTGCGTGCCATCCGTCCTTGAATGCAAGTTCACAGCCGGCATGCGGGCGTGCCAACTGTCGCGAAAGGGATATAAAAGAGAAAAATTTTAACACATGATACTGCTTATGGCGAGTTATGAATTCATGTTTTTATATATTAAAGAATTTCTATAAATGTATAATAAAAATGTTTGATTGGATATTTGATGGAAAATTAATTACAAAAGACTAGTATACAATAAAATATCATGAAAAGCTTTTTAAGTTACACAGTTTTAGTAAAATGCACTCTGTAGGGTATATTTATTACTGTGCACCTATGAGATCTTGGCTGTTGATTCTCTATACAAAATTATAAACTACATGTCAAAGAGTATGGCTTGTTTATGCTTAGCGATATTAATCTTTTAAAGACTACTGGCTATTTTTATAAAGTTTTCAGAACATTTTGGAAAAATTTGAACTAACAATCATTTCTGTAAGAGTTGCCATGTACAAAACTAACTTTTACAAATAAATAAGGGCAAAGAAAATTTGGTCAAATAGAGCAAGCCATTGCTACAATCAGGCAATGGTTTGCTCATTTTTTATCAATCTACTTAAGCATCAATACAAAGATACATTTAAAGAAGCAACATCATGTACTGATCTCAAGGAAAATAATTTTATTTCTCAGCATAGTGGCCAAGTAATATGACATTTGAAAATTAATAAAAGCACACTGTTGTGTAAATGCAATATTATGTTACTTGTATAATTTAACATCTTTTCACTAAAAATACTTTAAATATTTATACTGAAGTTAATACCAATGAAAACAAGTTATAATAGCAACAGAAATTGATAGCTAATAAGTTATAGTTTAATATCAGGATATTCTTGTTACTACAAAATTCCTTTAAATTTATGGATAATGCACTATTGTACATACATTAAAAGTACAATTTAATGTCCTTAGATGAATATTAAATTGTACTTTTATACATTTTTAATATACTTATCCACTATATACCTTTCTCTCACAAAACAACAAATCAAATTGCAAAAACTTAGCATACACAAATGATTATTAAATCATTCCAATGGTTCAATTCTTACAATAGATTATTCAAATATGGAAATATTTTCTGCTTAATAATAAAATAAAAAACCTCTTATATTTCCTGAAAATTCATATCTATTTTTTTTAATTAAGTTCTTAAGAAATCAATTCAAAAATTAAATACTTTTAAAAGCTCCTAATATCAATTTATAAATAAAAGTGTTAAGGACTTTTATGAGCTATAAGACTACCTGAATCATTAATTATTTAACCCTGAATATTTCAATCATTATCATTACATCAAAATGAATGTTTAACTAGATAAATAAAATATTTTTTAAATTTTCCATTCATACAATAATTAATTCACAATATATTTACTTATTCTCTGGATGACAGCAAGGGTGAATTATTCCATTCATGTCCAAATACAAGTTATCAAAATCAACATCATTCGGATTCTTTTGAGAAGTATCAACTGGAATCTTCACACCATTAACTATCTTAGGCTGAAAGAATAAATAAAACATGATATATTAAAAACAATATTCCATTCCTCCTAAATTTGTGAGTCAAACAAAAATTGGAGATGCAAAATTTGTGGTTACACCTTTTCAATAGAGTAAAAAAAAAAATTTGTGTGTGTGAAATACATTGTCTGTGCCGCAACAATCTCCATAATTTTCTTTTTATTTCATTATTTTTTCATTTTATAGTTTTTTCATTGTGGTCCCAACCACCACCCGATGTAAACAATATATAGCCACAATTAAGCTTTTACACAAATTCAGTTTTTAATTGTCCCTAGGCCAAAAACCGTATAAAAAGCAATCAATGATTAAGTTTTACATTGTGGTCCCAACCACCACCCGATGTAAACAATACATCGCCACAATTAATTTTTTACAATAAAACAATACAGTATGCCACAAACATACATCACCACAATTAAATTTTTTTCATTGTGATCCCAACCACCATCTGATGCAAACAATACATATAGCCACAATTAAGCTTTTACACTAATTCGGTTTTTAATTGTCCCTAGGCCAAAAACCATATAAAAAGCAATCAATGATTAAGTTTTACATTGTGGTCCTAACCACCACCCGATGTAAACAATACATCGCCACAATTAATTTTTTACAATAAAACAATACAGTACGCCACAATTAAGTTTTTCTATTGTGGTCCCAACCACCACCCGATGTAAATAATACATCGCCACAATTAATTTTTTACATTACAACAACACAGTATACCACAAAAATACATCGCTCCAATTAAGTTTTTTCATTGTGGTTCCAACCAAAATCGGTGCAATTGCTATCAATAACAAAGTCATTCTTTACTGGGTGCCTGGACATTCCAGGAAATGAGTTGGCTGATGAATTAGCTAGAAAAGGCTCAAATACTCCTTTTGTTGGCTTTGAGCTGGCCTTGGGTATTCCCAATGATCTTATCAGAAGAATTGTTTATGACATCTTCAGGAAGCTTCAATGTAAGAACTGGTGTAATATTAAGGGTCAAAGGCAAGCGAAAATTCTCAACTGCAATTGCTCTAGTACATGTCAAAAGGAACTTTTCAAGCTCAGCAGAACTGGCATCAGGAGGGCTGTTGGGCTCCTTACTGGGCACTGCACCCTCAAAAGACACCTCAACATTATGGGTGTCACTAAAGATTCGCTTTGCAGGGGCTGCAAATACAGCGAAGAAACTGCTGCTCACATTCTCTGTGAATGTGAGGTTTACTCTGCTCACAGATTCGAACACATTGGTCGTCATGTGATTGAACCCTGGGAGCTGAATGACATTCCTGTCAAGTGCCTGCTCATCTTTGCGTTGGCTACTGGTCTCTTTTCGTAGAGATTTGTTCTGTCTGGGGTAGTACAATAGACCTCTGGTCGTTGTGCTGGGCTCTTCTTGAGCCACCAGTCTCTCATTTCATTTCATTTCAACGTGATCGTACTCCACTTGAACAAGGCGGCAGTTTAGGCAGTGGTAGGAATCGAACCCGGGCCAACCGCTAACTTCCTGCGTGCTAATTTACAATTTAAAATGACCATATGCTAAGCTCTTAATTCCATCATTTAAAATATCTATAAAATTAAAATATCCATCGCTCCATCATTTAAAATATCCATAAATTAAAACATCCATTTAAAAAATCCATATCATTCCAGCATTCAAAATATAAATATAATAATTTCTATAATACATATGCTAAGCTCTTAATTCATTTAAAACAGGAAGCGCGGGAAATGGAAAGCAAACATTAATTTGGTTTTTTATTGTCCCACCCATCGCTATGCATATTCAGAACCATGACGTCATCTTCACCTAGACACAAACTGGCGCCATTGAAACGCATGCTTGGGGGAAATGGGCGATGGGAAATGGGAACTTCTTTCGCCCGCCGATGAATTTTAAAATCATGACTTCTTTAAAATCCCGATCCAGCAACCAATTTTAAATATTTCTTAACTAGATTGGGCTTGTAAAGCCCCTATCACATTCAACAACTTTTCCGGCAATTTTTCGGACAACCAACTTTTCGAACAATTTTTACGCCGAGTTGGGGGAAAACTCGGGTGAAATGAGGTCAAAAAATTGGGACAACTTTATCTGACAGGTATAGAAAAAGTTGTTCATTTGGGACAATTTTTTACCAACCAGCCAATCACAGATGAGTAGCGAAGGAATCACGTGTGTAGAAAGGTTGGCGCAGATTCTACTACATTCTGGTTTGGCGTGAAATCCTCGCGCAAGTTTGAATCTGTGGAGCGCGAACAGATAGAATATAATAACAGATAGATTATATTGATATAATAACCAGGCAGCGCGAAGTATTATTTTAGTTTAGATTTAGAATTTTGTTAAGTATTTATAATATTTCTGTGTCATAAAGGTGAATGTCAATGGAAGTCGTCTCGAAGTCAAAAAAAGTAGTCATGCGAGATGGAAATGGAGTTAATTGAATCAATACATGAAAAATCATTTTTGTGGAATCTAAAAGATCCACTGTATTTAAAAAAGAATTTGAAGAACCATGCGTACGAGAAAATATCATTTTTACGAACCATCTCTTCCAAAGCGATTTTATATACATGAAATATTATATAATAAATATTAAGATATTATTACTAATATAATCTCTTTGGTCTCCTCTGATTCAAATTTATATTTACCAGCGGCTTGCTAGTTTACAGTATAGATGCGTTTCAGAAAATCCGCCTTTCTGTGAATTTAATCAAGAGCGTACGCGAGTTTGCTTTGGCGATATATACATATTTCATCAGTTTCCTGAATGTGAAGTTTTGGCTTGGGTGGTAGAGAATCAGATCAGCAAACGACTGGGCTCTGGTTCGAATCCAAGCGAATTTTAAATTTTACAAGTGCTGCCATCTGTTGCTAAAATATTCAAATACAGTTTTTCTTTAATAATCTGCAGAATTTTTTAGTTTTAAATTATTTTACGTTCTATATACAAAATAACCTTATATCAGTAAATAATTTTTAAATTTGAATGCTTATAAAAATTTATTTCGAAGTTACTTTGAAAAATATCTTGAAGTATACTTTATACCAGGTATAGATGGAATATATTCTTAAGTAAAAAAGTGCTTGTAAAATTAGCAAATATAAAATGTGCATGTAAGATTAGACAGAAATCATCGAACATCCTTATACGAGTAGTAGTTATCTTTCGACATGTAATTTTGAACATTTTAGATTAGAATAAAAACAAAAATCAAACTACTTTGAAATTTTAATAATTTAATGCTGACATTTGAAGACTTTTTTTTTATTATTTTAAACGCATATAGACAATTAGAAATTTACAATACATTTGAAAATCATTTACTTTTAATAAAAAAAATAAGTTTGTATATAAATATGAAAAGCTTACTCTTTTAAATTTAAATGCTTATAAAAATTTATTTCGAAGTTACTTTGAAAAACATCTTGAAGTATACTTTATACCAGCTATAGATGGAATGTACATTTAAATCTATTTTAAAATATAATTACTAAATAAATATAAATGTAGATAAAATAATTTTTAAAAGTTTACTTTAATGAGAAATATTTTAAACTTTACAAACGAGCAAAGAACATCTTCGGATATTTAAAATAGATACGTATTTGAAAACCTTTGAAATCAAGTATAAAATGGTAATGAACTTAAATTTGTTGAAGACATAATATTTTAATAACGGCATTCTTGAATTTAAATACTTTTTACGTTTTCTTTTTCTTTGTTTCATTTCAGTCAATATCGGCAATATCGCTTTTTAAACTAATTTTGTATCTTAAAATAGAGTAAATATTTTTCAACAAATATTTATTTGCTTTTTTATACGGATGTGTGACAAATCCAAATATTCTTTAATGTTCATTCATCTGTTTAAGCTTCTGATATCTGAAGTAATCCATATAAAAAAGAGCAAATCAAAAATTTACAATAGATTTTGTCCACATCCTTCTCGGTTTACGTTGCTTCTTCTTCTTAAGCAGGAATAATCCTAGCGTAATTATGCCAAGGCATATTTGATTTTTCCCCGCAGCTGATAGCAATTTAGTCATAATTACAAAGTAATAAAGGTTACAAAAGGAAGTACCAAGTAAAAGTCTTGTTTTACTGCCGAAGTCGAAGCGAGAACGCACTGCCTGCCGAAAAGTACATGTACAAATGTATAGTTGTCGTCAAAAGGCGATAAACATACCGCCATAGTTTTGTCATTTAGCACAACTTCTTCAAACTGTCAATAACCCTATCGCCAACTTTTTCACCGAAAAATTGGGGGAAAAGTTGTCCGAAATAGTTGGTTGTTCCAAAAGTTGTTGAATGTGATAGGGCCTTAAGAAAGCTAGATGTCTGAGCTATCTAAAAATGTAAATTTTTAGTCAAAATTATGAGTACTTTTTACTATGCGAGAATTTAAAAACTAAAAATCATTTTTTTGAGCCAAAAGTGACTTTTGTTTTAAAATCTTTAAAAAACATTAGAAATCGAAATTGAGATTTGAAATTGATATATTTTTACTCGCAATTGTCTGCTCTTTCCAGTGGTATGATTTGTTTTTTACTACGACGTCTGGATCGTGGAGAAAAAAGGGCAAAAACGGTCGAAATTGCATAAAACATTAAATAACAACAAAAAAAAAAAATTAAAATTTTAAAAATCGGTTTTCACATGTCACCTCCCCCCCAGGTCTCCACGAAACATATAGTGTATAAGACAGATAGACAAACATTGCCTTTTATTATTTAAGATATGTATGTTGCTTATTTTTAGACAAGCACAAATAAGGAGAGCATTCCTTTACTATTTTTAACACAGAAAATTTTCTTATGTTGGGTAGTAACCACGAAATTGTTTTTATACAAAATATAATAATTTTTAGGGAAATTTGAGAGTAAATGTCCATATTTAAAATTACTCCTCTGGTAAGCAAAATGCTCCTTCAAAATAAGTCAAAAAGTATTTTTACTCTTCCCGGAAATTCTAGGACATTTTTTACTCTATTTTTAGTCATTCTGTGACAACTGTTAATAATATTCACCTTTAGTTATATACGCATAGCTGTAACAGGCATCTTAAAAATATGCAATACATATTTCAAAATATATCGCAAATGATGTAAAATGCAATCTGATAATGATCAAATTGGCCTACTGATATGGATGCCATTATATAATGCATTATACTTTCGTTTCAAAGTATTTTTTTCACCCATTGTTCAGTACACTAGATTATTTTTTAAAACATGCAAACAGTTTTTAAGCTTTTGATTTTAAAAATTTTACTTTTATAAGTTGATGTAAGGCATAATTGATTATTGAATATTGCATAGTAGTCGGGAATGTAGTATGTGAAGGTACAGACAGAGTGCTGTGCAGTTAATCTCTGATAAGCAGTATAGACACAACTATGATACAATAAAATGCTCCTATAGGATGGAACACAAAACATTAGTCATACAGTAACCAGGGATTGCACTCAAAATAAAAGAACAAAAATAGGAATTCTGTATAAAAAAGCAGCGAAAAGTAACAATTTTAATTTCCACCCCATGCCCCTTAATGCTTTTCCCGGTAAATATAGTATTAAAATATGCCTAACACAATGATCTCATAGTCGTACAGTGCTTTTGGAACAGCAAAAATCCCATTTTGTATTAGTTTCTAGCAATATAAATTGACTTGGAGAAGAAGAATTTTAAATTCGCAGTAAGAAAATTTTAACATTGAATACCCCCTTGCAAGAAATAAAACCCTTTCGCAACTTTATTTTAAAGTGCTAAAATTGTGATTTTATTCAAAAGCACTAAAATACACAATTTAATTTAAAAGTGCAGAAATATTCTATTTAAAAGTACTAAAATTGGTAGTAATTTATTTAAAAAGGGTAAAATAAGAAAACTGTCTTACTGATCTCAAATTTTAGCAACCTTTCTCAAAAATGAATGTCTGCAATTATGAATTTTAGAACTCTCTTAAGAATAGCAAATTTTATCACTTTTGCATAAAAATTGCAAATTTTAGCACTTTTCCATAAAAACAGACTTTCAAATCAATTTTCTATACTTCATTTCCTATATCCTATCATAAACTTCTCCCATATTTTTACTGATACAACCATGATTGGTCACACAAGCAAAAATGAGCTTTCAGATATGTAAAAGTAGGAAAAAGAAGGAACCGTGTGATCCCTGAGTAACACTTTCCAATAATTTGATTACCGATAATAATTTCAGCTGTACGTGATTGTGTGTACACAAGAAATGTGTTTTTCTTTTCACAGCTATGACTTTTCTAAATAAATAAAACTGCTGCTTGTTAAGTAAATAACTTTCAAATATTTCCTATGAATGCTTTAGTATTAGAAAGTACAATAAAATTCAAGTAAAAAGTTTTAATTTTATGATGTTTCTCTCTCTCTCTCTCTATATATATATATATAAAACACAGGCCACGTTGTGATTAAAACCTGTTTAAAGTGTGAGGTATTACAAAAATAAAAAAAAGTTATTTAAAACATCCAGAACTTTGAAACTTACCTTTTCTTCTATGCAATGAACAACGATTGACGGATATTTACGACTGAGCCATCTGAAAAATGCTGGAACACCCATAGCTGATATTATCTATTTCAATCTCTGAAAAAAAAATGTTTATGAGACAAATAACTATTATAAGATTCAATAATTGCATAAATAAAAAAGGAAAATTCAAGCGAGTGGGGGTCTATTCTAAGAATCACCCCCGGTATCAAACCCTCAGTTGTTAGTACATTGAAGTAGGGAAATAAAAGAAATATTCAAAAATTACTATAAATGCTATACAGTTTTATATTTTTGAAACTGAAAGTTGTGAGGGTGAAAAAGAATTGAATTTCATACATATTTACTTAAGGTTAAATAAATGTTATAAGAAATAAATAATTACATAAATAAATAACGGAAATTTAAACGAGTGGGGATTCAAGCTGCCGGTATCAAACTCTCGAAGTAGGGAAATAAAAAAATATTCAAAAATGACTATAAATGCTATACAAATAGTTTTATATTTTTGAAACTGAAAGTTGTGAGGATGAAAAAGAATTAAATTTCATACATATTTACTAAGAGCCAGATTTTAAATTTCTTGATAAACAACGTAATCCAAAAATATCAACAATTCATAATTGTAATAATTTATTACGCAGCTTGCTTAGAATTCGCGTGGTTTTGTACGGTTATAGAATTTACGTAAGCAGTGATTGTGATTGCAAGTGATCGCAATGGAATTTCCAGATATTTTGGCCCGATTAAATAAAAATACGTTTAAAATCTTACAATGTACAACGATGTGATTAAATAAATCTTAATCTTACCTATATATTTTTTTTTGACTTGGAGGTAGATCTGAACGGCGTCAATTCACACATGTGATAATGAAAACTCTTAGGTCTCGTTCGTGAGAAAATTCAGCGAACTCTGATTGGTTAAAACAGATCACATGATTTACTCCATTTTTAAACGGCTCTCGGGAAACATGGGCACCACCGTAAATAAAGAACCTGCGTAGTAGATTGAGCAGTACCATAGCGTGTAATGGTAAACGGACGATGATGGCAAATAAAAATTGAAACTAAACCCATAAAACATCGAAATTTATCTTTGTGATGAAAATAAGTTATTTAGAATACTTGAATATTTAGTAATACTTGAATATATTTCAAGATTTCATTTGCTAAAATGCACTTTAAGTGATTTTAAGCGAATGTACTCATTATTACCGTAGTCACTGACTAGCGTTCTAAAGATGTATACATTTACTAACAAATTCTGCAATGTATATGCGAACGAGAAGGGGATGATATTTAACGATTTTTCTTTAAAAAAAAAACTCGTGTATATATTTTAATTAAAGTAAGTATTTTACTTTTCGGTTAATTAAAAATATCCGCCAATGAAGATAAATTTAGATACATATACGATTGTATCTTTCTAAAGTAACCGTTTTAATACAGAAATAATGAAAATTTCCATACTGCTAAAAAGACAAATATTTTGTTTTGGGGGTTGATATTTACTATAGGTAAAGTACGTAAGGGCAAAATGGTTCGTGTGACGTCACGTGCCTATGCTCTATTCTGCAGTAGACAAGTGAGTTCATGTCTGAACACGGTTTTACCTGCTAGGATGTCATATTGAAACGGGAATCAACAAGCCGACATGAGTAGTTACCTCCGAGATTTTAATTTAGTTTATTTTTCGTGCATATCTCGCTGACAATATAAACAGAATTACCTAACAGAAGTAGGATAACAATGTTAGAATACTTTGTGCTATTGAACTAAAAATGTAATATTTGAACTCTACTACATATTGAATATTTCTAAAAAATCCAAAATCCTACTTTTTTGGGGGGAGTTCTCTTAACATCTTGTATATAGGCACAATATACGTATATATAAGTACAATTTAGGCAAAAACTTTATTTATATAATGCAGATAATTTAGTTCTTTTGTGGTGGAGGAAGGGGATATTGAAACCTCTAGTGAACCTGGACATTAAACTAGAGGAACATTGAACTACTGAATTATTTAAAAAAATTCATATCACACAAATATAGCTAATATAAGACTAAACATATGTAGTATAAGCAATGTCTGAACATATAGCCATATTCTGATGATCAAATAAATTCCTATGTTATAAATAACTTTAATTATAAAAGACGAACATTTCAAATAACTCTGCAATTGCTAAATTTTGAATTTTTAAATTAGAGTTTATTTTCGTATATATCATTTGGCAACATAAACAGAATTACGTGGCTGAAGAAATGTAAGCTAATTTTAAAAGAAGGATAACAGTGTGCTCGATATAGAAATTGCTGCTGAACTAGCAATTAGCTAAAACTTCAACATTTGCAACTCTGGTACATATTAAATATTTCTGAAAAGTCCAAAATAGTAACATTAAATATAGACGAGGAAAGAATAATTACATTATTAACCTGGACAAAGGCGAATCAATTATTTGTGGGGGAGGCAAGATTGTTTTAAATCTCGTGCATAGGTACAACATACGTATCTATAATCATAATTTAGATAAAACGTCATGTTATCCAGTTCAGACGATTTAGCATTTTTTCTGGGAGGGGCGGGGTGAAACACCTAGTGGACGTGACATAAAACTAGTTAATAATAAACTACCGAACTATTTTAAATTATTCACATATTACACAAATAAAGCTGATATTAGACTAAACATATCTAATATAAGCAATGTCTGAAATAGAACATAGTATAATGGAATTGAGCAGACATATTGTTGATATTTACTATAGGTAAAGTACAACAATACAAGTATTCGCCATTTAATGTATGCATTATGAGTTTTACTGCGCATAACTTAACTATTAAATAAAAGGTTTTAACTGCTAAATAAAATACTTAAGTATTTTTATAACCATAAGTAAGATTTAAGAAATGTTAACAGTAATAATTATTTACAACATTTAGGAATAATTATATAAATTATTTTATCTACCGTAAGCAATTGGTGAACATAAAGTTAAATAAAATATATATTATTAGACTTCTACAATAATCACATGTCTCTCCCAATCAACAGGAAGGCTTAGCAAGCGTACGCACGTGCAACGGTATTTTGCACATGGTAGATATATTTTAAGTTTTGCATTTTAAAGTACTGCATGCAATATGATACATAAAATAAACTACGATTTCTGAAACTAAAATACATTTAATTGCAATACTTACGTTTATAATGAACGCTTACTTCGAAATAAATCCCCCACTTGTATCAATCACAATGTCATATGCTGGTACAGCAAGTCTGATTTCTGATCGCTAAGTAGAAGCGATGTCATAAACTAGCGGGATGGCCGTGTCCGCAGACAGTATATAGTATTCTGTGGCTGTGTCAATCGGTGGCAACGCATAGGCACGGTCAACGTGATACGTCACACGTCAATCAACAATTTTTTACTTTCCCCACGCTACAGCCTACGCTTTCACGCTGCATCCATGTTGTTGCCCTACTGCATTCAAATAAGTTATTTGATGATGCATTTTATGTAAAGGGATTTTCATTTGTTATTATTTATATCTGTTCTAAATTCACGGAGATTCGATATTTGTGCCTTATTTCATCGTATTTCCAATTACCATTCAATTATCCCCCTACCATTTCCAATTTACATATGTATAATTATAGAAACTCATTAAAACTATTATTCATATTTGAGCACATAATGTAATTTTTGAAATATTTCAGTGAGCTGGATATTTTTTTTTTTTGAATTAGGTGGATTTTAAAACATCTTATTCATTGTAAATGTATCTTGCTGGCATTTTTAAAATAATTTTATTCATTTATATTATTTTGTATTGAATTCGAATTCATTTTACTTTCATGTTTTCTAGAACACATGTAGAGCTTGAAAATATAAATTTCAGCTGTTCGATCCTGTTTTTAATGTTTTCTTGCTACAGTTACATATGACATTAAGTAAATAGTATTGCACGACTCATTTACTTACAAAATGTCACAAATTTACCTAATAAATCTCCCACAGTATTTTATAAACAATGGATCTAGAATGTTTCATGCTATAGTTTAAATATACCACTTAAAGCATTACTAATCTGAATCACTTCATAGGAATGCTATTATGGATCTGAGCTTTGATTTAAATTTTTACGTTAGCTTTTGTTTATATGTTTATGGATACGGTTATCTGTTCTGAAATGAGAGCTTGATTCTAACTTCGGGAACGTATTCTATTGGCGCAGTGGATATAGAAAACTCTGGGACATAGCTAAATTTGAGCCCATTCTAAAATACTGTGCAATAGAATATGACGGAATAATTATACGTTAATCAATCATGCATCATCATCTTTATTCAAGCATACACTTCTTAATTGTTAATAACTTTCAAGTTGTGTTTGAGAATGTTGAGAATAAAGTTGCGTTTGGGAATATAAAAATGAAGCACATGTACTCAAAAGCTCTCGTACTAGTTATCAATAAAAATACAATTGAAACCCTTCATTTTTTAAAAAAGTAATTGAATGTATTAAATTTTGGCAATCCGTGATTCCGTAACAATTATATCTCACCGTGAAATTAATCAAATAAATGATGCAATCGCCGAATACAATAAGCACAATTCTGTAGTTTCTTCTTATTATATATTTTGTTTAAAAATGCTGAAAATGAAATCAATTAAAATATAAAACATAAGTAACGGTCAGAGCGAGTGTTTTTCATTTTTCTTACTTTCATTTGGAAAATCTTCGAAACTATAAAAGATAGAAATAAATATTAGGTGACAAAAATACGAATTAGGAAATCTAGTTTTAAAATTTATACTTATTTGTTTAAAAAAAAGCTCTTTCAGTTTTCGAAAAATTCCGTTGTCAAGTTAAAGAAGATTGACAAAATTCAGTTTTAAGTTTGTGAAATGTATATCTCAAAAACTAAAAGCAATGGCTACGAATAAAAAGCAAGAAATTGTAGCTCTTTGAAAGTTCTACAAGTGCTACAACTATTCAAAATTTAGTCGTTTTAGACTATGTTAAATTCCTCTGAAGAAGGATAGAATTTTCGTAGCATAATATAATTCTAAGACTCAATACATCCAAATCACGAAAACGGGATTTTGAACATTATCTATGTGCTCAGATTTTCTCTTATAAAAATAAAATAAATTATTTCATGTAGAAAGCTTGACACGTGGAGCATATTTGTGATAAGTGTAGCTACAACGTTGCCAAATATTTTATAAATTTCTCTGATGAACGATAAAAGTTTTCGTAGAAGATTACAGACGGAAACGAGATTTTCTATACGGGACATTTTCTATATCTTCAGATTTTCTCTCATAAAACCTAAATTAATATATTAATGCAATCATTTTGGCACGTGGATCACATTTGGCAAAAATATCTTTAAAACGATACCAAATATATATTACTTTCCTTATATACATAATGTATAAGGAAAGTATTGTGACGGAATCGAAAATTCGAATTCTAGTTTTCGACGGGAGAGCACGTTTCAAACATCCCTGATCACGAATCAAACATTTTTGAGGTGATGTCTGTGTGTGTCTGTCAGCGAGTCTGTGGAGACGATATCTCTCGAACAAATTGAGCGATTCGAATGGAATTTGGTACAAAAATTACAATCCGTAAATACTGGAAGACTATTGGTTTTAAACGCGATCGAATGTTCAGAACCCCCTCTAAATTTTCGAGTGAAATTTTGAAAAATTCATCAAAAAGAAAAAAAAAATCAAAACCTTTAATAAAGTTACGCAAATAGACATTTCTTATGTAATTTTTTCTTAGAAAACGATTAATATAAATGTTAGAACGCTAGCATGAACCGTTCTTGAGATATTGCACATTTTAAAAATAAATTTATCAAAAAATCTCATAAAATAAAAAAATATATATATATTAACTGTTGAGAAATATATTCAGTTTTCATATGTAATATCATGCGATAAATTTGGTGACATCATTTTCGTGGATCTAACTCGTTCCATTCATGAGAAAATATACTTTGAGTAATACTTTTGTAATTGAACGCCAATAGTTATTTATCTGTTATAAGAATAACTTATTTCTCCGTCCATAACGCTTGGCGAGATTTCAGCTCCAAATTTGGAGGAATGTCGTCAACTTGGCGACTTTTTTAAATGTTGCCAAATTAACGAAAATCTCGCCAAATGGATAAAAATGACACTGAAGACTAAATCAATGAAAATGATGACTAATTGACGAAAATTCAATATTTTGGAAAGTATACAAATATCTACTATATGAAAAACCTATTTTTTTATTGTAAAAGTAGTAAATTCATTGCATTATATAGGGAAAGTCATGTGTTGCCTACATCAGATTTTGTTTAAGAATATATTAAGTTCGTCTAAAGAATGAACAATATATAATTATCACGATACAATGAATACTAGTCATGAAAATGGGATTTTGAACATCATCTAAATGCTCAGATGTCCTCTTATCAAACCTAAATTAAATATTTTATGTAATCATTTTGGCACGTGGAACAAAAATATATTTACATCGATTAAAAAAAATATACAGAAAAGTAAACGTAAAAGTCATATTTTATAATATATTAAGCTCGTTTAAAGAAAGATATATAATTCTCACGTCTGTAAATACTCAGGAAAACAGGATTTTGAACATTAACTATATCTCAAATGTTCAGTTATAAAAATAAAATAAATTATTTTATGTAGAAAGTTTGACACGTTGAGCATATTTGGGATAAATGTATCTACAACGATGCCAAATTTTTAGGTTTTAAAATGTATTAAATTTATCTAATGAACGATATAAATTTTCTCAGATCACAAACAAAAACGGGCTTTTGAATATTGTCTATATGATCAGATTTTCTCTCATAAAATCTAAATTAAGATTTTTATGTACTCATTTTAGCAAGTGGGACACATTTAGCAAAAGAATCTTCACAACGATTCAAAAGGGCCAACGGCCGTACCGTGCTGAAAACACCGGTAGATCACCGAAGTGAAGCAGCATCGGGCGCGGTTAGTACTTGGTGGGTGACCACCTCGGAACGCCGCGTGCTGTTGGCCATCTCGGGTGCGGTATCCCCGTGGTTTGCGCGCTAGATTTGCACGCTGCCACAAATGCCGCCGTGTTCATGCGGAGTACGATCACGTTAAACATGTGGGTCCGTAAGTCCTTCCGAGAGGTTGGTGGTAGGGGAAGGAGGGTACGGTCCCTGTGGATGCCTCCCCCACTGGGTTCCGGTCTAAATTGGGTGGCACTTCCCGGCCGTCCATTCAGTTACCTTACACCTTTCTGGTAGGTCGGACGGTCTGGGTCTCAACAACAACAACGATTCTAAAAATATATATTTTTAAATATATCAAATTTATCTAAGGAATTATATAAAATTCTCAGGACTCTACTAACGAAAACGGGATTTAGAAAATTACCTCTATGCTCAGATGTTCACTTAAAGAAATAATATAAATTATTTCATGTAGAAAGAATTATTTTAATGAATCATTTTGGCACGTGAAGTACATTTTGCAAGAATATATTCACAATTAAAAAAATATATGTTTTAAAATATATCAAGTTGTCTAAAGAACGATATAGAATTCTCACGACTCAATACATTCTACTCACGAAAACGGGATTTTGAAAATTATCTATATGTTCAGATATTTTTTTATAAAATCTAAATTAATTATTTTATGTAACCATTTTGGCCCGTAGAGCATTTGGTAAAAATTTCTTTACAACGTTATCACATATATATGTTTTAAAATATATTACGTTCGTCTAAAGCACGATATATAATTCTGGCGACTCAATACATAATACCACAGAAACAGGATTTTGAGTATTATCTGTATGCTCAGATTTTTGACTTATAAAAATAAGATTAATTATTTTATTTAGAAAATTTTACACGTGGAGCAAATTTTTCATAAATATCTTTACAACGGGGCCAAATTGTTAGGTATTAAAGTATAATAAATTCTTTTGATGAACGATAGAAATTTTTGTCGCATAATACAAACGGAAACCGGAATTTGAACATTATATATATGCTCAGATTTTATCTTATAAAATCTAAATTAATTATTTTATGCAATCATTTTGGCACGTGGGGCACATTTGGCAAAAATATCTTTACAACGATCCCAAATATATATGTTTAAAAATATATGAAGTTCGTCTAAAGAACGATAACTAATTCTCACGACTCAATACATAATATTCAAGAAAACGGGAATTTGAACATTAAATATATGCTCAGATTTTCTCTTATAAAATCTAAATTAATCATTTTATGTAATCATTTTGGCACGTGGCAAAAATCTCACATTTGGCAAAAATATCTTTACAACGATACGAAATGTATGTTTTAAACTATATTAATTTCGTCTAAAGAACGATATATAATAATCACCACTAAGTATATCCTACTCACGAAAACGGGATTTTGAACATTATCTATATTCTCAAATTATATCTTATAAAATAAAATAAATTATTTTATGTAGAAAATTTTACACGTGGAGCGCATTTGGTTTACATATTTCTACAACGATGCCAAATTTTTAGGTATTAATGAATAATAAATTCCTCTGATGAACGATGGAAATTCTCATCGCATAATACAAACGAAAATAGGATCTTGAATATTAAATATATGTTCAGATTTTCTCTTATAAAACCTAAATTAAATATTTTATGTAATCATTTTGGCAAGTGGAGCACATTTGGTATAAATATCTTTACAACGATACCAAATATATATGATTTAAAATATATTAAATTTGTTTACAGAACGATTTACAATTCTCACGACTCAATACATAAAACTCACGAAAACGGGATTTTAAACAGTAAATATATATGTTAAGATTTTCTTTTACAAGATCTAAATTAATTATATTATGCAATCATTTTGACACGTGGTAAAAATCTCACATTTGTCAAAAATATCTTTACAACGATACCAAATATAGAATTTTGAAATTATCTATATGCTCAGATTTCCTCTTATAAAAATAAAATAAATTATTTAATGTAGATAGTTTGACACTTGGAGCATATTTGGGATAAATGTATCCACAACGATGCCAAATTTTTAGATTTTAAAATATAATAAATTTCGTTGATGAATTTTCGTCGCAGATTACAACAGAAACGGGATTTTGAATATTATTTATATTTCCAGATTTTCTCTTATAAAACTTAAATTAATAT
Source organism: Amaurobius ferox (assembly GCA_951213105.1). Classification (NCBI taxonomy): domain Eukaryota; kingdom Metazoa; phylum Arthropoda; class Arachnida; order Araneae; family Amaurobiidae; genus Amaurobius; species Amaurobius ferox. The sequence goes on from OX578144.1 coordinate 65,983,207, forward strand.
TGTAATATAATTAATCATTTTAGTACTTGGAACACATTCGGCAAAAATATCTTTACGACGATACCAATTATATATGCTCATATTGCCTCTCATGAAAATAAAATGAATTATTTTATGTAGAAAGTTTGACAATTGGCGCATATTTGGGATACATTTCTCTACAACGATGATACATTTATAGGTTTTAAATAGTGTTCGAAATTAGGGGTCGTTACTCGTAATTTGCCACTAGAAATTTCAATTTGACGACTAGATTCTTCAACCTGCCTATCAAATTTGACGCCTAACAATGCTATTGTTGTCAGTCTTCCCTTTCCCTTTGACTAAATTACGTTCCCTGGCAGAAGACTGGATGGCAGTTAATCCCCCTCTGTCTACTCAGAGAAAGACAACATTTTAATCTTTATTGTACTGTATCTCACTCCAACCTTCAATACCTGAAATTTCACTTCTGAAGAACCTCTTTGTTTGCTTTATTCTCAGGCATTCATATGTCAGAGACCAGCGGCACGACAAAGACTTCGGGTATGTAGCGAACACAGAATACTATATACAGAATATAATATTAGTCTGTGGTAGCGAGTTTCTATTACTCTGTCCCCTTTATTCCCCCCTATATCTACTAATCCCTGTACAAAGAAAAGGGGGTTATCCTGGAGAGTTACTATTATATGGATTGCTTACTATTATAGAACACTCTGCGTTCCAGGTTAAATCGTTCCAGGGTCTTGCAAATTTGGTCAGCAAATATTTTGTTATCAGTCATTGAAAATGACGTTTTTATAGCTGCCAGGTGTTCCGATTTTCCCGTATTTGCTCCGTATTTTCAGTGTTGTTCCGGAAATCCGATTGTGGGCCAATGTAGTCCGATTTTTCATTTCCATTACATTTATATTTTATTGTATGCAAATCTGCATATTTTTCATCTGCATAAGAGTATCTACAAGTCATAAAATCAGAAGTAGGTCACGAAATGAAGAACAAAGTCAGGAATTTCAAGATCGAAGTTTTCCCGTTTATTTTATATAAAAATCCGTTTCCCTGCAATCGCGTCTGTTTCTAATTAATATGGGAAAAATAGATTTGCATCTAGACTAAAATTTTTATGATTATTTCGTGTTATATACAATAAAACTATTTTTCAGACGTATTATTAAAGAAATGGAAGGCTATATGGCACCACCAGTACCGGGTACCGCATTAAACGGCATTTGTCCACGATCTGCCTTATATTTCGTTTTATTGTGAAAGTATTTTTCCACTGTTACAATCTGTTTGCATCGTCTAAAACGTTTGCAATTATTTTGTATTTTATATAGAAAAACTATTTTTCAAACGTATTAATAATGAAATAGAAGGCTATTTTGCAGCAGTATGGCGAAAACGGTTATTAGTGCGCTACTTTCCTAGTGCAATATGTCCCAATTTTTCTTTCTTGTTGACAGCTGTGCATTTTTTATATCAGTACCTGAAATTATTGTGATTCATACTTTTTTAATATTATTACCCATGCTGTCTAGCTCACACAAAGGGTGTTGTTGTTGAGACCCAGACCGTCCGACCTACCAGAAGGGTGTAAGGTAACCGTTTGGACGGCCGGGAAGTGCCACCCAATTTAGACCGGAACCCAGTGGGGGAGGCATCCATAGGGACCGTACCCTCCTTCCCCTACCACCAACCTCTCGGAAGGACTTACGGACCCACATGTTTAACGTGATCGTACTCCGCATGAACACGGCGGCAGTTGTGGCAGCGTGCAAACCACCGGGCTACTGCGCCCAAAATGTGCCAACAGCACGCGGTGTTCTCAGGTGGTCACCCACCCAAGTACTAACGGCGTCCGATGCTGCTTGACTTCGGTGATCTAACGCAAACCGGTGTTTTCAACACGGTAGGGCCGTTAGCTCCCACAAAGGGTGTTGTTGTTGTTGAGACCAAGACCGTCCAACCTACCAGAAAGGTGTAAGGTAACCGTTTGGACGGCCGGGAAGTGCCACCCAATTTAGACCGGAACCCAATGGGGGAGGCATCCACAGGGACCGTACCCTCCTTCCCCTGCCTCACACAAAGGGTGTTGTTGTTATTGTTGAGACCCAGAACGTCAGACCTACCAGAAAGGTGTAAAGTAACCGTTTGGACGGCCGGGAAGTGCCACCCAATTTAGACCGGAACCCAGTGGGGAAGGCATCCACAGGGACCGTACCCTCCTTCCTCTACCACCAACTTCTCGGAGGGACTTACGGACCCACATGTTTAACGTGATCGTACTCCGCACTTGTGGCAACGTGCAAACTACCGGGCTGCCGCGCCCGAAATGTGCCCTGCATTTCTTCGTGACGCTCCGATATTTGCATTGACCGCCGATCTCCGGACAAACATGCAACCCCCCACTCCCCTTTTCCATTTTAAAACTTTTAAGATGAATATAGTCATAGGATTTTAAAAATAAAATCCCATACTTTGACGAAATTGGTCAAAAAATGTAACTAAATTTAACTCAAAATTTCCTTACAATATTTTAATTTTTAATGTGTTTCATTCTTATATTTGTTAGTAATATGAGAAAGATCTTATAGAAAAGTCGTTAAAATGTGCATTTATACGTGATTCTCGGATTATCCCGTTTTATTATCACTTATTTTCCATTTTTAACACTTTAAAACATGTTGAATAGTGTTTATGACTTTATTCATTCTGTCTGTTTGTCTGCCTGTCTGTCTGTCTGTTCGTTCACAATGTAACTGAAGTAAAAATGACTTTTAGTACGTTGTTCAGATGGTCAGTGGGACCAATGGGAATATAAATGAATAATAACACCCAATTAATTTTGGACTGAACCCGGGTTGAAAAAATGAAATGCATTGAACCCTATGGGACCTAATTTTTCAAACCTTTTTTAAGCGAATTTAAAATTCACAAATTGCTTCGAAAGTTTTAGGAAATATTCCAATTATCCCATAAAACATATGAAAAAAATTTCAGCAAAATATATTCGGTAGTTTTTTAAATAAAAATTAAAATAATAATTACACCTATATTATATGAAGCGACCCACTTCAAAATGAAATATGGCATCCATCTTGTGTCAAAATCGTGATTTTTAAAGTTCTTTTTAATTTATATTTAGTGCTGTATCCGTCCTAAAACCGCTTTATTTTTGCTTAATTTCTATGCATCTATATTCTAAAACAACGCAATTACATTGTATTTGAGTTTAAACGATCAATTCCATCCATCTTTTGTCAAAATCGTGATTTTTAAAGTTCTTTTTAATTTATATTTAGTGTCGTATCCGCCCTAAAACCGCTTTATTTTTGCTTAATTTATGTGCATCTACATTCTAAAATAACTCAATTACAATATATTTGAGTTTAAATGATCATCAAACCTTGATTATTTCTACAACGAAGTTTAATTTTCACTTATGGAGAATGTAAATACATAAAGGTGCAGGAAGAGTTGTATAAGAATTACTGAATTTCTTTAACGCAAAATTATTTAGCTCTGGAGTCTGCAATATAGCTGATATGAATGAAACATTAATTGATTTTACATAGAGAAGCAATCGATTTTATAGAAGACTTTTTCGATGAAGTTTTAAGTATAGAGTTAAATTACTTTTACCTCCATGGTTTTAAGTTTTTAAATAAAATAAATTATTGTAGTATTGTGATGAATGAAAGGAATGAATTGAAAGTGTATGAATGAGATATTTACAGCTTTTATATAGAGAGCCAGGCGATTTATATTTCAGTGATGTCATATGAATGAAGTTCATTTTTTTCGATGAAGTTTTAAGTTTTCAAATAAAATAAATTAATTTATTATTGTGATAATTTTAAAAATATTACCGCTGAATATATCGCATATTAGAGATGTTTAAAAGCATTTCATTGCAGTTGGAAAGTGTTTCATAATCAATGCTTTATGCATGAATGATCTTTCTTGTTGCAATCTGTTTTCATCAACTAAAACTTTTATATTAAGTGCTATTTTAACTCAGGAAAATTAATTTTCAAGCATAAAATGAAGGGATGTTGGGGCAATGATTTTACAAGATGACCAGAATTCAAAATTGTTAAATAGAAGTCTTTTCTATTTTTCGTCGTATAATACGAACGAAAACGGTATTTGGAACATTATCTATATGTTCAGATTTTTTCTTATAAAAAGTAAATTAATTATTTTATGTATTTATTTTGCATGTTGAGCGCATTTGGCAAAAAATTTTTTACAAAGATACCGCTCATGCTTTTCGACTGTGCCCCTTCCAGCTTCATGACCAAGTCATATCGAATCATCAATTCAATAACAATAAAATAATTTGAAGCATGTACTTATCACCTCATTTTAAAATCTGGGATTTTGGAGGTAATTACATATCTTCTGCTCAGCCGGAAAATATCAGCTATTAAGTAAAAAAAAATATATTTAGAAAATCGGTACGACAGAAATTGAATAACACACAAAAAAAAAAAGCCTTAAATACATAGATTTTACTTTCGGTTCAAATCAGATGACAATTGAGTTTTTTCCGTGCAAATATTGGTCATTATTAAAAGGAGGGGGGTGGGGATTTTCTATTATAAAGTATATTGAAATTGGATATAACATTTGATTTTATCCTCTTTATATAATTCGAAACTGAAATATAGCATTCAAGGACTTCCTGGCTGCTTTTTTTCTTTTTTTTAATTTCATTTTTCATAATGAAATTCTAGTTTCAATTTTTTCCGTGATTCAAACTGCGGTTTTTTTTAATTAATATAATATTAATAATATTATATTAATTAATTGGTACAGATTGGATATAAAGAATTTGGATTTTTCAACTTATTTTCATGAGCCAATTTTGGCGCCAAATGGCCAAATATGGCGCGCCTGCTTTGCGCAACATTTTGCTTTTTCTGGAAATTCTGGCAACCCCACCCCTTTTAGCTTTCTGATATAGTCGGCTGCGGCCATTTTATTTTTGTTTTGTTGTTGGTGTGTGTGTAAAAACGTGTTTGAGTGTGTTAAAAACGTAAATATCATACAGAAATTAAAGATAGCACATGTTATTAGATAAAGAATGTAGAAGCAGAAAATTTACATAGAAATAATGAGAGTTTTTTTATGACCGCAGTGTGGAAACAATTATTTGTGCAATTTGGATATTTACACGTGTTTTTCTTTGAAAAGTTTTGGATTTCATTAAACCAGGTACTGTGTTTTGATTTTGTTGTCCACGTAAAGTATCGTTTCTTTTAAATTTCTTTAAAGTACAAACTTTTTTCTAAGTATTGTTTTTTCCTAAATTTAGTTAAAGTACAAACTTTTTTCTAAGTATCGTTTTCTCTTAAATTTAGTTAAAGTACAAACTTTTTTCTAAGTATCGTTTTTTCTTAAATTTTGTTAAAGTCTTAAATTTAGTTAAAGTACAAACTTTTTTCTAAGTATTGTTTCTCGTAAATTTAGTAATTTCGTATTTCTTAGTATTGTTAATTATCGGCATTTGTATGCATTTTTTCTAAGTATTGTTTCTCGTAAATTTAGTAATTTCGTATTTTTAATAAGTATTGTTAATTATCGGCATTTTTATGCATTTTTAATGAGATATGTTTAGATTTCTTACGCGCAAAGTTCAAGATGGCGTCCGTTAAGAATTTATAAACACCGTACGCGTTGGCGTCAGTCTTGGCGACAAAAAAAAAAATGGCGGATTTAGCCAAATTCTTTATATCCAATCTGTTCCAATTAATTTATATATAATATAATAAATTATAATATATATTAATATATTATAATATTAATAATATAACATTATATAAATATATTAAAATTATATAAATTCAGAGGAAACTTTACATAGTTAAAATGGTATAAATTTGCGTCGCCATTTGTAGCGCAGCGGTAGAGTGCTCCAGTAACGGCGTGAAGCGAACGTTTTTGTGGAGGGTTCTGTCCCCAGATTTATTTTACTCACCAATTCAGAAGAAACTTTATATAGTTAAAATGGTATAAAATTTCATCGCCATTTGTAGCCAGGCGGTAGAGTGCTCCAGTAACGGCGTGACGCGAAAGTTTTTGTGGAGGGTTCTGTCCCCAGATCTATTTTACTCGCCAATTCAGAGGAAATTTTATATAGTTAAAATGGTATGCAATTGCATCGCCATTTGTAGCACAGAGGTAGAGTGCCGCGGTATCGGCGTGAAGCGAACGTTTTTGTGGAGGGTTCTGTCCCCAGATTTATTTTACTCACCAATTCAGAGGAAACTTTATAGTTAAAATGGTATAAAATTGCATCGCCATTTGTAGCGCAGCGGTAGGGTGCTCCGAAACGGCGTGAAGCGAATGGTTTTGTGGAGGATTCTGTCCCCAGATTTATTCTAATCGCCAATCCAGAGAAAACTTTATATACTTAAAATAAAATAAAATTGTAATCCTATTCGTAGCACAGAGGTAGAGTGCCACGATATTGGCATGAGGCGAACTTTTTTGTGGAGGGTTCTGCCCCCAGATTTATTCTAATTGCCAATCCAGAGAAAACTTTATATAGTTAAAATAAAATGAATTTTCAACACCATTCGTAGCACAGAGGTTGAGTGCCGCGGTAATGGCGTGAAGCGAACGTTTTAGTGGAGGGTTCTGTCCCCAGATTTATTTTAATCGCCAATTCAGGGGGAACTTTATATAGTTAAAATGGAACACAATTGCGTCGCCATTTGTAGCGTAGCGGTAGAGTGCCACAGTAATGGCTTAAAGCGAACATTTTAGTGGAGGGTTTTGTCCTCGGAAATTTTAGCCGAGTATTTTCAGATTATTTAAACAGACATGTTAAAAAGTCAAACTTAAATTCAAGAAAATCAATGTTTAATTCGTCGCCCTCTTAGCCGAGAGGTTTGGGGCGTCAAGTTGCGGGGCATTAGGTTCGGGGTTCGATTCCAGCTTAGGGTAAAAGTTTGAGTATGAATGGTGTTTAACGTTCCTTCGCGATTGAGGGGAGATTTGGCTTTTCTTAGGGCTTTCTAATAATTTCTTTCTATTTCTGAACTTAATTTCATCTTTCTTTCTTACTAAATTATCTGCACGTGACGGAGGACGAGCGGTGGTTGAGCTTCATCGTTGCTGGTGGGGTTTCTCTTCGGGCCTGCTGGCTTCGGTGTTGCGCTTCCACCCTTCCTCGTCCAAAGTTCGTGCAGGGATTGTTTTGCATCACGTGACACCATATTAACGAAGTGCCGAAATTTTATGTATTTTCTGCAATAGCTCATCTCTTTTTTCTAACAGCAGTGGTGGATGTTTTTCGGAAGTACCGGAAGCGACGTCATTTCCGGTACGTCATTTCCTGTGAAGCCATTTCCGGTACGTCATTTCCTGTGAAGTCACTTCCGGTGCGTAATTTCCTGTGACATCATTTCCGGGCAAGCAGTAAAAAATCGGAAGCTTCTCAAATCGGAATCAGCTAACATGACCACTAAGCCAGCCAGATCACTTGTAGATTAACTTAATAATTCCTACTTGACGGAGACAATGATCAGCGAAAAAAACACAAATGCCAAAATAACGGATGGATTTGAACCCTCGGCCTCTAGAACCGGTGGAAGACAACGTGACCATTGCGCCAGCAAGTTCACGTACCAAGAAACTTAATTAATATATTTAACTTCAACAGAGAGTCTGATCAGGAAAAACACAGTTACCAAAATGGCTCGAACCCAGAGCCTCTAGAACAGGAGGAAGACAACATGACCATTGCGCCAGCAAGTTCACGTACCAAGAAATTTAATTAATATATTTAACTTTAACAGAGAGTCTGATCAGAAAAAACAATTACCAAAATGACTCGAACCCACAGCCTCTAGAACAGGAGGAAGACAACATGACCACTGCGCCAGCAAGTTCACGTATCAATAAACTTAATTAATGTATTTAAATTTAACAAATACTCTGAACAGAAAAAACACAGTTTCCAAAGCGACTCTACGGACTAGAAAACAGGAGGAAAACAACATGACCATTGCGTCAGCAAGTTCACGTACCAAGAAACTTAATTAATGTATTTAAATTTAACAGAGGGCCAGTTCAGAAAAAACACTTACAAAAACGACTCGAACCCACAACTCTAGAACACGAGGAAGACAATATGACTATTGCGCCAGCAAGCTCACGTACCAAGAAACTTAATTAATGTATTTAAATTTAACAGAGAGTCTTATCAGAAAAAATACAGTTACCAAAATGACTCGAACCCACAGCCTCTAGAACAAGTGGAAGATAACATGGCCATTGCGCCAGCAAGTTCACGTGCTGTGGAACATGATTAATGTATTTAAATTTACCAGAGAGTCTGATCGGAAAAAACACAGTTACCAAAATGACTAGAACCCACAGCCTGTAGAACAGGAGGAAAACAACATGATCATTGTGCCAGCAAGTTCACGTACCAAGAAATTTAATTAATGTATTTAAATTTAACAGAGAGTCTGATCGGAAAAAACACAGTTACCAAAATGATTAGAACCCACAGCCTGCAGAACAGGAGGAAGACAATAAGACCATTGCGCCAGCAAGTTCACGTACCAAGAAACTTAAATTCGGACCTTAAATTTAACAGAGAGTCTGATCAGGAAAAACACAGTTACCAAAATGACTCAAACCCAGTGCCTCTAGAACAGGACGAAGACAACATGACACTGCGCCAGCAAGTTCGCGTACCAAGAAACTTAATTAATATATTTAAATTTAACAGAGAGTCTGATCAGAAAAAACACAGTTACCAAAATGACTGGAACCCACAGCCTGTAGAACAGGAGGAAGACAATACGACCATTGCGCCAGCAAGTTCACGTACCAAGAAACTTAATTAAATTTTATAATTTTAAAAGAGAGTCTGATCACTAAAAACATAGTTACCAGAATGTCTGGAACCCACAGCCTGTAGAACAGGAGGAAGACAACATGACCACTGCGCCAGCAAGTTCACGTATCAATAAATTTAATTAATGTATTTAAATTTAACAAATACTCTGAACAGAAAAAACACAGTTTCCAAAGCGACTCTACGGACTAGAAAACAGGAGGAAAACAACATGACCATTGCGTCAGCAAGTTCACGTACCAAGAAATTTAATTAATGTATTTAAATTTGACAGAGGGTCAGATCAGAAAAAACAGTTACAAAAACGACTCGAACCCACAACTCTAGAACAAGAGGAAGACAACATGACTATTGCGCCAGCAAGTTCACGTACCATGAAACTTGATTAATGTATTTAAATTTACCAGAGAGTCTGATCGGAAAAAACACAGTTACCAAAATGACTAGAACCACCAGCCTGTAGAACAGGAGGAAAACAACATGATCATTGTGCCAGAAAGTTCACGTACCAAGAAATTTAATTAATGTATTTAAATTTAACAGAGAGTCTGATCAGGAAAAACACAGTTACCAAAATGACTGGAACCCAGTGCCTCAAGAACAGAAGGAAGACAACATGACCATTGCGCCAGCAAGTTCACGTACCAAGAAACTTAATTAATGTATTCAAATTTAACAGAGAGTCTGATCAGAAAAAGCAGTTAACAAAATGACTCGAACCCACAACCTCTGGAACAGGAGGAAGACAACATGACAACTGCGCCAGCAAGTTCACGTTCCAAGAAACTTAATTAATATATTTAAATTTAACAGGGAGTCTGATCAGGAAAAACACAGTTACCAAAATGACCCAAACCCAGTGCCTCTAGAACAGGACGAAGACAACATGACCACTGCGCCAGCAAGTTCACGTACCAGGAAAATTAATTAATGTATTTAAATTTAACAGAGAGTCTGATCAGAAAAAACACAGTTTCCAAAGCGACTCTACGGACTCGAACCCATATCCTCTTGAACAGGAGAAAGACAATATGACCATTGCGCCAGCAAGTTCACGTACCAAGAAAATTAATTAATGTATATAAATTTTACAGAGAGTCTGATCGGTAAAAACACAGTTACCAAAATGACTAGAACCCACAGCCTGTAGAACAGGAGGAAGACAACTTGATCATTGTGCCAGCAAGTTCACGTACCAAGAAACTTAATTAATGTTTTTAAATTTACCAGATAGTCTGATCAGGAAAAACACAGTTACCAAAATGACTGGAACCCACAGCCTGTAGAACAGGAGGAAGACAATATGACCATTGCGCCAGCAAGTTCACGTACGAAGAAATTAAGTAATGAACTTAAATTTAACAGATAGTCTAATCAGGAAAAACACAGTTACCAAAATGACTCGAACCCAGTGCCTCTAGAACAGGAGGAAGACAACACGACCATTGCGCCAGCAAGTTCACTTACCAAGAAAATTAATTAATGTATTCAAATTTAACAGAGAGTCTGATCAGAAAAAGCAGTTACCAAAATGACTCGAACCCACAACCTCTGGAACAAGAGGAAGACAACATGACCACTGCGCCAGCAAGTTCATGTGCCAAGAAACTTAATTAATATATTTAAATTTAACAGAGAGTCTGATCAGGAAAAACACAGTAACCAAAAAGACTCGAAACCACAGCTTCTAGAACAGGTGGAAGAAAACTTGTCCATTGCGCCAGCAATTTCACGTTCCAAGAAACTTAATTTATGTATTTAAATTTAACAGATAGTCTGATCAGAAAAAACACAGTTTCCAAAGCGACTCTACGAACTCAAACCTACATCCTCCAGAACCGGAGAAAAACAATATGACCATTGCGCCAGCAAGTTCACGTACCAGAAAATTAATTAATGTATTTAAATTTAACAGAGAGTCTGGTGAGAAAAAGCAGTTACCAAAATGAATCGAACCCACAACCTCTAGAACATGAGGAATTCAACATGACCACTGCGCCAGCAAGTTCACGTACCAAGAAACTTAATTAATGTATTTAAATTTAACAGAGTCTGATCGGAAAAAAAACAGTAACCAAAATGACTCGAGCCCACAGCCTCTAGAACAGGTGGAAGATAACATGACCACTGCGCCAGCAAGTTCACGTATCAATAAATTTAATTAATGTATTTAAATTTAACAAATACTCTGAACAGAAAAAACACAGTTTCCAAAGCAACTCTACGGACTAGAAAACAGGAGGAAAACAACATGACCATTGCGTCAGCAAGTTCACGTACCAAGAAACTTAATTAATGTATTTAAATTTGACAGAGGGTCAGATCAGAAAAAACAGTTACACAAACGACTCGAACCCACAACTCTAGAACAAGAGGAAGACAACATGACTATTGCTCCAGCAAGCTCACGTACCAAGAAACTTAATTAATGTATTTAAATTTAACAGAGAATCTTATCAGAAAAAATACAGTTACTAAATTGATTCGAACCCACAGCCTCTAGAACGAGTGGAAGATAACATGACCATTGCGCCAGCAAGTTCACGTACCATGAAACTTGATTAATGTATTTAAATTTCACAGTGAGTCTGATCAGAAAAAGCAGTTACCAAAATAACTCGAACCCACAACCTCTAGAACAAGAGGAAGAGAACATGACCACTTCGCCAGCAAGTTCACGTACCATGAAACTTAATTTATGTCTGATCGGACCAGAGAGTCTGATCGGAAAAAACACGGTTACCAAAATGACTAGAACCCACAGCCTGTAGAACAGGAGGAAGACAACATGATCAGTGTGCTAGCAAGTTCACGTACCAAGAAATTTAATTAATGTATTTAAATTTAACAGAGAGTCTGATCAGGAAAAACACAGTTACCAAAATGACTGGAACCCACAGCCTGTAGAACAGGAGGAAGACAATATGACCATTGCGCCAGCAAGTTCACGTACCAAGAAACTTAATTAATTAACTTAAATTTAACAGATAGTCTGATCAGGAAAAACACAGTTACCAAAATGACTCAAACCCAGTGCCTCTAGAACAGGACGAAGACAACATGACCACTGCGCCAGCAAGTTCACGTACCAGGAAAATTAATTAATGTGTTTAAATTTAACAGAGAGTCTGATCAGAAAAAACACAGTTTCCAAAGCGACTCTACGGACTCGAACCCATATCCTCCAGAACAGGAGAAAGACTATATGACCATTGCGCCTGCAAGTTCACGTACCAAGAAAATTAATTAATGTATTTAAATTTTACAGAGAGTCTGATCAGAAAAGCAGTTACCAAAATGACTCGAACCCACAACCTGTAGAACAGGAGGAAAACAACATGATCATTGTGCCAGCAAGTTCACGTACCAAGAAATTTAATTAATGTATTTAAATTTAACCGAGAGTCTGATCGGAAAAAACACAGTTACCAAAACGACTAGAACCCACAGCCTGTAGAACAGGAGGAAGATAATATGACCATTGTGCCAGCAAGTTCACGTACCAAGAAACTTAATTAATGTATTTAAATTTAACTGAGAGTCTGATCAGGAAAAACACAGTTACCAAAATGACTGGAACCCACAGCCTGTAGAACAGGAGGAAGACAATATGACCATTGTGCCAGCAAGTTCACGTACCAAGAAATTTAATTAATGTATTTAAATTTAATTGAGAGTCTGATCGGAAAAAACACAGTTACCAAAACGACTAGAATCCACAGCCTGTAGAACAGGAGGAAGACAATTTGACCATTGTGCCAGCAAGTTCACGTACCAAGAAACTTAATTAATGAAATTAAATTTAACAGAGAGTCTGATCAGGAAGCACACAGTTACCAAAATGACTCGAACCCAGTGCCTCTAGAACAGGAGGAAGACAACATGACCATTGCGCCAGCAAGTTCACGTACCAAGAAACTTAATTTATGTATTTAAATTTAACAGATAGTCTGATCAGAAAAAATACAGTTACCAAAATGACTCGAATCCACAGCCTCTAGAACAGGTGAAAGACAACATCACCATTGCGCTAGCAAGTTCACGTACCAAGAAAATTTATTAATGTATTTAAATTTAACAGAGAGTCTTATCGGAAAAAATACAGTTACCAAAATGACTCGAATCCACAGCCTCTAGAACAGGTGAAAGACAACATCACCATTGCGCCAGCAAGTTCGCGTACCAAGAAACTTAATTAATGTATTTAAATTTAATAGATAGTCTGATCAGAAAAAGCAGTTATCAAAATGGCTCGAACCCACAACAGGAGGAACACAATATGACTATTGCGCCAGTAAGTTCACATTCCAAGAAACTTAATTAATGTATTAAAATTTAACAGACAGTGTGATCTGAAAAACACTGTTACCAAAATGACTCGAACCCACAGCCTCTGGAACAGGAGGAAGACAACATGACCATTGCGCCAGCAATTTAACGCACCAAGAAACTTAATTAATGTATTTAAATTTAACAGAGAGTCTGATCAGAAAAAACACAGTTACCAAAATGAGTTGAACCCGCAGCCTCTAGAACTGTAGGAAGACAGTATGGTCACTAAGCCAGCAATTTCAGATAGCAAGGGACCTAATTATCTATTTAAATTTAGCGAAGATATTACGAAATGACTCAATAGACTCGAACCAATAGCCTCTCTGGAATTGGAAACTGCAGAGCCGGCCAGTTCACATGCCGAAGATACTAATTAATCGATTTAAATTTAACGAAGAGATTGATCAGAAAGATAGAGAGATTGATCAGATACCAAAAAGGCGCATTGGATTCGAACGCACAGCCTCTAACACTGGAGAAAGACAATATGACCACTGAGCCAGACAGTTCACACGGGAAAGATCCTAATTAATCTATTTAAACTTAATGGAGAGCGAATGATCAGAATAAAAAATACAGACACCAAACTGCACAGCCTCTAGAATTGGAAGATGATAGCATGACCATCGATCCAACCAGTATGTCCTAATTAATCTATGTAAATTTAACGGATACATTGATAAGAAAATGCACAGACATCGAAACGACTGAATGGACTCGAACTCTCAGTCTCTGGAATTGGAAACGTGATCAACTGAGCCAGTCCGTTTACATACCAAATATTCTAATTAATCTAGTTAAATTTAACGGAGAGATTGATAATAAAAAATTACAGATACCAAAACGAGGCAATGGGCTCGAACCCACAGCTTCTGGAATTCGGTGAAAACAAAATGACCATTGAACCAGCCAGTTCATATACATCATATAATAATTAATTTATTTAAACCTAAACGAAAGACTGATCAGAAAAGTTTTACGTGCCACAAGCACAAAGTGTTGTCGAAAATGCATTTCGTGAGGATAGAACTCGCTATTAAAAAAGTGGTATTGAGGGTTCCCTGTCAAGCACTCGAACCGCTCGGTCGCTCGAACCACGACTGGCACGCTACTTAATAAGTGTTTAACTTTTCATTATAAATAATTGGAAAAAAGAAGAACGAGGGAGTCCTTGAATGCTATATTTCAGTTTAGAATAATATATAAAAAGGATAAAATCAGATGTAATATATATGTTTCTAATTTTTATTATATTTTAAAGCAGAAAATTCAAAATATTACATCCGATTATTCCCTCTTAGATATAAAACTTTAAATTTAAATGTATCAAGGACTTCTTTGCTGTTTATGCCTCTCTTTTTATGATGTGCAGTATGCGTACGGGTATATGAAAAAAAAAAATCTATTTTCACTCGATATGCATCAAAATTAAAATCAGGCAGTTTTTCAGGACTTGGGGGGTGAATGAAAGGGAACGTTTTGGACGGGGAGGTGGGGAGCAAGTTTTCTAATTGCCTTATATAAATATATCTAAATGTTGTCATATAAATAGAAACTAAGTTAATATAAAATATCTCCGGAGGGGGAGGAGGGGGCGAAGCCCCTCCGGATGTACGTCTGAAAGAAAAACAGTATCCATATGCTCAGATTTTCGCAAAATAAAATAAAATAAATTATTTTCTGTAGAAAATTTGGCACGTGCAGCAAATTTGGAATAAACGTTTCTACAACGAGACCAGGTGTTTTGGTTTTAGAAAATATTAAATGACTCTGAAGATTGATAGAAATTTTCATTATGTTATATGAACGAAAACGGGATTTTGAACACCATCTATGTGCTCAGATTTTCAATTATCAAACCTAAATAAAAATTTTTATATATATAAAATTTAACACGTGACACGAATTTGGGATAAATACCTTTACCACGATACAAAATTTATAGGTTTAGATTATATTAAATTACTCTGAAAACCAATAGAAAATTTCGACGCATAATACTCACGAAAAGGGGATTTTGAATATTATGCTTAGATGTTAGCTTATAAAATCTAAAAATATTAATTTATGTAAGAAATTTTAAACGTGGAGAATATTTGAGATAAATATCTTTACAAAGATATCAAATTTAAAGGTTCCAGAAAATATTAAATTCTTCTGAATAACAATGGAAATTTTTGACAAATGGTATGCACAAAAATGCATTGAACATTACCTGATTGCTCAGAATTTCGATTATAAAATTAAACAAATTCATTTTATGTAGGAAATTTGACACCTGGAGCAAATTTAGGATAAATTCCTTTATAACGATACCAAATTTATAGAATTTAGAATATATTAAATTCCTCTGAAGAACGATAGACATTTTCGATACATAATATGCTCGAAAACGGAATTTTGAACTTGATCTATATGCTCAGATGTTCTCTTACGAGACGTAAATAAATGTTTGTATGCATGAAATTTGAAACTTAATCAAATTATTTTATGTATGGAATTTCACACATGGAGCAAATTTGTGATAAGTGTCTTTTTACGATGCTAAATTTCTACGTTTTAGAATATATTAAATTTTTTTGAAGAACGAGATAAATTTTCGATGCATAATATTCACGAAAACAACGGAATTTTAAACATAATCTATGTGCTAAGATATTCACTTATAAAACTTTAACAAATTATTTTATGTTGGAAAATTGACACGTGGAGCTAATTTTAAAAACGACAGAAATTTGCGGTGCATTATATGCACCGGAACAGGATTTTGAACATTATCTTTGTGCTTCGATAATTTCTTATAAAACCTAAATAAATTATTTTATGTAGGAATTTTGGAACGTGTAGTATATTTAGGATAAATGTCTTTACAATTATTCCATATTTGTGGGTTTTAGAATTTATTAAATTCCTCTGAAGAACGATAGAAAATTTTGATTTATAATATGCACGTAAACGGGACTTTGAATATACTCTATGTGCTCAGATATTCTCTTATGAAACGTAAATAAATTTTTTGGGTATGAAATTTTATACATGGTGCAAATTTGAGATAAAAATCTTTACAACGGTACTAAATGTATAAGTTTTTGCATATAATAAATTCCTCTGAAGAACGATAGAAATTTTTAATGCACAATGTGCACGAATACTGTATGTATTTTCAACATTATCTATGTGCTCAGATTCTAGGTTGTAAAACCTAAATATATCATTTTATGTAGGAAATTTGAAACGTGGAGCAAATTTGGGATAAATATCTTATCAAAGATATAAAATTTAAAGGTTTTAGGAAATATTAAATTCCTCTGAAGAACGATAGAAATTTTTAATGCACAATGTGCACGAATACTGTACGTATTTTCAACATTATCTATGTGCTCAGATTCTAGGTTGTAAAACCTAAATATATCATTTTATGTAAGACATTTGAAACGTGGAGCAAATTTGGGATAAATATCTTATCAAAGATATAAAATTTAAAGGTTTTAGGAAATATTAAATTCCTCTGAAGAACTATAGAAATTTTCGATATGTAATATGAACGGAAACGTGATTTTGAACATAATCTATTTGCTCAGATTATCGTTTATGGAACTAAAATGAATAATTTTATGTATGAAATTTTACACGTGGTGCAAATTTGAGATAAATATTTTTACAATGATACTAAATTTATCTAGTTTTCATATAAAACCTAAAATAAATTATTTTATGTATGAAATTTTACACGTGGAGATGAAAAACGATAGAATTATTGTTTTATGAAATTTATAAATTTGGTATCGTTTTAAAGATATTTACATCAAAAATGCTCTGCACGATAAATTACTTCTTCCATTAAATTACTATTATCTAATAATGTATTTTGGTTTTGTAATTGAAGTTGAATAATTTCCAACTTTCTTTTTCTTGTATATTGCAAGCGTCGGAATTTTCTGTCACACTTAAAGGAGTTTTATTATCTAAAATATATCACTGTTCAGGTGAAATTACTATTTTATAAAACCTATTAATTTGGTGTCATCGAAAACATATTAATCTTAAAATTGCTCCTCCTTATTTAGATTTTGTAAGAGGAAATGGTAGTACTTTGATAACACTTAATATCCTATTGTGCATATTGTGGGACAAAATTTCGGTCACTCTATCGAAGACTTTCATATTTCATAAAACCTATAAATTTGGTACCGTTTTATAGCTATTTATCTCGAAATTTCTCCACATTTTAAATTTCCTGCATGCATTAATTTATTTAGGTTTCATAAAAGAAACTGCAAGAACATATATAATGTTCACATATGAGAACATAGTTCATGTTGTAACTCCGTTTCATGTATCCTCTGTATCAAAAATATCGTTCACAAGTTTATTTTATAAAAGGCATAAATTTGATGTCTTAGCAAATATATTTATGTGGTGGTGGTGTCGTGTCCACACGAGTCGGTCGCTTAAATAGATCCATGTGCGAAGACCACTGCCCTGGCGATCGCAATGATGCTATGGGAGTAGAGCATCTCCTGTGGAAGTTCCACGATGTTTTGAAGTGCTGCCAAAATGGCAGGACATGTAAAGACATGTTCAGGAGAGAGTTCAGTTTCGGGACAGTTTCTACAGTCCCTGTAGATCCTAGCTCCATTTTCATCGATTTTCATACCCCTGTAGTGACGTGTACGAAGCCTTACAATTGTTTTTGGGATGATTCTTTCTTCATTTATTTCACAGATTTGGTCCCTTTCTCGAACTGAGCATTCCCTAAGTCTGAATCTCAACTGACTCATCATGGAAAATGGTTGCCAGAGCCTCGAGAGGTTGGACTTCTGCCTGTTGGTCCGCGGAAGGTATTTCATTTCCCTTCTACCACCCGAAGGAGGCATTCCCCGATCCGCCACCTGGGGACGCGCCCCTTAGGGGTTACAGGCTCCCCCGAGGGAATATATTTATGACATAAATAAACATAAACATAAAATATATTTATGTCAAAATTGCGTTATATTTTAAAATTCTTCCACTGAAATTTCATTTTGTATTTGCAAGTGAAAATATCAGAACATAGATAATGCTTAGAGACCCTCAAAATTCTTGAATGAAATACCCTTAATTTCTTGAGTAACATAGACTAAAATTCTTGAGTAAATAGGAAAAATTCTTGAGTGAAAAGGAAAAAATTCTTGGGTTCTGAAGGCTGTTCGAGTTAAAAATTGAAACACATTTTTTACATATCGACACTTTAAACACAAAGCAATACACAAGAAAATCATATATAGCTACAATACTAACGATTTAATAATTATAATTAATTGCCAAATGTAATTAAATTTAGCTCCCTAAGATATACAAAATTTCATTTTTGACTTTCATAATTGTATGCTGTCAGCAGTTCCAAGTTCGTTAAGCTGAGATTTGTCCTGCGGTCAGTTAAAACACAGGAAAATTTGGAGAAGAACCTTTCACAGTTTACGTTTGAAACTGGAACCCATAGTGTTCTTAGTGCACCATCAACGAAATGTTGATGGTCATTGCCTGAAGGGCGTCTTCCACCAAGATATCTGGATTGTTCTTCAGAATTTCTTTCAGTTCCCTGCAAGCATGTTCCCCTTCGTCTCTAGAAATGTCCTTCAATGTCGGTATTTTGGTGTCTTGGGAGAAATGTTCTATTCTTTCATCTATACTAACTTTCGGTGGCATGATGTGGTTAATGGACGATCCAATTTCCTGGATCCGTGGCAACTACTGCTTGGCGGTATCTCCTATTTCGCGATCGTTGTGCCACCTCTTGACAGCGTTTGAATTTTTTTCTCGCGAAAAAAGCAATAAACGGAAAAAATGGCTTCAATTTACGATTTTTTTCGGCAGATACTCTTAAAATTCTCGAGTAGAAGTAAAAATTCGTTCATGTGGGCAGATTTTCAAAAATTCGCGAGTGGTTCATGAATCAAAACCCAGGAAAATATGCTTCATTTGACTTAAAAGCATGTTTCCCATCATTATTTGAATTTTTTAATTTTTCACGTATTTCTAGAGTCGCGAATTTTGAGGGTCTCTAATAATACTCAAAATTTTATTTTAGTGTATCGAAAATTTCGATGTCTTCATAGGAATTTAATATTATATTAAACTTTTTTATATAATTAAATACTATATTAATTCTATAAATTTTGAATAGTTAAATATTATATTAAACCTATAAATTTTGTATAAGATATTTATATCAAAATTATTTCAAATGATAAATTTCTTTCATTAATTTTTTTTATTTGGTTTCGTAAGAGAAAATATGAACACTTTCATAATTTCCAAAATCCCTTATTTTTGTATATAATGTGCATTGAAAATTTCTATCACTCTTCAGAGAAATTTAATATTATCTAATACATAAATTTTATATCGATGTAAAGATTTTTATTACGAAGTTACTCTACGTGTCATAGATTACTTACATAAAATAACTTGATCATGCTTAATAAGAGAAAATCTGAGAACTTTGATAATATTCCGTACTTCATTGTCTTGCATGGTGTGCATCGAAAATTTTTATCACTTTTTAGAGTTATTTAATATTTTCCAAAACCTGTAAATTTGTTATCGTTGTAAATATGTTTATCTCATAATTGCTGCACATGTTACATTTACTCCATAAAGTGATTTATTTAGCTTTTACAAGAGGAAACATTGGCATTTATATAACGCCCAAAATCCCGTTTTCGTGCATATTGCGCATTGAAAATTTTGATCATTCTTCAGATGAAATTAATAATTTATCAAACACATAAAATTGGTATCGTCGAAAAATATTAATGTGAAAATTGCGTGTTAAATTTACTATATAAAACTATTTATTTAGCTCTTGCAAGAGGAAGTATGAACACATAGATAACGCTCAACATTTCATTTTCATGCATATTGTGGGCCAAAAATTAATTCCATCACTCTTCGGAGGACTTTTTTGAATCCTATGGATGTGGTATTATTATAAAGATATATACCTCAAAATTGATGTATGAGTTAAATTTCCCACATAAAATAATTTAACTATGTTTTATAAGGAAAACCTGATCACTTAGAAAATATTCAAAATCTTGATTTTGTGCATACTGAGCATCGAAAATTTTGATCACTTTCAGAAGAATTTTATATTTTATAAAAATTATAAATTTTGTATTATTCTCAAAATATCCCACGTGTTTAATTCCCTACCTTAATTTTCCATTTCGAAGTTAAGACAATTTTAACCATTAAATATACGTTAATGCTTAAACCATTGATATTCAAACTATTAACGTATCCGCTATTTATGTACGCTGACTATTAACGTATCCGCTATTTATGTATGCTGACTATTAACGTATCCGCTAAGATGAAACCAGGCTTCATCGCAGAAAAAAGTTAGGTCCTGAATGTTTATGTCAGTTTGAATATGTTCTTGAAACCACAAACAATAACGTACTCGTTTTTCTTTGTCTGGTTCCTTAAGTTCCTGTACAACCCGCATCTTATACGGATGAAATTTCAATTTCTTGGCAACCCTTTGACATGAAGCCAGTGCCACACCTGTCTGCGATAATTTCTGAGGCTTCTCTGTAGGCTTGCTTCAATCTCGGGCATTTCATGCGCACTCAGATTAGGCCTATCACTTCGTCGTCGGCCATTAACAGAACCAGATTCCCTGAATGTTTTGACTACACGAAGTATCGATGATTTATTCGGCACATTTCGTGTTTCAAAATATTTGCGAAACACTGAACGAACAGTTTTGTAAGAATTAGTCTTCAAATAATGCTCCACAATAAATACACGCTCCGGTAAACTGAGCGCCATTTTAGAACTATGTGAACTGACTCTGTACTAACAGCGCCATCTATTGTGCATTATATGATGTATAAATAGCGAGAAATTCAAACATATGTCTTTATATTTATGAGAGATATCAACCGAAATGTGGGTTGCCGACTTTAGGAACACCCTGCATATTGTATAGTAAAAAACTATATATTGCAAAACTGTATTTATGATGTTTGTTTGATAAATTTTATATAATTTAACCTTTAAGAGTTAAGAGAAATTAATTTTTTCTGTAATAAATATTTATTTATTTATCCTGTAATGTTAAAAATGATAGACATAAAATAACCACATATATTTTTTTCAAAACCATTTTACTTGTTTATTTCCATTTTATTACAACTGACAAACTACGCGTGCAGTGCAACACGTACACTAAATAACAATTGAAAAATAAAATGAATCATAAAAATTTTGTTTTCCAATGAATCTGATGAGCATGGAAATTAAAATAATCTACAACTCCAATCACGAAAAATATATTTACACATTTCTCATAACGAACAAAATGATGATGATCTTCACATACGAATCAAAGGAAATTGTAAAAAAAACTATTGCTCAGTAGGATGGAGCGATAAACTTTCATCAAAAATTAAAAAACCCTATATATGGAAAAATTTCCTTCAAGGATTCTAATATAGTGTGCAAAATTTGGTCAAGATATAATGTCATCATCCAGTGCCTATACGGTCCACAAGTTTTGTTCATCTTGTTGCATATGGGGGAGCGTCGGTAAATCTTCTGCCCTATCCGAGCTTTGTTAACTTTCGTTTTTCTCCGAAATTCTGTTCAAACAGTTGCGAAATATTTTCTGATAGATAAAAAGCCATGCTTAGATTATATTAAAACTAAATTTAATACCCAGTAAAACATAGAATATATTTTTCATTTTAATTCAAAATATTTTTGACACTGCCATCTGTTGTCGTAATTTAATTCCTATCGACTATTTTTATTTTTTAATGAACATTTTTAAATGTCTATTCCTTCTAATACGTTATTAAATACAACAACAGATCATATATAGTAATGCCACAATTACGGAAACGTAATTGAACTTGGACTTGAAGACAAAGGAACTTGAAGACAAAACTGCAGTCCTCAGTGATGCACATCCAGATCCCCTTATCAAATTTATAGAATGAGAAATTACCTTTCCGTGATTGTGGCATTATTATATATGATCTGTTGTTATGTTTAATACTGTATTAGAAGGAACAGATATTAAAAAATGTTCATTAAAAAATAAAAATAATCGGTATGAATTAAATTACGACAACAGATGGCAGCACCAAAAATATTTTGGATTAAAATAAAAAATATATTCTATGTTTTATTGAGTTTTAAATTTGATTTTAATATAATCTAAGCATTGCATTTTATCTTTCAGAAAATATTTCGCAACTGTCTGAGCAGAATTTCGGCGAAAAATATGTGCCGCGAAAGTTAACAAAGCGCGGAAAGCAGATTTACTGACGCTCACCCGTACACGTTTATTGCCAGCATCTAAGTCCGGTTGGTTGCTGTGTGGGCTTTCCATTCCTGTCTTTCCTCCTTGCACTAAGCAATTCGGGCAAGCACCCCTTAAAGAACTTCCGAAAGGCAGAATTTTTGTTCCCTTCTGACCACAGACTGTTGACAACATAGTATGCAAAAGTGTCCTTTAAAATCGTAAACAAAATATCAATCAATAGCATTACGGCTGCAATGTACATTTGTTTAAAATCTTTAGTGTAATATAGGCACCAGAAACTTATATTAGAAATGATCAAATTTTGCAGAAGTACTAATGGACCCATATTTAAACATTTATCTATTTAAGATGAAAGGAAAAAAAAATGAAAATTTTTTAACCATATATTGTTATATTCACTCCACCCTATTCAGTGTATAGACATTATATTAATCATAATCGCTTTTAACAATTGACTATCGGCGTGGGATTCAATATGGGTTACTGAACACTTATAATATCTCTAATCGTAATAGATATGCAAATGTGCATGCATATTTGGATTTAAATAATAAACATCTTGGATTAAACAAAAAATTTTCTTGGAAATTGGATTCGCAAAATTTTAAAATTTGAAGTATGATGTAAAGTCAGTGAAATCCTTTGATGCTTCAAGAAGAATTCATGCAGTTTTCTGGAGATCGCTGATCATAGTTTTTGATTAAAATTAGATATGCAAATGTATATTTGAATTTAAAATATTAAAAGTTTGGATAAAAAGAAAACTTTTCATGCAAATTGAATTTGCAAAAATTTTAAACTTGAAGGATGATGTAAAGTCAATGAAATCATTTAAAGCTTCAAGAAGAATTGAGGAAGTTTACTGGTGATCGCTGATCATAGTTTTTGCTTAAGACTAGATATGCAAATGTTTACGAGTATTTGGATTTAAAAGAATAAAAATGTTGATTAAGCGAAAACCTTTCATGGAAAACTCAGTTTGCTAAATCTCAAATATGAAGGATGATGTAAAGTTAATGAAACCGCTTAATGCTTCTAAGTGTATTGTGATAGTTTTCTGATAAACGATGATGATCACAGTTATTGATTACGGAAAGTAATTCAGAGTGTCTGTCATAGTTGTTGCTCTTTGCGTTTTTAGAACATGTCAAATTTCCTAAAATGTATGCATCTTAAAGAGTTTGAACATGAAATTAATATGAATAGGTATCGCAATTTAATAGTTTTAAGATCGTAAAATAAATTATTCGAACTGCTGCAAAAATAATTAATAAATAAAATATTCTTTAAGAACACAACATAACACAAATTAGAACTGCATCGACCAACTTCGGAGGCACAAAACCGCTCCGTTCTTCAGTCTGTAAAGACTGAAGTGACAACCGCACCATGACAGACGACGGCTGCTTGCTTATAGTTGTTATTGTTAGTGCGGTCTTTATATCCTACAGAAAGAGTTTTTTGATTCTGAAACCGGCTGATACCGCAAATAATTTTTTTGTTTCATGTTATTTCAACGAAGATTAAATTTTAGTTATTTTTAAGAGTTAAGAGAAGAATATAACGATTTCAAAATGTGATTAGCATGACACTTTGTATCAGAATTTTTAGGATTAAAAAACTATTTCTAATAAGAGTCTAAAATATTATTAAACGTAAGACTCGACCTGGAACAGGAACTTAATAATGTCATAAACCCATTTTTAAATACACGCTGATAGTTCATAAGAAAATGAAAAGCACTTTAAGATAGAAAAATTACTTCACACTTCACAAACATTTTTGAATTATGTACATAAATATAAAAAGCTACAGAACATTAACGATATATATATAGTTTTGTTTTATTATTCTAACATCAAATGGAGCAACACTCGAATGTTATATATATATATATATATATATATATATATATATATAATGTTATATATATCTAATTTTTTCTACACAAAAAGTTATAATTAATTTTCATGTATTACAGGCCAGTTTTAGAAAATAAATATATGAATCATAAAATATATATTTTTCCATTGTATATTTTATAAGTGATATGTATTAAGTCACAAAAGACAATATTATTATGCTAGTATTTAATAAGTTATAAATATGAAATTAAAATTCCAGTATTTAAAACTCGTATTATTAAGCATTTCAAAATATTAAAAAATTATTACCGATTTCACTTTTTAAGGAAAATAGAATGTAGAATATACATCTGGTTCATATTTCATAAGATAGTGGAAATATTCAATCAATTAATTAATTTGAACTGTTATGTCACTTTTATGTTCAAAATGTATGTTCATAAATCATAAAATCACTCCCAATGTATGGCTTTAAATTTTGTACTCAAACATACATTTTAAATTCGTACTGCTAAGCGTACTGCAACATTTTAAATTCGTAAACTAAGATATTTTAGTGATGAAAAAGTTAAGGCTGTCCAATATGAATCTGCACGTAATATTTTACAAGTTATAACATTTTATTCCTTCGTTATCAAAATACACTCCCACAATAAATCCTTTGTAAAGTCTTTTTCAGAGGTGGACTAGAACTTCTGGTCACTGAAATCACATGCTATGCTTGCAGAAAATAATAAATAACGGTAACTGTTAATTATTTACTACATTCCAATTTAGAAATTTTGCATCCTTTAAAAAATAAAATTATTGGAAACTTTTATTTTTAAAACTGACAGTTTTAAATCATGTTCAGACATTTTAAGATATCTCATGCGCTTTTCAGTGTTAATTTTTATGTGTTATTTTCTTCATACATCAAGTTACAGGTGTACATAGTAAAGTTTGGGGGAAAAAAAAAAGCTTTTACTGATGGTGTAAATGGTACAGAGATTCTTCTTCTTTTTCATGCGCGTCTCCATATTTTCATCGTTCCTGTGCTTTTAAATAAAACGGAGAAATAAAACCGTGAAAGAAAATTGAAATATTTCCTTTGGGTGTGGTGACTTCCAACTTTAACCACTAATTTAAGTAAATGAAAATTTTGCTCATAAATATGGTTTTAAAAGTCAGGGAAATGACAGAAATTTAAATAAATTAATTTTCATGGACTCTAAATTTTATTTATATTTTGAATATTTTAATTTAATCCAATTTTGATTTATTATCCTATAATAAATATTCGTGCTTTTTAAACATTTAACTACCCGTCATTAAAATATAATAACAAGTATTATTTTCTACTTACGTATTTTACAAAAATCTAGCTACGGTGACTTATTAACTTATAATGAGTAACACTTAAACATTTGATTTTTTTAAAAAGTGAGGGCTTATGAATGCTTTCAAACCCAAACGATAAATTAAGATACTCAATGTATAAGATATTATATTTTATTATATAAATGTTTTACAAACTAGAACAGATTTTAATAAAAAATTTTCAAGAAAAAAATGAGATTCGATGCTTAAATGCACTTTTGGATAATTACGGTATATTTTGGAGCCAGAAGATTAATTTAAGAATATTGCTTTTTATATGATAAAAGCAAAATATGTTGCAATAATAATTTCATATATTTTAGTTTAAATTTTAAATTAATGTACCAAGAATTATAAACAACGCTTGGCTATATATCAATGTAAAAAAGATTTCATAATTATTAAAAAGTTTATTGAATGCATAATAAAAATTTAAAGGAATTAATAACTATTTATTATTGATATATACAACTTTTTATGCACAGAATTTGTAGTTTTAATCAATACCCATTTTATTAGTTTAAAATCGCAATTCTTAACTCTGGTTTGCTTCAAACGTAAGTTAGAATAATTCTTACCATTTTTAACGAAGTCCAGGAACTTTTTACAATTTTTAAAGATATTTGTTCTGGAATTCACTCAAGAAATATTTACATGGGATATGGTTTTCTTGAAATTTTAGATTAATATATCAAAATAGTATCCAAAACGAGCTATCTGTTCGACACGTATCTTTTTTACACAGATATATTTATCATAGCGCATTAAAAAATTACACATTTTGCAAATTTAAAAATATGTACTATTTGCAGTTCTGTCCACAATTTATGTTTCATCGCGAGTTTTCATGGACGCTGAAAACTTTAAAGGACATTTATGGACTTTTGGGTATTGTATATTTCTGGGACATGAAGTCTCATGGTAATTTAACCATCTCACTGATTCATTAAATTTATAAATAATTGCTGTTTTAAAATGTTTTCTTAATAGAATGCATGAAAGAAACAGCTAACTTGCGTTTTAAAATATAACTTTCTAAAAGTAGAAGGTGATAGTAATATAAGACTTCCTGCTCATAGCATTCTACAAATAATCTAGTGGTCAGAATTTTATCATATTCGGTTGGAATGTTCTACACGAACTTATGGTGGCAGAAGAACGAATCTCAAGATACGCCATTTTGCCTTTATTAGGCTTGTTGGCTCTATTTTAATTGGTTAACGATATGATAACTTTATTGAAGGTGTATCTAATTTAATAAAGCAGATATGATAATGCGAATGGAAATATTTTCATATCATTAGTCATTTGAAAGTACTTTGAATTCCTTTTATATCAGAATGTAATTTCTTAGTACGAGCCATTTTGCCATGCCAGAGGTGATAAGGATTTGTTGGAAATTTAGTTTAAGAAATTCCCACCAGGGATCAATTTAGTATTGCCAGTGAAAAAATGATTAAAACACGAATCCAATAAATATATAATCATCGAATTACAATCATAATAATCATCGTCTAATGCGACATATGATGAAAGTAAGGAAATGCATCATGCGTTTTCCTGCTATTAGTGTGTATTTAATCATTTATATATTTTTTTATGAATTTAAATATTTTAAGGATTTAGAACCACAGAAGATAATTTTTATTTTACTGTTAGTTTAATTACTAAAACTGTTCATGTACCTTCATGAATTTTTAGATATGGGTTTTCTGATGGATAATATATTTTCATAGTTTGTTATAGATTCAACTCTTTCATGGAATTTTTACTACATTACTCATATATTTGTTTTAGTAAAAAACCGCAACAATAGCTAGTTTAGAGTCATAGCCATTTTGTTGGAATTTTTCATGAAGATAGAAAACGTTTACGAACATGTATGGTATTTTGGATATATGTTTTCTGGTGGATAACATATTTTCATGGTTATATCAAGATTCAATTTGTTCAAGGTATCCGATAATATTTACAGTTTTTCAGTTCTTAAGTACATGCAAGGAAAACTTACTTTAGAACAATAATATTTTAAAATATCATATGTAACGAGCTGTCCGGCACTGTGACACTGTACAGATTAATTATCAATTTACCACAATGTATTGCAATATTAAATATTTTTACAAATGTAAAAATCTGTACAATGTGAAATCTTAGCTCAAAATTTGTATTTTTATTGCTTATTTAAGGTAATGCTGAGAATTATTGCCATTTAAAAAATTATTTTACAATATTGAATTTGAATCCTGCCGGAAACGCGAGCATGCATTAGTCATGTAATTTGACAAACATTTAGATTGTGTTGGACAAGGATAAAATTTACTGTGACTTTTTACTGTTGATATATATAGAGACACATTTGCGCAAATGGAGACATAATACGATTCAACTTTCACCATGCTTTATCTTGGAAAAATTTTGCTCAGTATGTGTTTTATGAAACCAGCACATACGTCAAAAACGTCTCTGTGTATAATACACTCTGAAATGGAATCAAAATTTGATACAGATATTTGATGTGAAAAACAATGATAACAAAAGTATTGCACTCCTATTGCAGATAACAGCATCCATGGACTGGTTTTTCGCTTATTAGTCATTCGTCACGATGGAATAGCAGAAGTTTGAAGTGGCAGCACATAAACTTGATTTGAGCCACAATTTTGAAAACTTTGCAAACGCCCCGTATAGACGGGTTCTGCGAGTAAATTGCATTCTCGTGCAATCTAAGCTTTTTTTTTTTTTTTGAAGAAAATTGAAGTTAGCTGCGTGGTAGCATTGAATCTGTCATTATTCGTAGAGATTTACAAAATTGCGATATACATTAGTTTTTCTTGCTGCCATTGCTGATAACTTCAATTCCATGCTGAAGAGAGTATAATAAGTGTGACACCCGTCCATGGATGATGTTATTTTGCAATCGAAGCGTTATTCCAACTTTAGGAACGCCCATTATAGTGAAGCCCCATATACAGACTTCATAGAAAAGCACTTAGGCATCTCAATAAATTTGAAAGAAAAGGCTTATGAGTGTACACGTTAGGTCAATCTAATAAAGCTCCCATAGAATAAAGGATATTACAGCGCCTGTAATTAATAATTAAAAAAGTTAAAATAATGAACTTGGTATTGAAATTGTACAGACGAAAAAAGCAAATTGCAAAGTTGTAACTTTTTGTAGCAGTTTTATTGTCGATTACTACTCATTAAACCGCTGAGTCCATTTCAACGATATGAGCTTGCAATTACGTCCCAGTAGCTCAAAGGTAGAGCGTTAGCTGGCCAGTACGAAAATACGTGGTTTGATTCTCGATTGGGGTAGTAAGGTTCTTTACAATAGCTCTCGAACAAATCAACTGTGTAGGTTACTGCAGAGACGTCGAAGGTCTGAAAGTCACTCAAGTACGACTAGCATGAAATTAGTGGACTCTGGTATATTGAGCGCCGATTAAAAAAACCACGAAGCATGCTAACCTGGAGGATAAAAATAGCAGCAGGGGGCTAACCTGAGGTAAAAATAGCAGGAAGTGGCAGTCAGATTGTCAGTTGCACATCAATATGATATTAGAGGGTGGAGAATGAAGAGTCCATTTTGAAGATAAGAGCTTACAATTCGGTCCCAGTAGCTCAGCTGTAGAGCGTCTGCTGGCTAGTAGGTAGATCTGTGGTTCGATTCCCGTGTGGGACAGCAAGATTCTTTGCAAACTTTCTTTTATCATTTACTAATTCATACTTTTAAAAAATATTCAAGGTTTTCAACCCTCGTTTGGGGAAGTAGACTTATGTGGATTAATTTTGATGTTGAAGCAAGAAATTACTAGGAAAATATCTAGCTGATTACAATGGGCAGTACAAAAATCCGTGGTTCGATTCCCGGTTGGGGCAGCAAATTTCTTTACAAGACATTGTTTTACTACTTTGTAATTGCCTTCTTTTGCCTATCTCGCTTTGTTTCCGAGTTCGTTTTTATAACTTTTCAATTTCTCCAATAGGGTCACTACAATCACTTTTATTTGTTTGGACAAGGTCGCTTTATAATATATAGCGCTAACTTGTACAGTCATGGATACATTTTCTTACAAAGTTATTGGAGTGATTAAGGACTTCCTTGTATATTCTGTGAGTGTGTGTATGAAAACTGAAGTTTGCATTTTCTGCTCAAAAGAATATTTTGATTGTATCATTTAGTAGCGCAACTGAGACAATTTGCCTTCGGGACATGTATAAAGAAAATCACTCTTTCTACCTTGAAACTGACGCTTCAAAGACATAAGTATCACAAATTGAAGTACATGGAGATAACACGCCTCCATGTATATTTATCTATGATTCCAAAGTGAATATTGTTTTACCTCCAATTTAAATATTTGCCAGAGAGTAGTACCGATCAACTGTGTTACTTTTCTCAATCACTAGTTACTTGGCTGTTTTCATATCTCAGTAACACGAGCTTAATGGGATTGACCACTTGTTGGGCAGAAGATTTCTTTTCAAGATGACTGACAAATTCTGAAAATTTAGTATTAAGATAAAGTTGCAAGTAAAATGTATTATAAAAATCATGGATCATTGTATTTAAAGTTTAGTTTTAAACTATATAATGTCTCAAATATGTAATGCAGACGCGGAAAATAATGTCTATAATAGGAGATATATATCAGTAATATATTGTTACAATAATTTCTTTAATTCTTCGGGTAATAAAATTCCGAATTAAAAATGCCATTTAGAGGAATAACAGTATATGCACACGATAATGACAGCAAATATATGAGGTCTTAAAATCCAAATACAAAATTTATGTGAAATGTTTTTGACTGATACATAAACAGAAGAATGTCTTAAGGTGCCACATGTTTTAAAAATTTTACAATACATACGACGAAATTACAATACATTTAATGACTTTTGATTAAATAGTTTGGAAGAAGAACTTTTCCGCTTTAAATATTACAAGAACAGCAACATAGATTGGCTTCAAAGCTTTGCTTGTCCTGAAAGGGTAGTAGAAAAGCTAAAATGCAAAATATACATCCTAGAAGCAGAATAAACGGATAGACATCGATTTCAGAACATATTTGAGGAATATGGGACAATCTGAATTAGAAAAAGAATTACCCCTTAGTCTCTTGCCGAGTTTTTTGCTTTTAGCTCTGGAACCACACAAGCAACTAGTTTTCACATACGTTAACCCTTCTAATATTAACATTTTTGTTTCATTAAATGGCGTTGGAGTCGAAGGGAGCTTTGATTGTGATTTATTTCAACAGTTCTTAGACAAAACAAAATTATACTTTATACGTAACTAATAAAGTTACGAACAATGCCAATTTTCGGATGAAGTAAATTTTTCTGCCATTGTATTACAGTGATGAAAGTTAAAATTGCTTTACAACTCACTGCTCCATTGTAACAGTGACCCCAACGGTATTAGGAGGGTTAAAAGTAATTTAGGTTAAACCATTCCAACAAATAGAAAAAAATCTTATGTGGGCAGCACATGACTTCCCCTGCAGATTTATATCCACGTTTTCCTTATTTTAATTAAATTTAATTCACTTTTAATTCAATGTTCGTTCTCGTTTGGTAACTGGACTTATTTTCAAAGGTGGCGTAGAGAAAATACGAAAAAACTAAAATATCTCGAGAACGGCCAGTCCTAGTGTAATGGGGTTGGTCTTATTCTTTTCTTCATTAAAAAATACGCATAAAACAAGCATTTAATGGATATATTTGAGCATACATAGTTCTTTATTTCAGAGTTTAACGATTTTTGCGGGCCATTTTGCAAAAAAAGGCAGGTTATTTTTATCAGAATCGTATCAAAATCTAACCAGCATCAGGGTGACCCACAAGCGACTTATCTACCGAATTTTGTGAAATTTGGTCCATTAGTTTTTCAGCTAGAGTGGATACAGGCTTTTGCGGGCCATTTCGCAAAAAAAACCGGGTTCTTTTATCCCGAATCGTACTCAAAACTAATCAGCACCAGATTCACCCACAAGTGACTTACCTACCAAATTTTATGAAATTCGGTCCATTAGTTTTTTAGTTAAAGTGGATACAAAATCTGCACAGACAGACAGACACAAACACAGACGTCACGTTAAAAATAGTTTTTTCGTATTCTAGAGGTCTCGAAACGTGTAGATCCGTCGAAAACTCGAGTTGCGATTTTCGACATAATTCCAATATTTTCCCTACATATTACCATGTATTGCAGGGAAAGTAAAAATGTGGCCAAATACATTTTTTCTATAGGTTATTTACATTATTATGTAAAACTTGAGTCATTAGCAAGTTAGAAGAAAGTAATTAAAATAGAGATAAATTAATAACAAATATTAAAAGCATTTAAATAAGTACATTTAGCAATATGATAGCTACACGTCTTCTACTACCAAATGTGTAACAAGCAAGGCTCATACGCCACGAAGAGGACATAGTTAATGCAGGATCAATACATAAGCAAGGGAATATGAATAAAGGTAAGCTCGACATTTCAATCTGATATAATATTCTACATCTGCCTCGATTTTGTACCGTATAAAAATATCCTCATATCGCCCTCTTTGCTCTTTGAAATTGTAAAAACTCTTCAACCTTCCAATAAATAACATCTCCGTACAAACTAATTTTTGTGTACGAGGCTCACTCTGTGTTCTTCAGAAACATTTACGATAGACACAAACACACATGTTCCAGATACATCGAGAACTAAGGTGCCAGACCGCGAAATTCCCGCCAGAACATGATTCTTGCAGCACCGTTGTTCGAAAATACAGCAGAGCGTCGAAAATTCGAAACGTTCCATCAGATTAAGGAAGAGGAGAACATATGCGCCCACAAGAATGAGATGTTTCCAGACTTTTCCTGTTTTATTTATTCTCACATATAATAGATTTTTAAAAATAGCCGAAAAAAAGTTCATTCTCAGCGTATTGGAAATGTATATTAAAATAGTAAATACAAGGTAGGATAAAAAATTTCAGAGACTGTGCTGATATCTCCAACTTTGATTGGAAGAGAGGGGAACTATTTTGAAGTGAAGTAGAGGCGCATGTAACGCGAGATGTGAAAAGGGGGAAGCAGATCAGCAGTGCAGGGTTTTTCCAGGCAATGCTGCTGTTGTTGAGACCCAGACCGTCCGACCTACCAGAAAGGTGTAAGGTAACTGTTTGGACGGCCGGGAAGTGCCACCCAATTTAGACCGGAACCCAGTGGGGGAGGCTTTCCAGGCGATGCGAAAACGAAAATGGCGTTTGAAGAACAACGTGCGAATGTCAAATTCTGCCAGCGTTTGGAGAAATCGCCAACAGAAACATACAGTTCACTGACATGCATTATCTGGAAAAACACTTGCTTCTTCCTTTTCACATCTCGCGTCACATGTGCCTCTATACCACGGTAAAATAGTTCCCCTCTCCTCCAATCAGGGTTGGAGATATCAGCACAGTCTCCGAACTTTTTGATCCTACCTTGTATATTATTAGTAGTAGAATTTTGACAGATGGAAACACCAAGCCGCCTACAGTCTTCTAGGAACATTTGTCTCCTAGGATCATTTGTCTTCCAGGTTTTACGACATTCTTAGTTCTACTTTCGAATTTCAAATCTTTCCTTAAATCAGGTATTTTTGATTATTTTCAGTGAACCCGACCCGCCTTCTATCTCAATGTGTTTTCTTGTCGTCTGGGAGAGCTAGCTCTATGTGTATCAAGTAGCTTGAAAGCCAACTCCAGATGAGACATTTTTAACACATAGATAATTGCATGAGTGGTTTAACCAAACACATTTCCTAGTAAAAGCCATTTTCATGGTAGAAGATCCGGTATTCACCAAATTTATTGCCATGAAAAATATTTTTCAAGATAAAAAAAAAAGAAGCGTCTATTGTTTTATGTAGTCTAGGTCAGCGTAATTAATGGAATATTTTTCAGAAAAAGCTACGTCAATATTTGCGAGGATATTATAAAAGTGTGAAAACACAACGAGTTGTCCTACATATAATGGCAAATATTTTCTAATTATTTGGAAGCTTGGTGATGGACATTTACTTTTATATGGACGACGTTTAAAACAATTCCGGCATTTCGAGTGCAGAGAATATAAAGAGGTGTCAGTATTAAAAATTATGCCATGATAAATTTCATTTAATGTAAGACATTTCCTTGGGAATTTTTTATTGATAAGAAAAGTCCAAAAAATTCTGTCGTTTATTTTAGGAAACAGAATGATTTCCACCCCAAAAATGTCTCATTGAGAGATTTCTAAATGAAGACAATTCTCTCATAAGTGACTTTAAAGCAAACTTCAAGGTTCACTTGTTTCAAAACGGTTAACTTTCTGACGATTTCAGATTCATGAGAGGTGGGATTAAAGATGGAGAGATCTGTGTATACCAGTAATGATTCGAAATCTAGTTTAAACTTTAGGTTCCAGTCAAAGTTGTCCTGGTGTACATAGAAATTAAAATAGAGCACCAAAATTAGTAACTCCAATCAAATTTGAGCTGTAAGCATTGAAGGAAAAAAGTTTTCTTGCTAAATATTTTATGTAAAAAGACAATTTTCTACTTCTTACCAGATACTTCATAGTTTACCGGGTCGGAAATGAAACGTAAAGACTTTACAGGGTGCTTATTCGTTGGGAAGTGGCCGCTCCGCAAACTTAAAAGCGTCATTCTGGTTGAAGAAGAAAACCACGTATGCAAATTTTATCCGCGGAAGAAGAAGAACCCTTATGTAAATCTTCGTAATACGAGAGTGACACGTTTAGGCGAGTGGTAAGGAATTATTTGAACGTCATTTTTCCCGGCAGAGGTGGTCCCATAGTTTGGCCCCCACGATCGCCCCGTCTGTCATGTCTTGACTTCTTTTTGTGGGGATATCCCAAGAGTCTCGTCTATGACACTGCCCTTGAATCTGAAGAGGAATTCGTCAACAGAATTTCGGCCGCTGCTGCTGAAGTGCACGTCATGCCTGGTCTGTTCGAGAGAGTTCGCTAATTCCCCCATCGCCGCTGTGAGACGTGCATTCAGATTGGCGGTCGCTCTTTTTAGCCATTACTGTAATTATTGTTTACTAAATGTCATTTTATAACTTCATTACATTTTATAACGTCTTTAACAAGTCATTCTTGTGTTTTTGTCTCACTTCATCTGTTTCACCATTAAGCACCCACTGGCGCATTTACGTTTCATTTTTGACCCGGTAAACTAAGACGAAAAGTCCTTGGTTTTGTGTGTACTACCACCTCGTGAAGTTTCGCCCATTTTTTTAATCATCTTGTATATATATATATATATATATATACATTATAAAACTTGAAAAATTTATTTTCAATTTTAGTGAACAGATTAAAAAGCTAAATGCAAAAAATAATCAAACATTAGTTTTGATCCTCTCAGACTGGGATTTCAATAGTCTTGAATATTTTGTATTTTAAATTATTTGTTATATTTTTACAACATGATTCATGGATAGTTTTAGCGTGGAAAAGTAAACATTTAGCTTTTTACATGTTATTGAAATTGTATATGTGTGTAATTTTTACGGAAGTATAAAGGGTCATGAAGGAAATCGTGTAGGGAGTATCGGTTACCGGGAGCGTTTGCCATGCCGGAAAAAGCTTTAACCGGAGTGCTGGGGGTCGCAACTCCCCCCGGCCGGTACTTCTGTCACACATCTAGAATCTGAACGAGTACATTGCTACTTGTCCTTTTGGGGAATTTATATATATATATATATATATATATATATATATATATATATATATATAATTTAGTAATTTAAATTCCATTTCAGAACAGTAAAAACATTGAAAAGGGCTGAGTGTTTCTTTTAATACGGTTTGTAATCTATATATGTTTTTCATATCTGGTTTTAAGTTGATTACACATATTCGAATTGTCGACGCTCTGCTTAAAATAAAACCTATATGAAAGCGATGAAATGAATGATAATATCGACTGTAGAGTCTAATTGTCCGTATTCTGCACATTTAAGTAGACACAGCACATTGATTCTCCGAGAGATGACGCGAGACACTTTGAGATGACTGCATCATCTGCTGTAACATCTGGTACTTGACATCGCTCATAGAAGTCGCACCAGCAAAGAACTGAATTTCAAACCACATGGTTATTCCGAATTTCTCTGCAAAAAGTGCAATTCCAATCATCTAATTCTCAGCAATCATCTTTCTGAAAAAAAAAAGCAACACTAAATGTGATGCGTATAGCATTATATGTGGTGCGTATAACAATATATGTGTTACGTATAACAGTATATGTGATGCGTATAACAGTATGTGTGACGCGTATAATACTATATGTGATGCGTATACCGGTGATGCGTATAACACTATATGTGATACGTATAATAGTATATGCGATGCGTATGGCATTATATGTGATGCGTATGGCATTATTTGAGCAGCGTATGAGTATATATGATTCGTATAACTCTATATGTGATGCGTATAACAGTATATGTGATACTTATAAAAGTATATGTGATGCGTATAACATTATATGTGATGCGTATAACATTATATGTGATGCGTACAACAGTATATGTGATGTGTATGACATTATATGTGATGAGTATAACAGTATATGTGATGTGATGTGTGTTTATTATATGTAATGGTTTACAAGAAAAGGTCCATTTGTCGGAAAAAGTTAAAATTGAGTTAAAAGCCTTGTCAAGTATAGTTCTTCAGACTATTTCAAGAAAAATAAACCCTGCATAAAATTGTAACTCATCTTACAATTTTTAACACTTTACAACAAAGTTGAAAAGTGTTTATGACTTTGTTCATTCGATCTGTCTGTTTGTCTGTCTGCCTGTCTGTCTACCTCGCTGTCTGTCTGTCCGTTAGCACGGTAACTGCAGTAAAAATGACTTAATCAAAATGAAATTTTAGTATGTTGTTCAGATGGTCTGTAGGACCTATGGGAATATAAATGAATAATATCACCCAATTAGTTTTGGATTGAACCCGGATAGAAAAAATGAAATACATTGAGCCCTACGGGACCTAATTTTTCAAACATTTTTTAAGCAGATTTAAAATTCACAAATTGCTTCGAAAATTTTAGGTAATATTCAAATTGTTCCGTAAAATATATAAAAGAATTCAGTGAAATATATTTAGTAGTCTTTTAAATAAAAATTAAAATAATAATAACACCTCTTATATGAAGCGATCACGTGATCATGATATGAAAATATCACGTGACACACTTCAAAATGATATATGGCATCCATCTTGTCTCAAAATCGTGATTTTTTAAAGTTCTTTTTAATTCATATTGAGTGTTGTATCCGTCCGAAAACCACTTTATTTTTACTTAAATTCTGTGCATCTACATACTGAAACAACGCAATTATAATATATTTGAGTTTAAATGCTCATCCAAATTTGATTATTTCTACAACGAAGCCTATTTTTTACCTATGTAAACTGTAAACAGCAAAATATGTAGAATGAGTTGTATTAGAATTACTGTATTTCTTTAACACAAAATCATTTAGTTCATGGAGTCTGCGTAGCTGATATGAATGAAATATTCATTGATTTTACAAAGAGAAGGACGATTTTTTTCGATGAAGTTTTACGCATATAGTTTAATTACTTTTAGCTCCATGGTCTTAATTTTCGAATAAAATAAATTATTATAGTATTCTGATGAATGACATGAATGGGAAATTATTTATGAATGAAATGCTGATTTTACAGAGAGAGCCAGGCGTGTTATTTTTTTATGACGTCATTTGAATGAATTTCAGTTGTTTTCGATGAAGTTTTCAAATATAATAAATTATCGTAGTATTATGATAGCTTTAAAAATATTTCCAAGGAATGTATCGCATTTTAGAGATGTTTAAACTAAGCAATTTATAATTCAGTGACGTTATTTTAATGAAGTTCATTTTTTTCGATGAAGGTTTAAGTTTTCAAATATAATAAATTAATGTAGTATTGTGATAAGTTTTAAAATATTATCGAGGAATGTATTGCATTTTAGACATGTTTAAATAAAATTGCATTGAAGTTGGAAAGTGTTTCATAATCAATGCTTTAAGCATGATTGATCTTTCTTGTTTTTTCTATGACGTCATTTGAATGAATTTCAGTTGTTTTCCCTGAAGTTTTCAAATATAATTAATTATTGTAGTATTACAATAATTTTAAAAATATTACCGAGGAATGTATCGCATTTTAGAGATGTTTAAACCAGGCAATTTATATTTCAATGCCGTCATTTGAATGAAGTTCATTTTTTTCGATGAAGGTTTAAGTTTTCAAATATAATAAATTAATGTAGTATTGTTATAAGTTTCAAACTATTACAGAGGAATGTATTGCATTTTAGAGATGTTTAAATAAAATTGCCTTGAAGTTGGAAAGTGTTTCATAATCAATGCTTTAAGCATGATTGATCTTTCTTGTTTTATTATTAATCAAGCGGTAATATTCAAACAGAGAAAAACAATTTGAAAGTTTTTCGGTTCATAGCAGGATGTTGGTTTAAACTATGAATTTTGTTTTGCTTAAATCATTATTTTGATGTGAATAACATATATGTTTGGGATTTCTCTGGCGGAAAAACGGAGCGTTACGTAAAATGTTAACACTTTGGCCGTTTATACCTAATAGATGGAAACCTAACAGATAAAAATGTAAATAATATTCCTTGGTTTGCAGATAATAGGGTCCAGATTAGGAATATATAAAATAGTTTCAATATTATAATATCTTGAATTTTTTCCCGAAAAATCATAAAGTAGCTCTTCGAATTAGAGTTTATCTCATTTTTCTAAATTTCACTCGAAATACATAGTGAACTATAAAATATAGATATAAATAGTAAACGACAAAAATGTGTACTAGGAAATTTAGTATTCAAATCTGTATTTATTATTAAAACAAGAAAGATCAATCATGCGTAAAGGGTTGATTGTGAAACAGTTTCCAACTGAAATGCAATTTTATTTAAACAGCTCTAAAATGCGATATATTCAGAGGTGATATTTTTTAAATTATCACGGTACTACAGCAATTTATTATACTTGAAAACTTCAAATTTCATCGAAATATAAATCGTCTGCCTATCAATGTAGAAGCAATGAATATTTCATTCTTATCTTTTATATTTCGGACTCCAGAGCTAAATAGTTTTGCGTGAAAAAGAATTCAGCAATTCTTATACAACTCAACACACAATTGCTTGATTTGTTTACATTTTGCATAAGTTAAAATTAGGCTTCGTTGTAGAAATAATCAAAGTTTAGTGATCATTTAGAATAAAAAATATTGTAATTGCGTTGGCACAGAATTTAGATACACAGATAATACGTAAAAATAAGGCTGTTTTATGACGGATGCAAACACTAAATATAAATTTAAAAGATCCTTAAATGTCACATGGAATATCACATGGAATAAAATACACACAAAAGAAAATGGATGCCATTTTTTATTTTGCAATGAGTTACGTGATTTCATCATATATCATGGGAGTAATTATTATTTCAATTTTTATTTAAAAAACTACCTAACACATTTTTCTGATATTTTTTCCACATTTTATGTGGTAATTTGAATATTTAATAACATTTTCGAATCAATTTGTGAATTTTAACTTAAAAAAGGCTTGAAAAATTAAGTCTCATAGGGTTCAACGTTTTTAACTTTCTCAACTCGGGTTAAATGCGAAACTAATTGGGTGATATTACTCATTTTTCTTTCTATATGTATCACAAACCGTCTCCACAACATACTAAAATTTCATATTGATAAAGTCATTTTTACGGCAGTTATCGTACGAATGGAGAGACAGACAAACAGAATGACCAAAGTAACCACTTTTCAACTTTGTTGGAAAGTGTTAAAATGCTTTCACAGTTTTAGAGTAATCGTCTTATCAAGTTGAAAAAAATTGTTACACCTCAACTAAAAGATGTAGTTTTCAACAATAAGCAGGAATTTGTTGCCCTTTGAAAGCCCTACAAGTGTATATAATTAGATTTTGGATCGAGGTCCTTTATTTATTTTTTTCAGGGGAGGGGGGGGGGGGGAGAGAAATAAAATAAAAAAAGTATCTCTCCGAAGTTTTTTTTTTTAATTTTTCATACTTTCACTCGAAATATCTCCGAAACTATAAAATATAGATATAAATAGTAAGCGACAAAAATATGTATGAAGAAATTTAGTTTTTAAATTTATATTTATTTTTTTAAAAATAAAGATCTTATAGTTTTCGAGCAACGTCTTGTCAAGTCTTGCCTAGAACATGAAGAAGTATCAAACTTTTACGTTTTACAAGTTTTTAATGCCTGTACCATAAACACTGAAAAGGATAGCTATAAACAATAAGCAAGAATTTGTAGATTCTTAGAAGCCCTATAAGTGTATATAATCAACTTTTGGATAGAGTTTTTTTTCGATATTACTAAAGTTATGTTTTATTTTACAAAATGTTATTCACTCAAAATCATCCGAACCAAAACCGGCGGTGGTTCCATCGGACTGGAGCTACCAAAGTTTTTTTTTATAACTTATGCATTAGTTTCACTATCACCGTATTCTTTGAAACCCTAAACCATTTGAAGATTACGATTTATATAACATAAAATTACATTCTCAATTTTATCGAAGTTCATCTTAAATTATGAATGTATTTAAAAGTTTAATGGGAATAATTTGTAGTTATAAATTAAAAAGAGAAAACATTTAAAGTAAATTAAAATGTGTAAATTTTCGCAAATCATTCGCAATCATGGAAATATTTCAACATACTTTTATTTTCGAAGCTGGTTTCGAAAACCTGAACAGGATTCTACTAATTTCCTGTTACTGAATAAAGATTTTTTTTTTCTTTTGTCTTTCTTCCTAGAACATGGTAGACCGTAACAGGAACCAAATTAAGCAAGCAGTATTAAAATTACTTTTATTACATCACTATACAAACACCGAAGTTTCACAATAGACAGTTTCTCGATTTTAACTCAGCCATGTCATGAGTTTTATTTGAAATCATTGAATAATTACTGTGTTCCTGTCATGCCATGGATGATATTGTCTGCCGTTTCTTTGTGAGCCGTGACGGATGTAAATTTGGACAGTGGTGCTCATTTCCGCATGTGAATTCCACGAACAGAAAACCTGATACAATTTGTCGATTCTTTCTTGATGGGAGATGCGCTTTTGGACCTAAGTGCTGGCATGATCACATAGCAGTGTTTAATGATGTTGGATACGCGTTTCCGAATTCTTGGAGGCATCGTGATATCAGTGGAGAACAAGAGGTCAGTTTACCTGTTTCTATTAAGAATCCCGAATCAGTAAATTCATCTTTAAGGCTTTGTGATTTAACCAGTCCCTCTTCAACTAGCGTCTTCCATGAAAGCGATAGAGGAGATATATTTAGCTCACATCTTCCTTTGCCAAACCAAGAAAATTGTTATTGTTGCCAGTATGACTATGAT
>OX578144.1:66029438-66104438 GCA_951213105.1 Amaurobius ferox
TTCGGACTTAACTTGTTTTGTCGGCATATTCCTGTTGTATTTTGGCGCACGCTAATTTTGTGTGTTACTTTTTGTTTTAGATTGTCTGAACTGTTTTTATTCTGTTTTCTGATTAGTTTTATCAGGGGAGTTCTTACTTCAGGTCTTGAGTATAAAAAACCCTCTGTTTCTTCTATTTGCGTCTATTTCGTCTTCGGGTTTGTTGGTTCCCTTGCATTGACGAAAGGGATCCAGCTTATCATCGAAACAGCTGTATGCTACATTTTGCCTTATTTGTTCTTAAATACATTGCTCAAGTTTTCCTTATATTCTTACTAGTTTGTTAGGGAGTACAATTATGGATAAACTATTTTATGTTTTGTATAGCATTAATCTTACTTCACTATTATCTCGGACAATGGGTATTTTTGCTAGTCTTCATCAATTCGAAGTGCTTTATCATTTACTCTGACTATCATTCACACTGAGATTCATTCACTCTGAGAGTTGTGAAAGTTTTACTATTAAATGAAAACTACTTCACTATTATCTCGGACAATGTTGGGTATTTCTGCTAGTCTTCATCAATTCGAAGTGCTTTATCATTTACTCTGATTATCATTCACTCTGAGATTCATTCACTCTGAGAGTTGTGAAAGTTTTACTATTAAATGAAAACTACTTCACTATTATCTCGGACAATGTTGGGTATTTCTGCTAGTCTTCATCAATTCGAAGTGCTTTATCATTTACTCTGATTATCATTCACTCTGAGATTCATTCACTCTGAGAGTTGTGAAAGTTTTACTATTAAATGAAAACTACTTCACTATTATCTCGGACAATGTTGGGTATTTCTGCTAGTCTTCATCAATTCGAAGTGCTTTATCATTTACTTTGATTATCATTCACTCTGAGAGTTGTGAAAGTTTAACTATTAAATGAAAACTACTTCACTATTATCTGGGACAATGTTGGGTATTTCTGCTAGTCTTCATCAATTCGAAGTGCTTTATCATTTACTCTGATTATCATTCACTCTGAGAGTTGTGAAAGTTTTACTATTAAATGAAAACTACTTCACTATTATCTCGGACAATGTTGGGTATTTCTCTCTGCTAGTCTTCATCAATTCGAAGTGCTTTATCATTTACTCTGATTATCATTCACTCTGAGATTCATTCACTCTGAGAGTTGCGAAAGTTTTACTATTAAATGAAAACTTCCTCACTATTATCTCGGACAATCCTGGGTATTTCTGCTAGTCTTCATCAATTCGAAGTGCTTTATCATTTACTCCGATTATCATTCACTCTGAGATTCATTCACTCTGAGAGTTGTGAAAGTTTTACTATTAAATGAAAACTACTTCATTATTATCTCGGACAATGTTGGGTATTTCTCTCTGCTAGTCTTCATCAATTCGAAGTGCTTTATCAATTACTCTGATTATCATTCACTCTGAGATTCATTCACTCTGAGAGTTGCGAAAGTTTTACTATTAAATGAAAACTACTTCACTATTATCTCGGACAATGCTGGGTATTTCTGCTAGTCTTAATCAATTCGAAGTGCTTTATCATTTTCTCCGATTATCATTCACTCTGAGATTCATTCACTCAGAGAGTTGCGAAAATTTTACTATTAAATGAAAACTACTTCACTATTATCTCGGACAATGCTGGGTATTTCTGCTAGTCTTCATCAATTCGAAGTGCTTTATCATTTACTCTGATTATCATTCACTCTGAGATTCATTCACTCTGAGAGTTGCGAAAGTTTTACTATTAAATGAA
This sequence comes from Amaurobius ferox, assembly GCA_951213105.1. Taxonomy (NCBI): domain Eukaryota; kingdom Metazoa; phylum Arthropoda; class Arachnida; order Araneae; family Amaurobiidae; genus Amaurobius; species Amaurobius ferox. Next base: position 66,031,214 of record OX578144.1, read on the forward strand.
AACTACTTCACTATTATCTCGGACAATGTTGGGTATTTCTGCTAGTCTCCATCAATTCGAAGTGCTTTATAATTTACTCTGATTATCATTCACTCTGAGAATTGTGAAAGTTTTACTATTAAATGAAAACTACTTCACTATTATCTCGGACAATGTTGGGTATTTCTCTCTGCTAGTCTTCATCAATTCGAAGTGCTTTATCATTTACTCTGATTATCATTCACTCTGAGATTCATTCACTCTGAGATTTGTGAAAGTTTTACTATTAAATGAAAACTACTACAATCAAATTTTGATGACATACCGTGGGGGACAACCTTTGTAATGCCCCTTCCTCTTCTATTGTTTCCATCTCTTCTTCCGGACACTGGTCGTCATCCTGAGGATCTTCCTTCTCCTTCCTCTCAGCCTCCAGAATCTCGTTCTCTATCTGCTCCCGGGTCAAGATCTCGACCCAATGGTCATAATTCTCCCGAATGTGAATGGTTTGTAAGCAACTGACTTTTCTTGTGCGAAGTGGCCGAGGAACGTCTACCGATGCTGAAAAAGAAGACATAATTATTAGTATATAATCTTCTAATTCTCACTTGAAGAAAGCAGGTATTAGACAATTAGGTGACTGTAATTATATTGAGGCCGTTTTGAGTTCTCTTTCTCGGGTCAAACATCTGATGAGGGCATCACATGACTTTATATAATGCAATGCATTTACTTCTTTCCCAGTGAAAGCCTTATGTATAACATCTACGGCTCAATGTTTTTAATGTTGAATGGCATTAGTGCATCTTCAAATGACAACATTTAAAACCATTTCGAAGTACTCAATTAACGTATGTTTCAAGCAACTCTAAATTAATAATTATCAATATTGATAGTATCCATAATGAGCATAGTTCATATATTAAAATATATTAATAATTAATTCATCAATCTGGCTCTATTTTCGTTAACTTAGAGTAATTCTTGCAATTTTAACGATATTTTAGTAGTCTTGGGCGAAACATGGACAAGTTGGCGATATTTCGCTACATTAGTCGCCATTTAATAGCTAAGAAAATAACAACCGCTAAGAAACAACTGCTGTTTCTTAGCGGTTGTTAAGAGCACGTGTGTGCTTCTTTCTTTTCGAAAATGATACTTTAGCCTTAATATCCTACTCTATTTTAGCGTTCCCATTGACTGACGCCCGGAGATCTAGCCAATCTGGTTGTTAGGTTTCTGTTTAAAAGTATCAATCTTTAAGCAACCATTTAATAGCAACCGATAACTATTTAATAGCAACCGATAACCATTTAATAACAACCGCTAAGAAACAACTGCTGCTGCTGTTTCTAAGCGGTTGTTAAGAGCACGTGTGTGCTTCTTTCTTTTCGAAAATGATACTTTAGCCTTAATATCCTACTCTATTTTAGCGTTCCCATTGACTGATGCCCGGAGATTTAGTCAATATGGTTGTTAGGTTTCTGGTTAAAAGTATCAATCTTTAAGCAACCAACCGCTAAGAAACAACTGCTGCTGCTGTTTCTAAGCGGTTGTTAAGAGCACGTGTGTGCTTCTTTCTATTCGAAAATGATACTTTAGCCTTAATATCCTACTCCATTTTAGCGTTCCCATTGACTGACGGCCGGAGATCTAGCCAATCTGGTTGTTAGGTTTCTGGTTAAAAGTATCAATCTTTAAGCAACCATTTAATAACAACCGCTAAGAAACAACTGCTGCTGATGTTACTTAGCGGTTGTTAAGAGCACGTGTGTGCTTCTTTCTTTTCGAAAATGATACTTTAGCCTTAATATCCTACTCCATTTTAGCGTTCCCATTGACTGACGACCGGAGATCTAGCCAATCTGGTTGTTAGGTTTCTGGTTAAAAGTATCAATCTTTAAGCAACCATTTAATAACAACCGCTAAGAAACAACTGCTGCTGATGTTACTTAGCGGTTGTTAAGAGCACGTGTGTGCTTCTTTCTATTCGAAAATGATACTTTAGCCTTAATATCCTACTCCATTTTAGCGTTCCCATTGACTGACGGCCGGAGATCTAGCCAATCTGGTTGTTAGGTTTCTGGTTAAAAGTATCAATCTTTAAGCAACCATTTAATAACAACCGCTAAGAAACAACTGCTGCTGATGTTACTTAGCGGTTGTTAAGAGCACGTGTGTGCTTCTTTCTTTTCGAAAATGATACTTTAGCCTTAATATCCTACTCCATTTTAGCGTTCCCATTGACTGATGCCCGGAGATTTAGTCAATATGGTTGTTAGGTTTCTGGTTAAAAGTATCAATCTTTAAGCAACCAACCGCTAAGAAACAACTGCTGCTGCTGTTTCTAAGCGGTTGTTAAGAGCACGTGTGTGCTTCTTTCTATTCGAAAATGATACTTTAGCCTTAATATCCTACTCCATTTTAGCGTTCCCATTGACTGACGGCCGGAGATCTAGCCAATCTGGTTGTTAGGTTTCTGGTTAAAAGTATCAATCTTTAAGCAACCATTTAATAACAACCGCTAAGAAACAACTGCTGCTGATGTTACTTAGCGGTTGTTAAGAGCACGTGTGTGCTTCTTTCTTTTCGAAAATGATACTTTAGCCTTAATATCCTACTCCATTTTAGCGTTCCCATTGACTGACGACCGGAGATCTAGCCAATCTGGTTGTTAGGTTTCTGGTTAAAAGTATCAATCTTTAAGCAACCATTTAATAACAACCGATAACTATTTAATAACAACCGCTAAGAAAGAACTGCTGCTGATGTTACTTAGCGGCTGTTAAGAGCTCGTGTGTGCTTCTTTCTTTTCGAAAATGATACTTTAGCCTTAATATCCTACTCCATTTTAGCGTTCCCATTGACTGACGGCCGGAGATCTAGCCAATCTGGTTGTTAGGTTTCTGGTTAAAAGTATCAATCTTTAAGCAACCATTTAATAACAAACGATAACTATTTAATAAAAACCGCTAAGAAACAACTGCTGCTGATGTTACTTAGCGGTTGTTAAGAGCTCGTGTGTGCTTCTTTCTTTTCGAAAATGATACTTTAGCCTTAATATCCTACTCCATTTTAGCGTTCCCATTGACTGACGACCGGAGATCTAGCCAATCTGGTTGTTAGGTTTCTGGTTAAAAATATCAATCTTTAAGCAACCATTTAATAACAACCGATAACTATTTAATAACAACCGCTAAGAAAGAACTGCTGCTGATGTTACTTAGCGGCTGTTAAGAGCTCGTGTGTGCTTCTTTCTTTTCGAAAATGATACTTTAGCCTTAATATCCTACTCCATTTTAGCGTTCCCATTGACTGACGGCCGGAGATCTAGCCAATCTGGTTGTTAGGTTTCTGGTTAAAAGTATCAATCTTTAAGCAACCATTTAATAACAAACGATAACTATTTAATAAAAACCGCTAAGAAACAACTGCTGCTGATGTTACTTAGCGGTTGTTAAGAGCTCGTGTGTGCTTCTTTCTTTTCGAAAATGATATTTTAGCCTTAATATCCTACTTTATTTTAGCGTCCCCATTGACTGACGGCCGGATATAGCCAATCTGGTTGTTAGACTTCTGGTTAAAAGTATCAAAAACCAGAATTTTTAAGATGCATTAAAAATACTGTTTAGGAGATTTGTGAGACTGCTTCATCAGGTAGAATAGACAACCCGGTAGAGAATTTGTTTTATAATGAAAAAGTTAGAAATCCAAATTCTTCTCTGGATAATTCTTCTCTGGATAATTCTTCCCACTGACAGCCGAGCAATGTTGTTAACTCTGGTATACAAAATGAATATTGTGTCAATAAAATTAAATGAGGGCGTGTAAGAAAACAAAAGGTGGAATTCGTTGAAACTAAGATGTTTCGTCTTCAAATGAGGGGGAGATAGTGGGATTCACTACAGTATTAGGATAGATCAGTTGGCAGTGCATTGGTCTCGTAATCAAAATGTCGTAGACTCAAGACATTCTTCAAATAAGATTTCATAGGATGCATAACAAAACTATACATAAAACTTTTAACGGAACTTATGTTATCTGTGCATAACCACATACAACCAAAATATTTGATGCATTTTATTCATGTTGTAAGCAGCAAAAAAAAAAAATACTATGGATTTTAGTCAACATCACAGCACTTTTATACTGAGTGTGGCACGAAAATGTTATACTGACTGAAAAAATCTTATTTCAAATGTTTATGAATTTAACAGACGTCTGTAGCAAATTGTGCTAGAAATAGAGGATTCTTGCTGGAGATCTAGGAAAAAGTCAGTTGCAAAGCTATAGAAGGTTGCAAAATTAGTAATAAGAATTCTTGTCCCCTTCCCCATCCTCCACGAAAAAGATGGGAAAGATACTCGTAAACCAGTGCATATAATGTAACCCCTTCCCTTAAAAGCGAATATTTAGACAATTTGGCAGAATAAATGTGTAATAAGCTGCATCCGCGTTTTCTCCAATATCTCTGTGTTTTACATGCAGATTAGTAATATTGTCTCTCCTGAAAACATTATTCAGAGTTACTTTGTAGCTTTCGTTGTAAGACAGAAATGCTTAATACTAATTTTACAACACTCTACAACTTGACTTTTCCCTTTCTGTAACAGGAAGCGAGATAGCCCATAAAAAATGGGAAAAAAAATGGACTTTTTCCCTTAAGAAGAAAATACTTTTCCCTAAGATCTTTTTAAAAGATAATGCTTTTCCCCTCGCACGAGGGACTTTACCACCGCTACAAACAGCCCGCTACAGTAAATCTTCTGCCCTATCCGCGTTTTGTTAACTTTCGCGGCACATATTTTTCACCGAAATTCTGCTCAAACAGTGGCGAAATATTTTCTGAAAGATAAAATGCAATGCTTAGATTATATTAAAACTAAATTTAATACACAATAAAAGATAGAATATATTTTTTATTTTAATCCAAAATATTTTTGGTGCTGCCATCTGTTGTCGTAATTTAATTCATACCGATTATTTTTATTTTTTCATGAATATTTTTAAATATCTATTCCTTCTAATACTGTATTAAACATAACAACAGATCATATATAATAATGTCGCAATCACGGAAAGGTAATTTCTCATTCTATAAATTTGATAAGGGAATCTGAATGTGCATCACTGATGACTGCAATTTCGTCTTCAAGTTCCTTTGTCTTCAATCCAAGTTCAATTACGTTTCCGTAATTGTGGCATTATTATATATGATATGTTTTTGTATTTAATAGCGTATTAGAAGGAATAGACATTTAAAAATGTTCATTAAAAAATAAAAATAGTCGGTATGAATTAAATTACGACAACAGATGGCAGCGCCAAAAATATTTTGAATTAAAATAAAAAATATATTCTATGTTTTATTGGGTATTAAATTTAGTTTTAATATAATCTAAGCATTGAATTTTATCTATCAGAAAATATTTCGCAACTGTTTGAGCAGAATTTCGGCGAAAAACGTGTGCCGCGAAAGTTAACAAAGCGCGGATAAGGCAGACGATTTACTGACGCTCACCCTTAATTGTAGTACATTATTTGAAATATTTTATGCACTTAATTCAAATAACGTACAATAGAAACAAAATCGGCTTGGTAGTTGGTTTATTGATAACTCTAATGCTTTACAAGTTATTGACCTGGAACATGACTTACTATGACACTCGGTGTATATAGTAACAGTAAGAGGAATAGCACAAATACTATATCTTAGATTCTCTATAGCATATATACTGTTCCCTATTCCTGGAATTTACAACCCACGCCTTCATACTCAGCATCTCTATTTCACAGAAGGAATTGGAAGGAAATTCATGGAAATTTACCAGTTAGTGGCACAACTGGAAAAGGAACAACTGCATAGTTAGGATGCTTACCACTAGGAGCGCTGCTCTCACTATCTGCGGCCTCATCGTCCACAAATTTTACGCTCGGAGATTCTGTTTGATCCGTAATTTCTAAAATAAAAATAAATAAAAATTATTGAATTTTTTAGGATAGAATACATAATGGTGTATTAAGTATAAATACCATTAATATAATCTTTTATAGATGCCAAGTTTATAAGGAAGTGTTTTATAACTTGAATTTAAGGCCATAAATAAATAAAATTTTCGTAAATACAGCATACATACAAAAAACTGGTCTACTAATTTCAAAGGGAAATAATAGTATTTTTTTTCTGGATCGACAAGAAGTATAACCACTTACTTAAGTAAAGTTCGCAGCAGATTTATTTACTGTGAGAGAAGTTATTGTCTATTCAGTGATGAAAACCATTAATAAATGCAAACTACTAATCGGCCCACCTGCACTGCATGCACGATTGCAAGTTTTAAGAAGTCCTCTCTCGACAGATTTTGTGACTACAATACAGGGCAGTATTCTAGAGAATCGGTTGCAATAATTTCTGTTGCAACATGTTTATGGGCAAGGAGTTAATTTAATAGAATTTTTTTTATAAATGCGACATGAAAAATTATCTAATACACTTCGAAAGATGAAAATTCTATTGACGGTTTCTTAGTCTGGATAATTTCGAAAATCCAAATAATAGGCATTCGGATAAACGGAACTCTACCATTACACAAAAGTCTGCGAGGAAAAATGAACTGGAACTTACCTTCATCGTCTCCACTTTCTGAATCCTCCACCCACATTCCTGGCAGAAGTGCGGCTTCACCGTACGCATTGCACAGAGGTGCAACCAGGTGGTTGATGAAAGATTCTTGAAGTTTGGCCAGTTGAGGTTTAGTCCTATCCATGAAAGGTGAGACTTGCAGACCTAAATCTGCTTCTTCGTCGCCCTATCATATAAGAAACCGAGGGAAAAGTTTATTATTTCTTGTATTAAATATGTACAGTCTGATCAGAATTAAAATCACCCTATTCGCCTTCTGCATCGTCAAAGCGATTTTATGAAAATGTTAGATAAAAAAATAACCACCATTTTGACCCTGGAGGTGATAAAACGCGCCATTTTAAAGTGTGTAATTTCTATATAAAAGAACATCATGATATATGATCAATATGTTTTTCTTTATTTTCCTGGGTACATTTAGCACGCACAACAACATATTTGTCATAATTTTCATTGAACAGTTTTTAACAAGGATGACTTTTAGTAATGTTGTAATGATTAGTATTATAATTTTAGAGAAATGAAGCAATTTTATGTAGCAAGTTCATTGATTAAATAATTTTTAGTTTCCAATAAAGCTTTAAGTTTAGAAATGCCAACAGAATTAACTTACGTTGCATTGTGTTCATATTCAAATGGAAACCTGCTGAAATGAAGTAATCACTTTGCTGCGATAAAATTAGTTGGAGCGTGGCTCAATTTGACATTATCTTATCAAAATCTATTTTTATGTAATTTTTTTTTTTTGCAAATTTTACAATAAAAATATTTGAAAAATCTGTGATTGTTGGTCCAAGTGATCCCAATTACATTGCATTACCCTTTATTTTAAAGGACTTGAAAAAAAAAATCTATCAATTTATACCAAACCTGACAATGTACCCCCGGGGGGTGAAACATTCCCCCTACCTGAGGGGTTAATGACGTCACAAATATAAAAATTGTATGTTGACCATTTTTCACTGCAATAATTGAAACAATCGTTTTGTAATCATTGAGCAATAAACAACCCCTTTTATGCTCGATAATGTCAAATTTTGTTTTATACCGCCACGTTAAGAAAATATAAAATTTCAAATAAATTTCAAAGTTTTCTCTCAAATTTCAAAAAATTCTATCTAGTTCTAGATTTTTTGGTAACAGAATAGAATATAAAGTTTCTTGAAAACCCATTTATATTTGTAGTAGCAATCGTATACACAAGAAATCGACCAAAGACAGACAGACAAGACATTATTCTAAAAATAGTCAAAGCGTGTTCAGGATAACCTAAAATATATATTGGCTTCAAGATCTCGAAATCAAAAAATTTTGTGAAAACAATACTTTTTTCATACCAGTGTTTTTGAAAGTTTTTTGCTCGTGGAACACTTTTGGAATTCAATTTGATGTCAGAACCCCAAAATAAGAAAATGCGATTGTGGTTCAAATTATATAATAAATTTTGCGGGATTTTTGAAAAACGGTTTCGAATATTTTTAAGTACTCCTTTGCATCATCACCACCCCTAATTCGAATTTTCGAAAAACTAGATTGATTCGTGGATCTACCTGGAAACTTAGACAAATCGAATAAGATCCAAACCAAAATTTTAGTTAGAGTGGAAATGCTCGATAATTATTAAAGTGGTTTTGAGGGGTTTTTTTATTCCTTTGCACATTCTCACCTAATCCCTCCATTGCACATTCTCTCCTAATTTTTGAAATTTTAGATTTTCCGCTTGGTCTTGGAACTGAGATCTATTGACACGGATCAATTGACATAAAAACCAAAATTCTAGCTAATTAAAGTGCTCGATAATGTTCATACATCAATATCACCCCTTACTCACTCACTCAATCAGATAGATCAGTGCATAATTATATAGATATCATAAACGATCAAGTAAAAGGAATGACTAAGATTTTCCGGGACACGGGGCATAAGCAAGCATTCGGGGCCCCCTTTAATCATAGCAGAGGACTGAGGATTTGCAACACTTCACCACCTAACTGAAATTAAACACTAATACCGAGGAATTATCAGGATTTTTCATTTTATAATAATTTTTTAATTTATATAAATGACACTTTTAATATATTTCTTGTGAAATATATACAAATTTGCACTTTGCATAAATTCTGAAATTATCCCCTGTTAAATACTGTTCAAATTTCACACAAGTGATTCATCTGTGATATTTATAAACAGAAGTCACTGATCAAAGAATGACATTTTTTTTTAAAAATAAATAAACATATGTTTAGTTTTCTCTTTTTTACATAATCCGACTTTTTGGAGTCTCGTGTCCCGGGGGCTCCTGCATTAAATCTGGCCCTGATTGAACTGTCATTTAACTTTATCATCAACGTTTGTATGTAATTACAACGCTTGTATGTAATAACATCGGATTTCTACTGAAATAAAAACTTCAAATTTGCTATTGAAATTTTTTCAAACACCACATATTTATGTTCAATTTAACTAAATGTAAAGTAAAAAAATATGATGTGGTCAGCACATAACTTTCCTTATACAATGCAATGAATTTACTACTTTTACAGTTAAAAAAAATGTTATTCTTATAGTAGATACTTATATTCTTTCCAAGACATTGAATTTTCTTCATTTAGTCGTCATTTTCATTGATTTAGCGTAATTTTATCTATTTGACGAGATTTCTGTTAACTTGGCAACATTTAAAAATGTTACCAAGTTGGCGACATTCTGCTAAATTCGTCGCCAATATCTCGCCAAGCGTTATGGACGGAGAAATAAGTTATTCTTATAGCAGATAAATGACTATTGGCGTTCAAATACAAAAGTATTACTCGAAGTATCTTTTCTCATGAATGGAACGAGGTAGATCCACGAGAATGATGTCACCCAATTTATCGCATGGTATTACATATGAAAAGTGAACATGTTTCTCAATAGGAAATATATATTTTTTTATTTTATATGACTTTTTTTTTATATTTTTTTGATAATTTTCTTGAAAAATGTGCAATATCTCGAGAACGGTTCATATTAGCGTTCCAAAATTTATGTTAATCGTTTTCTAATGAAAAATTACATAAGAAATGTTTATTTGCGTAACTTTATTAGCGGTTTTGATTTTTTGACGATTTTTTTAAAATTTCACTCGAAAATTTAGGGGGGTTCTGAACATTCGATTACGTTTAAAAACAATAGGCTTCCAGTGTTTACAGATTGTGATTTTTGTACCAAATTTCGTTCGAATCGGTCCATTCGTTCGTCAGTTATTGTTTCCACAGACTCACTGACACACACATCACTTCAAAAATGTTTGATTCGTGATCAGGGATGCTTGAAACGTGCTCTCCCGTCGAAAACACGAATTCTAATTTTCGACCCCGTCACAATACTTTCCTTATACATTATGTATATAAGGAAAGTAAAAATAAATAAGACTCTGACTAAAACCGGTTCGTTAGTTGCTGTCTTACCTGCTCATAGAATTCTTCTGCTATTCTGTACGTCCATTGTACATGTATATCATGTCGCTTGCATGGTCCATTGATGTCTGCAAGCTTGATGCACATTTCCATGGCCAGTAATCTATCTGTTTCGGCCATCCAATCGATACCTGGAGCATCGTCTTCATTTGCCTGAAGAACCAGAAATAAAACAATAATAATTTAATATATTAAAATATTTCCATACGATGCAAGTAAACATTTAGAGTAAAAAATGGGTAACTAGCATAACAAGAAAATTCCAATAAAAATTTTCATTAGAATAAATTTAAAACTTCACATTGCAGTACTCATAGAATCTATATAAATGGGCGTTCCGATTTTGGATAACAGCATCCATTGACTGGTTTTGCGCGTATTAGTGCTCTTCAGTATGGAATATCCAATACCTGTAATGGCAGTAAGAAAAACTGCTATGCGACACAATTTTGCGAAGCTGTATGGAGACAGACAAATTCAATCTGATCGCTCAGCTGAGACTGCAGTGGTCAATCTTATACTATACTACAGTGGCCAGTGGCTAATGACGAGTACAGATGATGGCTGTTTCATAATGAAGAGCATCTAAAAGCGTAAAACCGGTCCGTGGATACTTGCAGCTGCAACGGGAGCCTAGAAAGTGCAGTATATAACAGACGTTTATATAAGTTAAATTCAATATGAATAATTTAAAGTAATTATTTGAGATAAATAAAGTATTCATTTGCAATATAGCATACATTTTTAGACTGGAAATTTCATTCAAAATTGATTAATTGTGAGTAAGTTCCAAAATTTTATTTCTAATAACATATTTTGAATTAATTTGTTATTTCACCATTAGAGAATGAAAGTGTGAAAATTGCATTAAATTGTTAATAGATGGCAGCACTAAAACTTAGATTTGAACTATCCGCTTACTGCTTAGGTGGCTATGGATAAATGCATCGCATAGGAGTTAATTTTTAACACTAGAATTGTGTAAAATATTCATCTTAAACATCTGTCTATTAACTAAACAATGAATAATTTTCCTAACTAATACTTCGAAAACTAAAGAAAATAATAAAATTAATATTTTCTTTTACATACACACATATTTGCAATTAAAAAAAAAAAAAAAGCAGTCATTTTATAATGAATTCTTATAAAAAGAAGGTAGATGTTAGACAATTTTAAATATCGTAAATTTACCGTAGAATTCCGTGTCGATCCGCCTCCTCAAATGGGACTGAAAATCGCGGTGTGCTTACTCCGATTAGTAAGAGAGTTTGCTGCGATTTTTCTGCTAAAAGAAATAAGCAGAATTCCGTCAATTCGCCTCTTCAAATGCTACGTAAAATCGCGGAGTATTCAGAGGGCAGGAGAATTACTCGAAATTTCCAGCGTTTATTTTAGCAATAAATTAATTTTATTCGAGGACGACATTTTTATTTTTATTTTTTCCTAAATATTTCTGATGTTTAGTGGAAAGGGGAGGGGTGCTGTTTCACGGAATTTTTTAGAATTTCAAATTGAGACAAAAAGAGGAGGAGAGCTTTCCCGGGGAGGTCGAATCAACGGAACTCTACGGTAAAAAAAATGCAATAAAGAGCACATTGAAAGGAAAAGCAATATGATTAATTTCTATTAATGATTTAAAATATTAAATTGCTGTAACATTCGATCAAAAATCGTAACAATTTCTTAAGTATCTTTTTAATTAAACTCTGTAAAAATATAGTTTTTCATATAAATTCTGGTTCTTACATGATCTCTTTTAAGTTTTCATAAATTTTTTCTATGAATGCATTTTTTTCCCTCACCTTTTCCCTCTTCACTGAACTTTGCCAAATTTTTCTTTTAATGTCAAATTAATTTTTTCGTTGCATTACTATAACTTCGAATGTGATACTTTTTTTGTATCATTAAATTATCGTCATAGAACCATGATGTACCACGAATCGAGGCTTATAGGATGCTCATGAAATTACGGATCACAAATGATCATAAATATGCGTACAGATTTTACACGCCCAAGACTGTAGGGGAGCGGTAGCCCAGTGGTTAGCGGGCGGGAATTGCACTCGGTAGGGCAGGGTTCGATTCTCTCCGCTGCCCAAACTGCCGCTGTGTTCATGCGGAGTACGACCACGTTAAACATGTGGGTCCGTAAGTTCTTTCGAGAGGTTGGTGGTAGGGGAAGGAAGGTACGGTCCCTGTGGATGCATGCCTCCCCCACTGGAGGTTCCGGTCTAAATTGGGTAGCACTTCCCGACCGTCCAGACAGTTACCTTACACCTTTCTGGTAGGTCGGACGGTCTGGGTCTCAACAACAACAACGCCCAAGAGTGTAACTTCCTTATATACAGTATGTTCAGAAAGTCGTACTTCCATGACGAAAATCCAATTATTTTTCTACATATATTGCAGTAATAATACATAGTATAATATTAGAGATGTTACATTTATCTCCAATAATACAACATTCATACAGCATGAACACGTTACTCACACTATTGTGTAACAACAAGCAATTTTTGGCGGGAAATGCTGCTGTATACATCATTCACATCATTGTGAAACACTGAAGCACGAAGCGAGAAAAGCTGCAAGCGCAAAGTATTTTAGAAATCTAGATCGAAGGTCTTATGTGCCTCGGGACAAAAAAGAATTGATGATGATGATGATGATAAATGTTACTCTAGAGGAAAGGTATCAAAGACCAAGCATCTCCAGGATCGTCACTGGATTATTTGATGGAGAATGATGGAGGTTAAAAGAGGAGAGGCTGCAGGGGCGAGCATGTAGCAATTCTGGTAGATAATTGTTGGACCCTTGTGAGAGATGCACCAGAAGCTGATTACAAGAGACATATGTTTCCTGTATGAGGGTTATAATAGAGTATGTATATGCAAATGTGGAAAATTTGTTTTATCGATATTTTAAAAACTATAGGTAATATTGTTGTTTTACGGCCATTTTCATATTCAGCAGACCAAACAAAATAAATGTAACTTGGTTTAATCTCATAGATATAAGAAACGTCAAAATTTGCTGTCCAGTGTAATCGGAGGCTTTATATTTCGCTTGATTCCTTATCGGTAGTCCTCACTCGGTTGTCCACATAAGGGGAGGTAAAAAGAGATAAATAATCGATAAAATATATCAAATCGATAAAATACCAAAGGATCTTTTGACATCCAGGAAATTTTTCTGATGGATTAAATGCTATATTTTGTGAAAATTCCATACTCACCTTGGCATTGAACTCCGCGAGAATTTCAAAGTGCCTCTTGAGGTCTGTGGCCAGGATGCACTCTATGACGAGAAACCTGAACCGTTTGAATTCCGCCTTGTCCAGGTGGCACAGGAAGTTGTACTCTGGTCTCGAAAGGAACAGATTCCACGCTGCTGCTGCGTGGTGGTTTTCGAGAACTGAGCGATCATTGTACAGCACTGCCTAAAATACAGTAAGCAGAACACCAAATCAATTACACACTAGAGCAGAGGTCAACAAACTGCGTGTACTGTAAGAAAATCGGGAAATTTCTTGTCAGAATTTGCTTGCAGTTATTTTTTTTACTTTTTACTTTCCCTGCAATATATGGTAATGTATAGGGAAAGTATTGGAATCATGCCGAAAATCGCAACTCGAGTTTTCGACGGATCTACACGTTTCGAGACCTCTGGAACATGAAAAAACCATTTTTAGCGTGACGTCTGTGTGTGTGTCTGTGTGTCTGTCTGTCTGTGTGTCTGTTTGTCTGTTTGTCTGTGTGTCTGTCTGTCTGTGCAGATTTTGTATCCACTCTAACTAAAAAACTAATGGACCGAATTTCACTAAATTTTGTAAGTAAGTCACTTGTGGGCGGGGCTGGTGCTGATTAGTATTGGGTACGATTCGGAATAAAAGAACCCGCCTTTTTTTGCGAAATGGTCCGCAAAAATTTGTATCCACTCTAGCTGAAAAACTAATGGACCGAATTTCACAAAATTCGGTAGATGAGTCACGTGTAGGTCACTCTAGTGCTGATTAGATTTTGGAACGATTCAGAAAAAAATAACCTGCCTTTCTTTGCAGAATGGCCTGCAAAAATTGTCAAAATCTAAACTAAAAAGCTACGTATGCTCAAATATATCCATTAAATGCATGTTTAATGCGTAATTTTTAACGAAGAAAAGAATAAAACCAACCCCATTGCACTAGGACTAGCCGTTCTCGAGATATTTTAGTTTTTCATAATTTCCCTACACCACCTTTGAAAATAAGCCCGATTACCGAATGAGAACGAAAATTGAATAAAAGTGAAATAAATTTAATTAAAATAAAGAGAACGTTAATATAAGTTTGCAGGGAAAGTCATGTGCTGCTCACATCAGATTTTTTTATTTGTTAACAAAAACATTTACAGTTTTTTTGGGTCGTAAATTTAACCTCCCCACATTTTTGTTTCGTGCGACATGGAAGTTTTTAGACATATTAAGCACAGTTTTATGGATATATAATGACTTATTATTATTACCTACAGTAAGGAAGACTTTGATCAATGATAAAATGCAAAAAATCTGATGTGGGCAGCACATGACTTTCCCTACAGACTGAAATTCATTTTTTCTTTATTTCTTTTCTTTAATTGAGTTTAATTGCACTTGTGCACTTTTAAATTTAATTTTCGTCTTCATTTGGTAACTGGGCGTATTTTCAAAGACGGCGTAGCAGAAAAGCGAAAAAAACAAAATATCTCGAAAACGGCTAGTCCTGGAGTAATGGGGTTGATTTTATTCTTTTCATCGTTAAACATTACGTATGAAACACACATTTAATTGATACATTTAAGCACACTTAATATTTTATTTTAGATATTGACGATTTTTGCGGGCCATTTCGCAAATAAAGGCACGTTTTTTTTAATCCTACCAAAATCTAATCAGCACCAGGGTAACACACAAGTGACTTATCTACCAAATTTTTTAAAATTTGGTCAATTAGCTTCTTAGTTAGAGTTAATACATGCGACTTTTGCAGGCCATTTCGCAAAAAAAAAGGTAGATTATTTTATCCCGAATCGTACAAAAATCTAATCAGAACCAGGGCCAAACACAAGTGACTTATCTATAAAATTTTATGAAATTTGGTCCATTAGTTTTTGAGTTAGAGTAGATACATACATTGCACAGACAGTCACACAAAGAGACTCACACATAGGGACGTCAAGTTAAAAATAGTGTTTTCGTGTTCTGGAGGTCGTAAGACGTGTAGATTCGTCGAAACTTAAATTGCGATTTTTGACACGATTCTAATACTTTCCCTGTACGTTACCATGTATTGCAGGGAAAATAAAAATCTGATGTGGGCAGCACATGACTTTTCCTGCAGACGCGAAATTATTATTTCTATATTTTTTTCAGAACTCATTAAATTGAGTTTAATTGTACAAAATAACACAAAATTTTTATTTTTAATTCAATTTCTGGTTTTATTTGGTAATTGGACATTTTTCCGAAGGCGGCATAACAAAAATGCAAAAAATCTCAAATATCTCGAGAACGGTTAGTCCTAGAGTAATAGAGTTGTTCTTATTCTTTCCCTTGTCGAAAATTACGTATAAAACAAGCATTTAATTGATACATTTGAACATACGTAATCTTTTTTTTAAATATTGGCGATTTTTGTGGGCCATTTCGTAAAACAGGGCAGGTTGTTCTTTTCCGAATCGTACCAAAATCTATTCAGAACCAGAGTATCCCACAAGTGATTTATCTACCAAATTTTGTGAAATTTTGTCAATTAGTATTTCAACTAGAGTGGATACATGAGATTTTTCGGGCCATTTCGCAAAAAAAGCAGGTTCTTTTTTTCCGAATTGTACAAAAAAAACTAATCAGCACCAGGGTCACGCCCAAGGGTCTTACCTACCAAATTTTATGAAATTCGGTCCATTAGTTTTTGAGTTAGAATGGATACATACATTGCACAGACACACAGACAGACACACAGACACACACACAGACGTCACGCTAAAAATGGTTTTTTCGTATTCTAGAGGTCTGGAAACGTGTAGATTTGTCGAAAACTCGAGTTGCGATTTTCGGCATGATTCCAATACTTTCCCTATACATTACCATGTATTGCAGGGAAAATAAAAATGTTAAATTTGAGATCATTTTATAAAAATCACAGAATCACTTAAAACTGATATTGCTTTTTATAGTTTTTTTCACACACGCGATTAAAAGTCTAATTTAAATATGCAGAATGTCTATTGAACGTTAAAACATATAATTTTATAATTTTAATGTTAGATCTCGTAGGTTAAATGAAAGCGCATAAAGTGACATGGGAAAACTATGGGCGTGCTTATGGGTTAAGAACACTGAGCATAGAATATCAGAATGCAAAAATTTTATCTATCCATGTGGCATTATTTTTAACAGAATGCTACAATATGGGGTAAGAATAATTTATTTTCTGTAAACTTGCAAGTATTTATACGAAATTTTGAAGATTTTGGCAACTTATATTAAGACTAGCAAAAGTACTCCATGTTGCTCGTGATTTAAAATGTACAAATTCCAGTAATATTACTGATTTTCAAAAAAATTCTATTGAAATATTTAATTCCACTAAAAAAAGATATATAAGAATTGTTCTAGCTAAACAAAACTGTTTGTTCTGACAAATCCGAAGAATAAAACATCCTGACCCCGTATGTAAAACAAATTATAAAAAATTAGATTCAGAGCCCTTACTTGCTCTTGATTTCCTGAGGGTTAATAGGTTATGTCTAGCTGCCGCTAGACAATGGAGGGCAGGCAACAACAACATAAAAAATTAGAAGTTTCATCGATATATTTCAAAATGAAACTCTAAAATGACATCGTATCATTTTTTTCCTGTTTCCACAATCAGTTGAACACAATAGAAAATACATGAATTTGAAAAATCTTTGCCAAAATGAAACATATGACTAAAGAAATGGAAAATGTCAATAATTCTTGTTCATGTATCTTATATTCCATTGCCGTAACTGATAGAACCCAATCAAAAATATAATACCGTCCATTTATAAAATCTATTTTATATCCATTTAAATTGGATAGATTTAAATTTAATTAAGTATTTAAATTATTGATTTAAATTATATTGATTTAAATTTAGCTTTATTATTTAAATTGGATAGATTAAATGAAAATCGTCTGTCGTATGAACACATTTGAATTAAAACGGAACCCCGATTTTACGTTTATCAATTAGCCAAGAGGCGAAAAAAGTACAATTCGTGAAAACGTAAAATCGAGGTCAAAGGGAAATCAATATTTCGAGTAAATTCGTATAAATAAAATAAACAAAAAATGTTAAACAGATAAAAAGAAATATTTTATATTACGCGTATGGTGTAAATTATCACTTATTAAATATCGCGAAAATGATGAAAATGACTCGAAATGGATAAAAATGTCGCCAACATGATAAAAATGACGCCAAATCATTGAAATTAATTGTGTTTTGAAAGGGAAGTATTGTAATGATGTTTCGTTAGCATTTATCTGCCAATCCGACCATTCCACTTGGCGGCAAGTTTGGCAACTTTTTTAAAATGTCGCAAAACTGGTAAAATATTTTCTAATTAACGAAAATGCCGACAAATTAATTAAAATGTCGGCATATCGATAAAATGTCGCCAAATTGATTCATTAACACCAAATCAATGAAATTAATTGTATTTTGAAAGGCGATAGTAGTTCAATGTATCAGTAGCGTTTGTCTGTCACTCCAACAGTCCTGCTTGGTGACAAATTTGGCGAGTTTTTAAATGTCGCGAAATTAACGAAAATGTCGCCAAATCTATAAAAATATCTCCAAATTGATAGAAATGACATTATTATTTGTGCTTTGAAGGGGGATAGTATTGTAATGATGTTTGTGTAGCGTTTACCTATTAGCCCAACATTCTAACTTGGTGAATAATTTGACGACTCTTTATAATGTTTCCAAATTGATCAAAGTATCGCCAAATTAACGAAAATGTCACCAAATCCATAAAAATTGATAAAATAGTAAAAATTGATAAAAGTGAAGCCAAATGAGATTAATTGTCATCTGAAAGGCGATAAGATTGTAATGATGTTTCGGTAGCATACGTCTGCCAACTGTCCCACTTGGCGACAAATTTGGCGACTTTTTAAAATATTGCAAAGCTAATAAATTGACACTAAATTAATGAAAATGACTCCTAATTGATGAAAATTTAATCTTTTGCAAGATTAAGCACAATCTCCTTGATAATCTCTCCCGCTTTGTGGGAGTTAAATATAATTTTTTGTAAATTTATTTATAAACCGTACCAGGAGATTTTATTCTTTAGATCTACCTTTGAAGATAATTTTGTATAGCGAGTACAGCCATTCTTATATCTGTTTAGGAGTATTCAATTAAATATTTTAATTGAATGTTTTCAATAACATTGTCATATAAAATATTATGGGTATTGTCACATGATTGTGAAAATTGTGTTTCTGTATATTATATATTCCCTACGAAGAACGAGCATACTGCTAGTATACTATAATCCTTAAAGTTGTCTATCTGCCTTTCCAGCTATATGTATCCACACCGTTCATCCCAGCTCAATTACATTTGGCATGGTGACTAAACTGGACAATTAGAAGAGCGTAGTGTTGGTTTGGAAGCTGGAATAATTGTTCTAGGGGGGTATTTTAGAACATTAAACATTCATTTAAGCTTAGAACGTACTTTCAGATTTAACAAATGAGACTTGAAATTAAATACACATGACGTGCAAACTCTACCAATAACTTATAGTTAACAAAAATATGAAAATTAAAAATTTAGCGGGGCCGAAATTGACAGTTCAACTTGTAGAATAAACATGAAATTCCATGTGTTATTGAGCTAGAGAGTTTTGACAGTTGATACTGAACAGTTCAACTAGTAGAATAAGTAGGAAATTCAAGGTTTTATTGAGCTAGAGATTTTTGACAGTTGATACCGAATAGTTCAACTTGTAGAATAAACAAGAAATTCCAGTTTTTATTGAGCTAGAAATTTTTGACTGTTGATATTGAACAGTTTAACTTGTAGAATAAACATGACATTCCAGATTTTATTGAGCTAGAGATTTGAAGTTTGTTAGAGTATCTGATTGCATAAAAAAATCCGCATGGAAATTTTTAAAAAAAATATTTATTGTTTTAGGGCTGTAATAGGCAAAAATGTTCGAATTGTTGAGTGGGCGTGAAACTTCGAGTTTATTGATGTATGGGTTTGCAATTTGGTGGAAAGGTAGATAATGCAAAATAAATATGTATAATTTGTGTATTCAAATATTTTTTAAGATCTGACCCAAACATAGAAACTAACTTAAATAAAACTGTAAAAAGAAAAAAATCCCAGGGTTCTGAATTTGTTTTCAAATCTTTTCCTATATTTTTTACCTTTCAAATGTTTTAATAACATGCTGTGAGTAATGACTGCAGCAAGTGAGGATCCCCTAAAATCTGCATTGGAATGCGTACCAAAAAAAAAAAAAAATTCTGCCTACACCTTATTGTTTAAGTAAAGCGTATATTCGATTCTGAAAGCAAAAATAAAAAATAATGTACTACCGGATTTTTTTAAATATGCATCAATAATGATATTAAAGCTTCAATAATCAAAATACTTTTGGAGCCAAAGTCTAGTGTTATTACCTTACTAGCAGCATACCCGTTCTTCGTACGGAGTATATAATATAAAGAAACTTGAAATTCATAATCATGCCCAAATTCTTATAGTATACTAAATGACATGTTTAATCAAAATATTCTGTTAAAATATTTAATATAATGCTCCTAAAAAGAAGTTTAAGAATCTCTGTTCTCGCTATATAAAATTATCTTCATGGACATATCTGAAGAATAAAACATCTTGGACCCCTTATGTAAGCAAATATAAAAAAAAATATGGAATTGAATCAATATATGCAAAATAAAAGCATTAAAATTGTATGGGACCCGTACTAATTATATACGCGAATATTAGAAAATATAACCTGTATTAGTAGATTACATGTATAAATTGAAAATACCAATAAACCCGTAATCTTTAAATCTGAAGACAGTCATTTATTCCAATATATGTCAAAATTAAAGTGCTAAAATTATATGGGAAGATATACACGTACTACTTATAATGTCCGATTATTAGTAGAAGATTACCCGTTTTGCAATATGAGTCACAAATGTTTTTTGGTAAAATACAACAGACGACGTAATAAATTGAATATATAATTAATCCCCTTAATCTTCATACCAGAAGACTGTACTTGATTCCAATATATATGGCAATATATGTCAAAATATATGCCAATATACCTGTACTACTTATATTCTCGTAGGTTAGAAGATATACCCGTGCGTTCCTAGAAGATTACTCGTACAACGTACAATATGCGTGTGTCAGCAATTTTTTCCGCAATAAAACAATGGCGTGATAACTTAAAAATATCAATAATCCCTGAATCAATAATTCCGGAAAATATCAATAATAATAATGTTTAAACCTGAAGAGTATAATTGATATTATCCAGTCCAAAATGAAATGGCAATGAAATTTATTTTATATACATATCTTCATTATTCAAATCGGAAAGGATTTAATAAAAATCGTCTGCCGCATAAACACATTGGATTTAAATCCGTTGCTAAGCGACATGATATCATTTGCTTCAAATAAATTGGTAGAAAAAATATCGTCTAAATAGTTATATTTCTATTGAACATTTGGCGACAGTTTCGTCAAATTAGCGACATTTTAAAAAATCGCCAAATTTATCGCCAAGTGG
Source organism: Amaurobius ferox (assembly GCA_951213105.1). Lineage (NCBI taxonomy): Eukaryota > Metazoa > Arthropoda > Arachnida > Araneae > Amaurobiidae > Amaurobius > Amaurobius ferox. The sequence goes on from OX578144.1 coordinate 66,052,120, forward strand.
GACTGTAGAACTGACAGTTCCACTTTGCGACAAATTGACGAAATATCATCACAATACTATCCCCTAACAAAAAACAATTAATATCATTTATGTAGCGCAATTTTATCAATTTCAAGATATTTTTATAGATTTGAAAACATTTTTATCAATTTGGTGACATTTTAAAAATTCGCTAAATGTATTACTAAGTGGGATGGTTGGTCTGACAGATAAATGCTAACCAAACATCATTTCCGTACTCTCTTCTAACAAAAAAAAAAAAAAAAATTCATTGATATGTAGAAGACCCAAGCCACACGACCAACCCGAAGGTTTATGGCAGCTGTTTGTGTGTCGTTTATATCAATTTGGCGACATTTCCGTCAATTTGGCAAAGTTTAAGAAAAGTTGTCAAATTAGCGATATCCCTCCAAATTCATAGCTTTGAATTTGCAGATCTGAATGAAACTTTCTTATCCCGTTTCAATATACTAAATGAAAACACTACAACAATTGTATTAGAAGATATACCCGCTCTACTCTTTTTCTGTTTCAACAATCGGCTATATGAATTTATTGGCTAAACACAATATATGAGTTTAGTAGCTAAATACGATATAAGCTTGAAAACTCTTTGCCAAAATAAATGAAATTGATGTACGCAGTCAGCAATTAATATAATTAAAAGAAAAATCAAACCGTCCATTCATAAGATATACTTTTATATCCATTTATCCATTTATTTATTATTTAAATCGAAAAAAAATAATAAAAACATTAACAAACACATTTAATTTAATTGCGATGCCGAGCAACATGATATATCCTCCTAAAATGTTAAAATTTATTAACCACTAACAGTACACCCGTTATTCGTACGGAGTGTATAATTTAAAGAAACTTAAAGTTTGCAATCATGTGCAAATTCTGTTAAAATATTAAATTTATTGCTCCTAAAGAGAAGTTTAAGAATATATGTTCTCACTATGCAAAATTATCTTCACGATCAGATCTGAAGAATAAAACATCCTGCCCCCTTTTGTAAGCAAATTTACAGAAGAAAAAATAGGAATTGAATGAATATATGCAACCCCGTACTAATTATATTGTCGCAGATCAGAAAATACACCAATGTGTTAGTAGAAGATTACCCGTATTACAATATGCGTCTCAAAAATATTTGCCAAAATAAAAGAGATGACGTAATAAATTGAAAACATCAATAATATCCGTACTCTTTATACCAGAAGGTCGTAATTGATTCCAATATATGCCAATATATATCAAAACATATGTCAATATACCTGTACTACTTATATTCTCGTAGATTAAAAGATATACAAGTGTATTTGTAGAAGATTCGTACAACATACAATATATGAGTTTAAATAATTTTTGTCATAATAAAATAATTGCATAATAACTTGAAAATATCAATAATCCTTGAATCAATAATCCCCGAAAATATAAATAATAATAATTTTTAAACCTGAAGACCGTAATTGATATTATCCAGTCAAAAATGCTATAAGAAAAATCAAATCGTTCTTTTCTGAAATATATTTTTATATCCATTTATTTATTATTCAAATCGAAAAAATAATTATTAAAATTAACAGACAGATTTAATTTAATTGCGTTTCTGAGTAACATGATATAAGATAGAATCTTATAACATGTTAAATATGTCATGTCTTATAACATAAACTGCGAAATTAAATAACGATTTTGATTTCTCTATACTTCTCATTGTTCCGTAAAAGCTTGTTTTAAATAAACCATGAACCATGGAGATAGATTTCCCCTTTAAATCATGTTTCAAACAATTCATGTTTTCAGAAAGTGACTAATTAACGCAAAAAATCTCCCATCAAACTCAGAGATTAAATTTTAATTCACTTTCAAACGATTTTCAAGCTTTTCGTTTGGATAAACCACGGAGTTAGGGAGTAGAACTCCTAGGAAAAAGTTCCGTTTTTCATTAATATCTCGACAACCCCAGGTCTTAGAAACTCGAAACTTGGACAAAATTTATGGGGGGATATTTCAAGGCTATTCACCAAATTTCATTAAATTCGGTTCAGCCGTTTTTCCGTGATGATGAGACAAACGAAAATTTCGTTTTTTACTAATATCTCGAGAACCACTGGTCGTAGAAACTCAAAACACGGATATAATTTTAAGAGGGGCTATTTCTGGGCTACCCACAAAATTTCATCAAATTCGTTTCAGCCGTTCTCCCGTGATGGTGTGACAAACAGACAGACAGACAGACAGACAGACAGACAGACAGACAGACAGATTTTCATTTTTATTTATATAGACTAGCAGCATACCCGTTCTTCGTACGGAGTATATAATATAAAGAAACTCGAAATTCATAATCATGCCCAAATTCTTATAGTATACTAAATGACATGTTTAATCAAAATATTCTTTTAAAATATTTAATATAATGCTCCTAAAAAGAAGTTTAAGAATCTCTGTTCTCGCTATATAAAATTATCTTCATGGACATATCTGAAGAATAAAATATCTTGGACCCCTTATGTAAGCAAATATAAAAAAAAATATGGAATTGAATCAATATATGCAAAATAAAAGCGTTAAAATTGTATGGGACCCGTACTAATTATATACGCGAATATTAGAAAATATAACCTGTATTAGTAGATTACATGTATAAATTGAAAATACCAATAAACCCGTAATCTTTAAATCTGAAGACAGTCATTTATTCCAATATATGTCAAAATTAAAGTGCTAAAATTATATGGGAAGATATACACGTACTACTTATAATGTCCGATTATTAGTAGAAGATTTCCCGTTTTGCAATATGAGTCACAAATGTTTTTTGGTAAAATACAACAGACGACGTAATAAATTGAATATATAATTAATCCCCTTAATCTTCATACCAGAAGACTGTACTTGATTCCAATATATTTGCCAATATATGTCAAAATATATGCCAATATACCTGTACTACTTATATTCTCGTAGGTTAGAAGATATACTCGTGCATTCCTAGAAGATTACTCGTACAACGTACAATATGCGTGTGTCAGCAATTTTTGCCGCAATAAAACAATGGCGTAATAACTTAAAAATATCAATAATCCCTGAATCAATAATTCCGGAAAATATCAATAATAATAATGTTTAAACCTGAAGAGTATAATTGATATTATCCAGTCCAAAATGAAATGGCAATGAAATTTATTTTATATACATATCTTCATTATTCAAATCGGAAAGGATTTAATAAAAATCGTCTGCCGCATAAACACATTGGATTTAAATCCGTTGCTAAGCGACATGATATCATTTGCTTCAAATAAATTGGTAGAAAAAATATCGTCTAAATAGTTATATTTCTATGGAACATTTGGCGACAGTTTCGTCAAATTAGCGACATTTTAAAAAATCGCCAAATTTATCGCCAAGTGGGACTGTAGTACTGACAGTTCCACTTGGCGACAAATTGACGAAATATCATCACAATACTATCCCCTAACAAAAAACAATTAATATCATTTATGTAGCGCATTTTTATCAATTTTAAGATATTTTTATAGATTTGAAAACATTTTTATCAATTTGGTGACATTTTAAAAATTCGCTAAATGTATTACTAAGTAGGATGGTTGGTCTGACAGATAAATGCTAACCAAACATCATTTCAGTACTCTCTTCTAACAAAACAAAAAAAAATTTCATTGATATGTAGAAGACCCAAGCCACACGACCAACCCGAAGGTTTATGGCAGCTGTTTGTGTGTCGTTTATATCAATTTGGCGACATTTCCGTCAATTTGGCAAAGTTTAAGAAAAGTTGTCAAATTAGCGATATCCCTCCAAATTCGTAGCTTTGAATTTGCAGATCTGAATGAAACATTCTTATCCCGTTTCAATATACTAAATGAAAACACTACAATTGTATTAGAAGATATACCCGCTCTACTCTTTTTCTGTTTCAACAATCGGCTATATGAATTTATTGGCTAAACACAATATATGAGTTTAGTAGCTAAATGCGATATAAGCTTGAAAACTCTTTGCCAAAATAAATGAAATTGATGTACGCAGTCAGCAATTAATATAATTAAAAGAAAAATCAAACCGTCCATTCATAAGATATACTTTTATATCCATTTATCCATTTATTTATTATTTAAATCGAAAAAAAATAATAAAAACATTAACAAACACATTTAATTTAATTGCGATGCCGAGCAACATGATATATCCTTCTAAAATGTTAAAATTTATTAACCACTAACAGCACACCCGTTATTCGTACGGAGTGTATAATTTAAAGAAACTTAAAGTTCGCAATCATGTGCAAATTCTGTTAAAATATTAAATTTATTGCTCCTAAAGAGAAGTTTAAGAATATATGTTCTCACTATGCAAAATTATCTTCACGATCAGATCTGAAGAATAAAACATCCTGCCCCCTTTTGTAAGCAAATTTACAGAAGAAAAAATAGGAATTGAATGAATATATGCAACCCTGTACTAATTATATTGTCGCAGATCAGAAAATATGCCAATGTGTTAGTAGAAGATTACCCGTATTACAATATGCGTCTCAAAAATATTTGCCAAAATAAAAGAGATGACGTAATAAATTGAAAACATCAATAATATCCGTACTCTTCATACCAATAATCGTAATAGATTATTGGTATCTATTACGATTATTGGTATGAAGCGGTCGTAATAGATTCCAATATATGCCAATATATATCAAAACATATGTCAATATACCTGTACTACTTATATTCTCGTAGATTAAAAGATATACACGTGTATTTGTAGAAGATTCGTACAACATACAATATATGAGTTTAAACAATTTTTGTCATAATAAAATAATTGCATAATAACTTGAAAATATCAATAATCCTTGAATCAATAATCCCCGAAAATATAAATAATAATAATTTTTAAACCTGAAGACCGTAATTGATATTATCCAGTCAAAAATGCTATAAGAAAAATCAAATCGTTCTTTTCTAAAATATATTTTTATATCCATTTATTTATTATTCAAATCGAAAAAATAATTATTAAAATTAACAGGCAGATTTAATTTAATTGCGTTTCTGAGTAACATGATATAAGATAGAATCTTATAACATGTTAAATATGTCATGTCTTATAACATAAACTGCGAAATTAAATAACGATTTTGATTTCTCTATACTTCTCATTGTTCCGTAAAAGCTTGTTTTAAATAAACCATGAACCATGGAGATAGATTTCCCCTTTAAATCATGTTTCAAACAATTCATGTTTTCAGAAAGTGACTAATTAACGCAAAAAATCTCCCATCAAACTCAGAGATTAAATTTTAATTCACTTTCAAACGATTTTCAAGCTTTTCGTTTGGATAAACCACGGAGTTAGGGAGTAGAACTCCTAGGAAAAAGTTCCGTTTTTCATTAATATCTCGACAACCCCAGGTCTTAGAAACTCGAAACTTGGACAAAATTTATGGGGAGATATTTCAAGGCTATTCACCAAATTTCATTAAATTCGGTTCAGCCGTTTTTCTGTGATGATGGGACAAACGAAAATTTCGTTTTTTACTAATATCTCGAGAACCACTGGTCGTAGAAACTCAAAACACGGATATAATTTTAAGTGGGGCTATTTCTGGGCTACCCACAAAATTTCATCAAATTCGGTTCAGCCGTTCTCCCGTGATGGTGTGACAAACAGACAGACAGACAGACAGACAGACAGACAGATTTTCATTTTTATTTATATAGATAATGGGCTTAGAGTACAAATGCCATTTACATTCTACATTATGATAATAACCCAAGCCACCGCTGTGTTACATCAGTGATGTTGTGGTTACATGCGAGCTGCTCCGGTTAACGTACGTCACGTAAGGAAGCATAGCAAATGGCTGATGATGTTGCGCAGCCGCCTGGACATATTGCACGTCGATGGCGCTGAGACGACATTGACGTTTAGTGATAAGAAGGTTATAAGAACGCTGCATTAGATTAGGAACCCGGTTCTAAAGCCTGAATCGCCTTTGATGGGACTTTGTTTCTGTCAAGGAGCTTGAGGAAGGTGGAAGAACTGCAAAAATTAATTTTTAGTAGGATATCTATCATCTATCATGATGAAGTGATATGATATCATCATGACATGATATTTGTCACTGTCTGATAAACAATTTGAATCCATTTTATTACCATATTTGATTATTTAAAACTGTATTTAAATTTGTTTAATTCAAATATGAATAAACAATAAAAATAAACAATTTGTCCTTCAGTCCGTCCTTGTGATGCTTGGCGCAAAATCTGGTGGGATATCGCCAACTTGGTGACTTTCTTTTAAGGAGATAGAAAAAAACCGGTGATTTTAATTATTTTTTTGTTTTGAGTTGCTATTTAACAAATAGAGTTTTTTACGATTGACAAGATTTGCAAATACAATTCTTGATTTTAATTGCTAAGAAAAAGCGTTTTACAGTTGTTTACAGAATGAAACAACTTGTTTGTCACGTGATAGCTAGCTAAAGAAAACCCAACTTTTTAGTATTAGATGGTTGAAATCGGATACACATGATGAACCAAACAGATTAGCAACAAATAAGCAAAATATGATAAAAATATCATTTGGATTCTTAAATAAAAACGTATGATGGGGGAAAATTTGTATTTGTATCACTATCATCCGGGAATTAATAACATAATTGATGTAGGGCATTTATCGAGACTGAAGAAGAATTATGTAACGAAGCGGGAAAACGTACAAAACGGGAAACGTAAAATCGGGTCCCACTGTAATTTCATTGCTAAGTAACATGATATAATTTTCTTCAAATAAAGATTCAGAGAAAAAATTGTCTGCACTATGTTATTTAGATGGAAACGTTTTTAACACTTTACAGCATAGTTGAAAAGTGTTTATGACTTTGTTCATTCTGTCTGTCTGTCTGCCCGTTAGCACGATAACTGCCGTACAAATGGCTTTATCAAAATGAAATTTTAGTATGTTTTCAGACGGGCTGTGGGACATTTTTGCGAATTCCGCGTAGGCTCACGATGCAATCACGGATTCTTACGTACTTTTTACATTGAGACATGCCATTTTTTATTTGAAACAATTAAAATAAATAAGTAAAAAAATGCAAGTATGTATTTGATTTTAAAATTTACCATAATTTTTCAAAAAGAAGAATAGAATTCACAGACGATTTTTTCTTTCCTTTAACTCTAATTTAGCCGTTTCAAATGTTTATAGTAAAATAATTTTAAAAAACTGAAGAATGAAATGCAGACGATTTATTTTTTAATTTACGTATTTATTCCCAGTGTTGTTTCTATTCAATGCAACCAAACTTTTTTTTATATTATACCAAAATAAAGAAGATTAGAAATCATTCAGTGAATCGTCAGCATGTTTAGTTCTGAATTGATGAATTAAGAACACGTAACTAACTGGTTGTGCATTATAGTATTTTTAACAAATAACGAGCTTTTCGAATTAACAATGATTTATGCTCTGTGTAATAAAATTCTGATGTGGGCAGCACATGACTTTCCCTGCAGACTTATATTCATGTTCTCCTTATTTTAATTAAATTTAATTCACTTTTAATTCAATTTTCGGTCTCATTTGATAACTGGACTTATTTTCAAAGGTGGTGTAGAGAAAATACGAAAAAACTAAAATATCTCGAGAACGGCTAGTCCTAGTGTAATGGGGTTGGTCTTATTCTTTTCTTCGTTAAAAATTACGCATTAAACAAGCATTTAATGGATGTATTTGATTATACGCAGTTTTTTATTTTAGATTTTGGCGATTTTTGCGGGCCATTTTGCAAAAAAGGGCAGATTATTTTTTTCTGAATCCCACCAAAATCTAATCAGCACCAGAGTGACCCACAAGTGACTTATTTACCAAATTTTGTGAAATTCGGTCCATTAGTTTTTTAGCTAGAGTGGATGCACGCTCTTGCGGGCCATTTCGCAAAAAAAGGCGGGTTCTTTTATCTCGAATTATATTCAAAACTAATCAGCACCAGACTCGCCCACAAGTGACTTACCTATCAAATTTTATGAAATTCGGTCCATTAGTTTTTTAGTTAGAGTGGATAAAATATCTGCACAGACAGACACACAGACACACACACACACACAGACGTCACGCTAAAAATGGTTTTTTCGTATTCTAGAGGTCTCGAAACGTGTAGATCCGTCGAAAACTCGAGTTGCGATTTTCGACATGATTCCAATACTTTCCCTATACATTACCATGTATTGCAGGGAAAGTAAAAATACTGCAGAAACTGTTCGGGATTTTGAACAGCGATATCCAAACTTGCCTGAAATATCACGTACATTTGTTTATCGAATGCTTAGGAGATTAAGAACTACCGGTTCATTTCATCCAAGACCTGGCTCTGGAAAAAATCGTTTGTACACGGAAGACCAAGAAACTGACATCATCGCATATTTTTCTTTCAACCCACGAATAAGCATTCGAAAAGCAAGCGAAAGTTTGCGGCTACCTAGGATGTCAATTGCTAGAACACTTTCAAATTACCATTGCATCCATTTTGTATTCATGCACTTCAACCCTCCGATTTTAACCGGCGTGTAACATTCTGCAACTGGCTGTTAATCCGGATCTACACGTTTCGAGACCTCTAGAATACGAATAAACTATTTTTAGCGTGACGTCTGTGTGTGTGTCTGTCTGTGTGTCTGTGTGTCTGCGCAATGTATGTATCCACTCTAACTCAAAAACTAATGGACCGAATTTCATACAATTTGGTAGATAAGTCACTTGTATGTGACCCTGGTGCTGATTAGTTTTGGGTACTATTCGGAATAAACCAACCCGCCTTTTTCTGCGAAATAGCCCTCAAAAATTGTCTGTACCAATGTAACTGAAAAACTAATTGATCAAATTTTACAAAATTTGGTACATAAGTCACTTGTTACTTATGGAGTCGTCTTCCAACACTAGTTTATAATACTCGCCCACTAAACGCAATTGACCTTAAACAGAAGATAATTGATGCTTGCAACAATATTAGTGGTGAAGAATTCCAAAATATTTACAGAAGCATTATTAGAAGAGCTCAGTTATGCATTGGAGTTGAAGGAAAACATTTTGAGAATGCTTTGTGAATTGCGTTTTGTGAATTCTATTTCTAGTATTTGTACCGAAATTTGTCCCTTTATATCATTTGTCTTCTATCACTGTATACATATTTTAATTATGTGCCCTAACCGCGTAGTGAGTACCACTGCTTTATATAATCTCTGTCTGTGTAATGCTTTATTTAGATGCATTTGTGATAAAAAATGTTGACACATATTAACGTATTTTTGATCTAAACAATTTCCATCGTCAAGTTGTTTATGATCCCTATTTTGACTGATGAAACAGCCTTTCACATGGTACGGAAAAGTGGCATAAGTCAGATTTTCTTCCTTTATCATAATTTAGTTGATTTTAAAGATGCATGTATGCGGGGATTATTTTAATGATCTTGTTGCATTAAAAATAAAAATTTTCTGATTGACCATATTTGTCTAAGGGGTCGTATAAATATTTAAAAAGTGTAACTTTTTGAAAATGAATGGGAGGACTATTTCATTAACGTAGTCTTATTTCCTAACTTACTTTAAACATTTTTGCAATTTACATTGCCCACTTATCTACAACAGGTAAAGAATTAAAGCTCGTTTCAATCTTTTTAGGGACACCCTGTATATATATAAATAAATATATGTATATGTACATATACACTGGCTTCCAAAAGTTAAGCACGGATGGTAAATCAACAAAAATGGAAAAGTAAAGCTTTGATTAACTCAAAATTGTACATGAAGGTAGTAAATGTGTTTATGCATTAAAGAAAACAAGACCTATGTACAAACAAACCAAACAAAACTTAATATGGTATATGACCACCCCGGACCTTCACACAAACTTTACAATGATTTTCCATGCTTTCAATGAGGTGATTAACTATCGCAGATGCGAGCAATGACCATTCCTCCAATAGGACAGTTTCCAACTCTCTGAGACTGGCTGGAGGAAGGAAACGTGCATAGACAGCTCGCCCGAGGGCATCCCAAAGGTTTTAAATGGGATTAAGGTCAGGGGAATACGCCGGCCACTCCATACGAGAAATGCTCTCACTTTCCAGGTATTCGTCAACGATGTTAGCTCGATGGGGACGGGCATTTTAGTCCATAATGAGGAAATCAGAACCAACTGCTGCAGCGTAGAGTCTCGCAATGGGGGTCTAGAACATCATCCGATACCGGGAAGCCATCACAGAACCGCCTTTACAGATGTGCAGCTCTGTGCGATATTCCATTGAAATTCCAGTCCACCCTGGGACGCTGCCACCTCTAAATGAATGATGTTCGATGATGTTCGTGGTTTGATTGCGTGTGCCTCATTCTCTTCAGAACCTTACAGGCTTATCATCTGATTCCAGGACAAATCTGGACTCGTCCGTGAACAGGACTTTGCACCAATCTAAGACAGTCCAATTGACATATTGACACCACATTAATCCTGCCCCTCTGAATTGAACGGTTAGTGAAACACAAAAACGTGGTACTCGGACGTACAGCCTTATTACTAGAGCCTTCGGCTCACAGTACTGGCAGATATTGTCTTTCCAAGTGCCTCTGCAACCATGGATGTAACAGTTGTGGAGGTCGCTCGTCGATTCCGCTTGGCTACTATAGCAATATGCCGATCATCAGAGGGGGTGTTAACACTTGCACGACCGGACGCAGGTCTCCGGACAACTGTTTGCCTTGTTTGGAATTGTTTTCATAATCGAGAAATTATCGAATGATCAACGCCGAAGAAAATAGCGACATCTTTGATTGACTGCCCTGCTTCAGTGCGTCCGACAGCACGACAGCGCTCACTATCTATCTTTCGTCTTCTGTCAGCCACAGAAATACGAATATCAACAAAAATAATCCTACAAAAGTTATAAACGCTTCGTATTAGCATTTAAATGCACCTCCTTAAACCTTTAGAATGCTGACGTCTTCAACGACTGCCTAATTTGCATTTATTCGAACAGTCAATCGTGATTAGCTGTAACATACGATAATTGAATACTGCCATCTACATCCGCAGCGATTTTTAGCCACTCAAATTTAAATACGCTTTCGAAAAATGAAAATTTGCTTTGCGTGCTTAACTTTTGGAAGTGGGTGTATATATGTATGTATATATATATATATATATATATATATATATATATATATGTATATATATATATATATATATATATATATATATATATATATATATATATATGCAAGGTGATTATAAAAAAACTTTGCAGATATATGAGCCCCTAGCGATCATACCTTTCAAGGAAACGAAAAGGAAATTTTGGACGCAAGTATTTTAAAGTATGCGCTCAAGAATGATGTGAAAAAACAACAGTCCTACTCTCACAGTTAAGGTTCCAGTGACACAATTTCGAAATTTTCAAATGGCAACACCTACTTTTTTTTTATTGGAATGTGATCTTCACAGTGAAAAATCATAAATAGCGTTGAAGCTGTACCTGCAGCACGAAAACCGTCGAGGCTATTCACAGACTAAGAAAAAAATGAAGAGAACTCTGGCATTCTCCAGAACACGAATTGCTGTTCGGCGTAAGACACCGTCATAGCTGACGTCATCGCCGTCGGAGAAAGGAAAGGCCTTGTGATTTGAGTGCCGCTTGCTTTCTTCCACTTTGAATTGACCAACATGATGCTTACAGTGAAACAACGAGGTGGAATGATAAAGCTCTATTACCTGAATGGGCGATCGGCTACGACGAGGCTCGTATTCTGTACAAGCTGCACGGGACTTGATACGCAAATTTGAAGAAACTGATTGCACATGCGATCGATCTCGGCTTGGACAACCTTCCGTCCTTGTCGAGGTTGTTGCAGAAGGCATGAGATGATAAGTGAAGGTCGTATTGCAAGTGCACTCGGTGTTTCACGCGTGCTGGATTTGCCGAAATTCTACGGTCTGCAAGATTCTGCGCTCTGTTCTCCACATGTTTCCGTATCGGCTCCAGAGTGTCTAGATGTTGCAAGCTGATTATAACCAACTACGCTTAGATCTTGCAAATTAATTTCTCATCCGGTGTAGGGATGATAATAGATGGCCTTTACGCGTTTTGTGGACGGAGGAGGCACATTTCTCCTTGAATGGTAACGAGAATTCGAAGAACTGCGTGCACTGGGCAAACCAAAATCCCCATGACGTGGTCTTACTTCCGTTACACCAAGCAAAACTGACTGTGTGATGCGAGGTAACAAACACCTTCATCCTATGCCCTTACTTTTTTGAAGAGATTACTGTACGGTAATGAGTGGTCTCTATGAAGTAACGTTGACCAATTTCATCTGTTATCGACACAGGTTCGAATGTGAGTTTAATTAAACTTGAATTAGCATCAGCTCTTGATAAAGCAATGTTCACCAATTACGTCACTCCCGAATTGCAACAGCAAAATGCCCTATCTGACGTCGAGTGGATGCAAAATGGCCCTCCCCCACATGTGGGATCTTCTATGAAACGTTTATTGACACAACAGTTTGGTGACAGAATTATCTCCAGCCATTTCATGTTTCCGTGGCCACCCAGGTCCTCCGATCTCACTCCAATGGATTTCTGGCTGTGGGGATACATGAAATCCAAAGTATATTCAGGCAATCCGCCAACTCCATTTGATTTGAAAGATGCCATCACCCGTGAGGTTCAGCAGATTCCTCTTGCCATTGTACGTGCTTCAGTGTTATCCACCATCTGTCGCATGCAAAGTGTCATCGCCTGTGAAGGCGGGCACGTGGAAAATTTGTGAAACACAATAAAATGTTTTGCTTTTCTGCCGCTGGTCTGTCCTTATTGGTTATTTTCACTTTTTTTCTTAGTATCTGCCTAGCGCCGCCATTTTTCGTGCTGCAAGTACCATTTCAACGCTATTTATGCTTTTTCACTATGACGATCATATTCCAATAAACAAAAGTAAGTATTGCCATTTGAAAATTTCACAATTGTGTCACTGTAACTCTAATTCTGAGAGCAGGACTGTTGTTTTTCCACATAATTCTTGAGAGCATACCTTAAAATACCTGCATCCAAAATCTCTTTCCGTTTCCTTGAACGGTATGATAGCTAAGGGCTCATATATCAGCAAAGTGTTTTATTATCACCCTGTATGTATATATATATATATATATATATATATATATATATATATATATATATATATATATATATGTATGTATGTATGTATGTGTATGTATATATATATATGTATACTATATATATATGTGTGTGTGTGTGTAATTGAACGTCTGTTTGTATGTATATATGTTTATTTGTTCCGTATACAAATCCATAGTTTTTATAGATTTATTTTTTTCAAATTTAGTATTGTTATTCTCGATTTCACTACGAGTAACACTATCACGGTTTCACATGTTGAGATATTACAGAAAAACAAAAGATTTAGAAAAAACAAGAAAGATCAATCATGCATAAGCATTGATTATGAAACACTTTCCAACTGAAATGCAATTTCATTTAAAAATTTCTAAAATGTGATACATTCAGTGGTGATATCTTTTACACTATCACAGTACTACAGTAATTTTTTATACTTAAATATTTAAAACTGTATCGAAATATAAATCATCTGTTTCTCTATGCAAAATCAATGAATATTTCATTCATTAAACTTGAATTACAGAGTCCAGAGCTAAATAATTTTGTGTGAAATATTCACCAATTCTTATGTAACTCACCTTACAATCGCTTGAGATATCTGCATTCTGCATAAGTTAAAATTAGGCTTCGTTGAAGAAATAATAAAAGTTTAGGGATCATTTAAAATCACAACTATTGTAATGGCATAGGTGCGGAATTTAGATACACAGTCAATACACAGATACACAGATAATATGTGTGTGTATGTATTCAAAGTATTGGAATCGTGCCGAAGATCGGAACTCGAATTTTCGAAGGATCTACACGTTTTGGGACTTCTAGAACACGAAAAACTATTTTTAGGAAGACGCCTGTGTGGGTAAGGGTGTATCTCTTTATGTTTCTGTGTGTCTGTGAGGATATTACATCTATTATAATTGAAAAACTAATGGACCGAATTTCATAAAATTTGGTGGGTATGTTTTTTGTGGGAAATACTGATGTTCATTAGATTATAGTACGATTCGTAATAAAATAATCTACCTTCTTTGCGAAATGGCCGGCAGAAATTGCCTTTATCCACTCTAGCTAAAATCTAATGGAACAAATTTAACAATATTTGGTGTATAATATTTCAATAACCTACAAGTGATATATATACCAAATTCAGGGTTCCCTGTTTTGAATCGATTGTACATACGCTTTGCTTTTTCCAGGTATTCATTTTTTCTTTTTTATTCCTTCTTTATATATGTCGTCCAAGTAGAAATAGTTTATAGATTTAATCTATCTATTTCTTCAGAAACATACATATTTGTGTTTGCTTCTACAAAAAACTTGGACATGATTAGATTTTTGTAGAGGTTAACAATTCATGATTAGAACCTCGTCCACGTGTAAGGCGTTTGTGCTTGATTTCGTTTGTTATACTTATTTCGATTCCATACCTTTGTATTATATATTTTTCATTGACTTGTTGATTCGATATTTATTTTATTTATTTTTTTCCATTTGCTTGAGGATTAGTTGATTTTTACATTTGTTTTGTTAGCCAGTTAGATAGTTGAATTTAGTTTAAGTTTTTCTTTTTTCGTTTCCATACCTTTTAATTTGGTTGATTTTCTGTAACTTGATAGCTTGTGTTTTGTATTTTTTATCCATTTGATTGATGATTTGCTGTATTATATTTTATTCTGTGGGTGTTTTAAAAAGTTAGGTTTATCGTGTTACATCTTCTTACTTTTCGTTCATTGGATTTTCAAACTTCTATTATTATATATGTATATATATATATATATATATATATATATATATATATATATATATATATATATGTATATATGTATATATATATGTATATATGTATATATATATGTATATATATGTATATATGTACATATGTATATATGTATATATATATGTATATATACATATATATATACATGTATATATGTATATATATATATATATATATATATATATATATATAAATATATATATATATATGTGTGTATATATATATATATATATATATGTATATATATATATATATATATTTGAAATGTAATAATAAGAATTATGTAAAAATAAAAAAAATAAAAATACAATTCAAGTAATATTAACACCACCATAGAAGCAAATCCACGGCCACAATGTCGACAAGAGAAAAGAACAGAACCTTCTCAAATTCGATGATTAATCAGAATTAAATTCCTCTTCAGGTCTGAGTATTTAATTCTAATTAACCCAAACAAATGCCTGTTTCAGATTAAGCAATAGTACATTACTATAAATGCTTAAACTCAGACTACAGGCATCAAAAAATGAAAAAATGAAAAAAGGATACATTAAGAAAATTGTATTACCATGCGGCATGAATCATTCCTCTTCTACCACGTGTATACACGATCAACCTCAACAACTTAATCTAGAAGCACCGGAATGAACAAGTCGAAATACTACCAGGGAGGCAGTACGAACGTTCACGGAAATACTCCCAAACCCGTCCAGTGAGTCTAAGCTGAAGACTGGACAAGCAATTCAGAATACAACTTCCCAAACATGCAGAACTGAATATGAATATGAATCATAGATGAAAATTCCTACTAAACAAGAATTCATAGGAAAACTGGATAATCGAGAATGCCACTATACACTATTTTAAGGGCGCACAAAACGTAGTTTCAATACTGACAAAAGTTACATTTTTTTGCGAAAATAAAATTCAAAACATTAATGTTAATGCATCTTATTTTCCGATTTTTTGATTTTTCTAATGTTTTTGACTTAGTTTATTATTTTTCATTTTTATTTATTTATATAATTAATAAATAATTATATATAACATACAAACATATATATATATATATATATTTTTTTTTTCTCTCTCCTGTATGTTAGTCACTATAATTGGGAATGTTTTCTAGGATGTTATCGAGTGAAATTTGATACACTGAGTTGATAATTTTAATAACAAAATTGGGGGGATATGCATTATTAGTCGCTGTACTCAATAATTCCATAAAGTGCGCTAATTTATAATATTCATCACAAATTTTATTGATTCTAAGAGCCTGGTTTATTATAATATTTCTAAATACAGATATATGCAGACAAGAGTCAAAATGTTGAATTTTTGATGTATTAAATTTAAAATCCTGTCTTTTATCATACAAGTTTATAACCATATTACAATTTTGTAAATTTAAATTTAAATCTAAAAAGTTTGCAGCATTTATATATATATATATATATATATATATATATATATATATATATATATATATATATATACATAGAAAGAAAAGAGGGAGCATTTATAATTACACTCTCTGAGTTACCAGAACTCGCTTACCTTAAACTCACCTTGAAATGCGAACTATTCTGTATCGTAGGCGGCACAATCGAAGAATGATGGTGATTGTACGGCACTCATCCTTGATCACGGTTCCTTTTCGGATAATTAGTCGTGGAGATTTGTTATGGAGGGATTCCTGAACACAATTAACCAACTGACATGCTTGTCATAGAAGGAAAGATTAGCTGAGAGCAAATTAGTTGTGGAAGCGCATGAAGTATTGGGAGAAGAACAAGCAAAGCCAGGTTAGAAGCACAGGAATAAATGTAAATATGATGTATGAAGGGTGACGTTTCAATCTAATTCAACTAACAAAAACCTGGGAATTGACTGAACTCGTAATATGATGCATACAAGCTGTGGAAGATTTCAAATTAAAACTTAAGTTAACAAATAATTATGAAACTAGAAGTAAAAATCTGATGTGGACAGCATATGACTTTCGCTGCAGACTCAAATTCATATTTTCTTTATTTCTTTAATAATTCATTAGATTGAGTTTAATTGAATCAAATAACAGTAAATTTGCATTTTTAATTCAATTTCTGTTTTTATTCGGTAATTGGACATTTTTCCGAAATCGACGTACCAAAAATGCAAGAAATCTCAAGTATCTTGAGAACGGTTAATCCTAAAGTATAATGGAGTGTGTTATAATATTTTCCTATTTAAAAATTGCGGATAAAACAATAATTTAATCTATACATTTGAGCATGCACTACTTAGTCTTATTTTTTAGATTTTCGCAATTTTGGCTGGCCATTTAGTAAAAAAAGGCAGGTTGTTCTTTTCTAAATCGTACTAAAATCTAATCAGCATCAGAGTATCCCACAAGTAACTTATCTACCAAATTTTGTGAAATTTGTCCATTAGTATTTTAACAAGAGCGGATAAATGAAATTTTTAAGGGCCATTTCGCAAAAAAAGGCAGGTTCTGTTTTTACGAATCGTACCAAAAACTAATCAGCACCAGGGTCACATCTAATTGACTTACCTACCAAATTTTATGAAATTATGTCCATCCGTTTTTGAGTTAGAGGGGATACATTCATTGCACAGACACACAGACAGACACACACACAGATGTCACGCTAAAGATAGATTTTGATATTCTAGCGGTCTCGAAACGTGTATATCCGTCGAAAACTCGAGTTGCGATTTTCGACATGATTCCAATACTTTCCCTATACATTACCATGTATTGCAGGGAAAGTAAAAAAAAAATAATTTCAATATTTGTAATACAAAAAAGCTTATAAATTTTTAGAATTTTAATGCTAAATTGAACAAATTAGAATACAGGAAAACGATGAAATCAAAGTAACACGCTTAAATCGGGGATATAGGAGTACGTTTAAGGGTGAGCGTCAGTAAATCTTCTGCCCTATCCGCGCTTTGTTAACTTTCACGGCACACATTTCTCGTCGAAATTCTGTTCAAACAGTTGGGAAATATTCTCTGAAAAATAAAATGCAATGCTTAGATTATATTAAAATTAAATTTAATACCCAATAAAACATAGAATATAATTTTTATTTTAATTCAAAATTTTTTGGTGCTGCCATCTCTTGTAGTAATTTAATTCATACCGGCTATTTTTATTTTTTAATGAACATTTTTAAATGTCTATTCCTTGTAATATGCTATTAAATACAACAACAGATCATATATAATAATGCCACAATCACGGAAAAGTAATTGAACTTGGACTTGAAGACAAAGGAGTTTGAAGACAAAGCAGTCCTCATTGATGTACATTCAGATTCCCTTATCAAATTTATAGAATGAGAAATTACCTTTCCGTGATTGTGGCATTATTATATATGATCTGTTGTTGTATTTAATAGCGTATTAAAAGGAATAGACATTTAAAAATGTTCATTAAAAAATAAAAATAGTCGGTATGAATTAAATTACGACAACAGATGGCAACACCAAAAATATTTTGAATTAAAATAAAAAATATATTCTACGTTTTTTGGGTATTAAATTTAGTTTTAATATAATCTAAGAATTGCATTTTATGTTTCAGAAAGTATTTCGCCACTGTTTGAGCAGAATTTCGGCGAAAAATATGTGCCGCGAAAGTTAACAAAGCGCGGATAGGGCAGAATATTTACTGACGCTCACCCTTAAATCACAATACAAGAGAAAGTTAGACAGTAGTACGTTTAAATCACAATGCATACAGGTGCACACACTTTGATTAGCTGTTTAAAAGTTCTTATTTACTTGTTATTTGTGCGAACCGTGGTGAGCATGCGCGGTTTAAAAAGGAGCGTTTTGCTCTCTTATAGTTCGTTTTAATTATTGAAATTGTGGTTCTGCACATCTGTGTGAAATTTAAATATGTGTGCAAAATTTCATCTTCCTACCTATTGTAGTTTTTGAGTAAAAGTGATCACAACATTCACGCAAATGTTCATTTTGCTTCTTCTGGAATGGAAAATGGACTTAGCTTTCCTCGTTCATAACTACCTCCTGAACAACATAATGAATTTTGAGGATTTTTTTTTTAAGAGGGGGGGATGAGGCTGAGTTCAGAGAGTATTATAGTGTCACTCCCTGGGAGTATTCTACATATGATACTCTTATGATACTCTCTGGGAGTATTCTAATGCATTAGAATACTCCCCTTTAATTTTCGTTGTTTTCACATCCTACAGAAAAGTGGAAAATAACGAGAATTTAAACAAACCTGCTGTCTGTCGTGACCGCTTATAACGCAAGAATAGTTCAACGGATCTACATACTTGTCACTGGTTTGTGAAGTTTAATAAGAAAAAAATGTGTGGATAAAAATATTTAAAATTTTATGCCGCGCTATTATATAAAAGTGAACATTTGAATATATGCTACCAAGCTAAGTATTTTCTAAAATAGATGCTACATTTCGATAAATTTTTTTTCAATAAATGAAGCCTAGTCAGGGGAATGTTTTCGATTTTAATTTTTTTGCCTACATTTGCCTGCAGATCAAAGGGAATTAAAGTACCCTTTTATCCGACTGTATTGTCTTTATTTTAATCGTTCCAATTTGTATTACATAAAATTTACTTGTATTAATAAATGACGCTGTTAAAATTTTAACACATATTTTATATTTCCTCTTATTTTCTCTGATATAGTTTTGCTATTTCCCTCGTGACACAACTGCGCAATTTTTCCAGGTACATTCATGTGCCTCAGTACCGCTTTTTGAGAGCTGCTGGTCTATACAAACGGAGATAATTGGTTCGATTCCCTGCTGAGTCATCAATTCTTTTAAACGTAAAATTGCATGTTTAATACGCAATTTCTTTCTTGAGTTTTGAAGTCCCTCTCCACAAACATACAAATGGACATCATTCTAAAATTGCTGGAAGCGTGTTCAGGAGGTCTTAAAAAACAAATTTTCGTTAAAATTTTGAACCGATAGTGTATGGAAGAAAACTTTCCCGATTCTATGAAAAATATAAAAAAATTAAATCTTTTTGGTTTGTATCAGAGTTTGGTGGCAAAATTTTGCCACACTTTTATTTATACTAATTTTTAACACTTTACAACAAAGTTGAAAAGTGTTTATGACTTTGTTCATTCTGTCTGTCTGTCTGTCCGTTAGCACGGTAACTTCCGTAAAAATGACTTAATCAAAATGAAATGCTAGTATGTTGTTCAGACGGTCTGTGGGACCTATGGGAATGTAAATGAATAATATCACCCAATTAGTTTTGGATTGAACCCGGGTTGAAAATATGAAATACATTGAGCCCTATGGGACCTAATTTTTCAAACATTTTTTAAGCGGATTTAAAATTCACAAATTGCTTCGAAAATTTTAGGTAATATTCAAATTATTCCCTAAAATATATATAAAAAAATTCGGCGAAATATATTCAGTAGTTTTTAAAATTAAAATAAAAATAATAATAACCCCTCTTATATGAAGCGATCACGTGACCGTGATATGAAAAGATCACGTGACCCACTTCAAAATGATATATGGCATCCATCTTGTCTCAAAATCGTAATTTTTGAAGTTCTTTTTAATTCATATTGAGTGTTGTATCCGTCCTAAAACCACTCTATTTTTGCTTAAATTCTGTGCATCTACATACTGAAACAGCGCAATTACAATATATTTGAATTTAAATGCTTATCCAAATTTGATTATTTCTACAACGAAGCCTAGTTTTCACCTATGTAAAATGTAAACAGCAAAATATGTAGAATGAGTTGTATTAGAATTGCTGTATTTAACACAAAATCATTTAGTTCATGGAGTCTGCGTAGCTGATATGAATGCAATATTCATTGATTTTACAAAGAGAAGGACGATTTTTTTCGATGAAGTTTTACGCATAGAGTTTAATTACTTATAGCTCTATGGTCTTAATTTTTAAATAAATTAAATTATTATAGTATTCTGATGAATGACATGAATAGGACATTATTTATGAATGAAATGCTGCTTTTATAAAGAGAGCCAGGCGTGTTATTTTTTCTATGACGTCATTTGAATGAATTTCAGTTGTTTTCGATGAAGTTTTCAAATATAATAAATTATCGTAGTATTATGATAATTCTAAAATTATTACCGAGGAATGTATCACATTTTAGAGATGTTTAAACCAGGCAATTTATATTTCAATGCCGTGATTTGAATGACGTTCATTTTTTTCAATGAAGGTTTAAGTTTTCAAATATAATAAATTAATGTAGTATTGTGATAAGTTTTAAAATATTACCGAAGAATGTATTGCATTTTAGACATGTTTAAATAAAATTGCATTGAAGTTGGAAAGTGTTTCATAATCAATGCTTTAAGCATGATTGATCTTTCTTGTTTTTTTTAAGCATACTTTTCTCAGAATCTGTTATAGATAGTGTTTACATAATAACTGATATGGATTTCGTAGGTGCTAGAGGGGGGGTTAGTAGGGATTCTTAATTCCGATTTAAAAAGTTTCTTTTTCCTTAAAACATCTATGTCTCCAGACTGGCAATGAGAGCTTCAATTATAATTGATGTAGATTCAGCATTACATTCTGAAGGAGGTAAGGTGATTGTCCAAGAATTTCCTTTAGTACCGGTTCTTTTTACATTTCTGGTTCAAAAGTTTACCTGAAACATCTATTTATCCGCATTTGCAATAGGTACAGTTTAGACGATGACGGATATGGATTCAGAGTCAAATTTCACAGGGATTAGGTACTCACTAAGGATTTTCCCTTTCGATTCTGGAGATGTCATTTTCGGTTAAAAATTTTCCATTTTCCTTCCAACATCTATTTCTTATGATCAGTTATAAATAGAGCCTACTTGATGACTGATAAAGATTCAGCATCAAATTCTGGAGGTGATGTGTGGAGGTACTCTTAGGATTTTCACTTTAAATGTTTTCCACATCCGGTTAAAAAAATTTCCTTAATTCGAAAGTGTTTGGTCAAATTCTAGAGGGCGTAGGGTCGCCCAATAAGAATTTCCACTTTAATTTCCTCAAACTGTATTTTTCTTGAAACATTTTTTTCTTGGAATCAGGTATGGGTAGAGTTCAGATGATGACTGATATGGATTCAGCGTATAATTTTGAAGCAGGTAGGCGGTGGGAGGGGGGGGGGAGAATGATTTTCCTTAAGGTTTTTACTAGGTAACATTTTCTAATTCAGGTTCTGAAGATGTCAAGTACAGTTTTCCGAAAATTCGTCTAACAATACGAAATAATGAGGCAATAAATAAGACAAATATTCCGTAACGATAAATATAATTTCGTTAAAAATGAAGTGTACAATTTGGGCTCTCTTATTATTATGGATGAAAAATCCCTTCCTCATTACTAATGGAGCGAAATCAACAACTGCCTGAATTGTACCCTTTTATTCAAAAGAAAACTACAATAAACAGGAAGATGAAATTTTGCATACATACGTGAAATTTCCAGCAGATTTTCAGAAGCACAATTTTGCATACATAAGTTAAATTGCACGCAGATTTGCAGAATCACAATTTCAATTATTAAAACGAACTGTAACAAGGCGAAACTTTCATTTTTAAACTGCGAAAGCCTCATTGCGCTTCGTACAAAGAACAAGTAAACAAAATTTTTTAAGCAGCTAATCAAAGCGCGTGCACTTGCATGCATTGTGGTTTAAACGCGTTCCTGTGTGTTAATTACGTTAATGCGATTTAAATGTGTTACTTTGATTTCATTGTTTTTAACACTTTACAACAAAGTTGAAAAGTGTTTATGACTTTGTTCATTCTGTCTGTCTGTCTGTCTGTCTGTCCTTTAACACGATAACGGCCGTAAAAACGACTTAATCAAAATGAAATTTTAGTATGTTGTTCAGACGGTCTGCAAGACCTATGGGAATATAAATGAATAATATCACCCAATTAGTTTTGGATTGAACCCGGGTTGAAAAAATGAAATACATTGAGCCCTATGGGACCTAATTTTTCAAACATTTTTTAAGCAGATTTAAAATTCACAAATTGCTTCGAAAACTTTAGATAATATTCAAATTTTTCTATAAAATATATAAAAAAAAATTCAGCGAAATATATTCAGTAGTTTTTTAAATAAAAATTAAAATAGTAATTACATCTCTTATATGAAACGATCACGTGACCATGAAATGAAAAGATCACATGACCCACTTCAAAGTGATAAATGGCATCCATCTTGTTTCAAAATCGTGATTTTTAAAGTTCTTTTTAATTCATATTGAGTGTTGTATCCGTCCTAAAACTACTTTATTTTTGCTTAAATTCTGTGCATCTACATACTGAAACAACGCAAATACAATATATTTGAGTTAAATGATTATCCAAATTTGATTATTTCTACAACGAAGCCTATTTTTCACTTATGTAAAATGTAAACAACAAAATATGTAGAATGAGTTGTATTAGAATTGATGTATTTCTTTAACACAAAATAATTTAGTCCATGGAGTCTGCATGGCTGATATGAATGAAATATTAATTGATTTTATAAAGAGAAGAACGATTTTTTCGATGAAGTTTTAAGCATAGAGTTTAATTACGTGTAGCTCCATGATCTTAATTTTTAAATAAAATAAATTATTATAGTATTGTGATGAAGGAAATGAATGGGAGAAGGTTATGAATGAAATGCTGTTTTTATGGAGAGATCCAGGCGTGTTATTTTTTCTATGACGTCATTTGAATTAATTTCAGTTGTTTTCGATGAAGTTTTCAAATATAATAAATTATCGTAGTATTATGATAGTTTAGAAAATATTACCGTGGAATGTATCGCATTTTAGAGATATTTAAACCAGGCAATTTGTATTTCAATGCCGTCATTTGCATGACGTTCATTTTTTCCAATGAAGGTTTAAGTTTTCAAATATAATAAATTAGTGTAGTATTGTGATAAGTTTTAAAATATTACCAAGGAATGTATTGCATTTTAGACTTTTTTAAATAAAATTGCATTGAAGTTGGAAAGTGTTTCATAATCAATGCTTTAAGCAAGATTGATCTTTCTTGTTCTGTATTTTAATTTGTTTAATTTGATATTCAAATTATAAAAAAAAATATACTCATATGTATTAGAATACTAAAATATTGAAATTAATTTTTTGTTCTAATTTCATAATTATTTTCTAAATCAAGTTTTAATTTGAAATCTTTCACAGCTCGATATGTGCCAGTCCATTTAAAGTCCTACTCTTTGCTTGCAAACTTTTTTTTTCATTTTACTTTATTGTATTGCGCAACTTTCTGAAATGAAAATTATAACGACAGATCACCTTGGGTGAGAGGGAAAACGGCTAGTTATCCATTTTCCTCTTCGTGGAATTTGTTAAATTCGCTTCACAATCCATAATGCGTTTTGAATGGAACCGGATAACGATCGGTCTTTGCTTTCTCTTTAATACGCCACAAATCTCATTATCAGAAACCTATTGCGTAATGGTGAAAACTATGTGAAGTGACTTTCAATGACAAATTTTGAAGGCACATAATAAATCACAGGCATGGATTATTAAAATATATCCACATTTTAGATCGGCATAGAACAATAATAAAAAAAAAGTTATAATTTTTTTTTATTTTATGATTTACAGATTGGAAAGTTTTACATTTGATATAGTTAACTAGCTTCCATTTTTAACACATTACAACATAGTTGAAAAGTGTTTATGACTTTGTTCATTCTGTCTGTCTGTCTGTCCGTTAGCTCGATAATTGCCGTAAAAATGACTTAACAAAAAATGCAATTTTAGTATGTTGTTCAGACGGTCTGTGGGACCTACGGGAATATAAGTGAATAATATCACCAAATTAGTTTTGGATAGAACCCGGGTTGAAAAAATAAAATACATTGAACCTTATGGGACTTAATTTTTCAAACATTATTTAAGCGAATTAAAATTCACAAATTGCTTCGAAAGTTTTAGGAAATATTCAAATTATCCCATAAAATATATTGAAAAAATTCAGCAAACTATATTCGGTAGTTTTTTAAATAAAAATTAAAATAATAATTACACCCTTTGAATGAAGAGATCACGTGACCCACTTCAAAATAAAATATGGCATCCATGTTTGTGTCAAAATCGTGATTTTTAAAGTTAGTTTTAATTCATATTTTGTGTTGTATCCGTCCTAAAACCGCTTTATTTTTGCTTAAATTCTGTGCATCTACGTACTGAAACAACGCAATTATAATGTATTTGAGTTTAAATGATCATCAAACTTTGATTATTTCGACAACGAAGTCCAATTTTCACTTATGGAGAATGTAAACACAAAATATGTAAAATGAATTGTATAAGAATTGCTGCATTTCTTTAACCCAAAATTATTTAGCTCATGGAGTCTGAAATATAGCTGATATGAATGAAATTTACATTAATTTTACAGAGAGAAGGACGATTTTTTCGAAGAGGTTTTAAGCATAGAATTTAATTACTTATAGCTCCTACTAATAGTTACTTACTAATAGTTAAATTACTTGTACCTCCATGGTTTTCAGTTTTTAAATAAAATAAATTATTATAGTATTGTGAAGAATGAAAGGAATGGAAAAATGTTTATGAATGAAATGCTGCTATTATAGAGAGAGCCAGGCGATTTATATTTCGATGACGTCATTTGAATAAAGTTCATTTGTTTTCGATGAAGTTTTCAAATATATTAAATTATTGTAGTATTACGATAATTTAAAAAATTGTACCGAGGAATGTATCGCATTTTTGCGATGTTTAAACCAGGCAATTTATATTTCAATGCTGCCATTTTAATGAAGTTTATTTTTCTCGATGAAGTTCTAAGTTTTCAAATATGATAAATTAATGTAGTATTGTGATAATTTTAAAAATATAACCGAGGAATGTATCGCATTTTATAATTGCTTAAATAAAATTGCATTGCAGTTGGAAAGTGCTTCATAATCAATGCTTTATACAGGATTGATCTTTCTTGTTCTTTTATAAAGTAATACTTTAAGAAAATTTTTAAATTCAATATATTGACGGGAAACGTATCCCTAAAAGCACATAATTACTAATAGGTATGGATTATTAAAATATATTCACATTTTAGATCGGCATAGCATGGAACAAAAGAAAAATGCCTGATTTTATTTGTTTATTTACCGATTTACAGATTGGAAAGTTTTAAATTTGATGAGCTAGTATATTATCTTCCATTTTTCTTCTATAAAGTAATACTTTTAAAGTAATACTTTGATGAAAATTTTTAAATTCAATATATTGACAGAAAACGTATTAAAATTTTTTGATGCATTGAGACATATGTGCGTCTCTATGTGCATATATACACACACACATATATATATATATATATATATATATATATATATATATATATATGTATATATATATAGCATAGTAAACATATTAAAATAAAATTATTTCACAGTTATCCAATTTTTCTCCAGAAGTTGGCGCAATGCAGCACATTCTCCTAAAGTAACATACAAGATTCATATGTATATATATATATGACATGTATGACATATATGTATATCATCTAATGTATATATATATATATATATATATATATATATATATATATATATATATATATATATATATATATATATATCTAATGTATATATATATATATATATATATATATATATATTAGATATATATATATATATATATATATACATTAGATATATATATATATATATATATATATCTAATGTATATATATATATATATATATATATATATATATTAGATATATATATATATATATATATATATATATACAAATATACATATATATATATACATATATAGATATATATATATATATATATATATATATATATACATATATATATATATATATATATATACATATATATATATATATAAATATACACATATATATATATATATACATATATATATATATAAATATACACATATATATATATATATATATAAATATACACATATATATATATATATATACATATATATATATATATATATAAATATACACATATATATATATATACATATATATATATATATATATATAAATATACACATATATATATATATACATATATATATATATATACATATATATATATATATATATATATATATATATATATATATATATATATATACATATATATATATATATATATATATATATATATATATATATACATATATATATATATATATATATATACATATATATATATATATATATATACATATATATATATATATACATATATATATATATATATATATATATATATATATATATATATATATATATATATATATATATATGTATATATATAAATCAGGGATGTATCTACAGTGGTCGGTGGTGGTCGGGGTTTCCACCACTCAGAATTTCCGACCACCACTCATCCAAAAAATATACATATTATAATTACATTTAAAAAAATCTGATGTGGGCAACACATGACTTTCCTTATATAATATAATGAATTTACTTCTTTTACAGTAAAAAAAAATAGGTTTTTCTTATAGTAGATACTAATATTCTTTCCAAGATATTGAATTTTCGACAATTAGTCGTCATTTTCATTGATTTAGTGTCATTTATATCCATTTGGCGAAATTTTCGTTAATTTGGCAACATTTCAAAAAATCGCCAAGTTGGCGACATTCCGCCAAATTCGTCGCCAAAATCTCGCCAAGCGTTATGCACTAAGAAATAAGTTAGTCTTACAGTAGATAAATGATTATTGGTGTTCAAATACAAAAGTATTACTCAAAGTATCTTTTTTCATGAATGGAACGAGCTAGATCCACGAGAATGATGTCACCCAATTTTTCGCATGGTATTACATATGAAAAATGAACATGTTTCTCAATAGGAAATATTTTTATTTTTTATTTTATATGACTTTTTGATAATTATTCTGAAAAATGTGCAATATCTCGAGAACGGTTCATGTTAGCGTTCTAAAATTTATGTCAATCGTTTTCTAATGAAAAATTACATAAGAAATGGCTATTTGCGTAACTTTATTAGTGATTTTGATCTTTTGACGATTTTTTCAAAATTTCATTCGAAAATTTAGGGGGATTCTGAACATTCGATTGCGTATAAAAACAATAGGCTTCCAGTGTTTACGGATTGTAATTTTTGCACCAAATTTGGTTCGAATTGGTCCATTCGTTCGTCAGTTATCGTCTCCACAGACTCACTGACACACACACACACACACACACACATACTTTCACACACACACACACACAGACATCACTTCAAAAATGTTTGATTCGTGGTAAGTGATGCTTGAAGCGTGCTCTCCCGTCGAAAACTCGAATTCGAATTTTCGACCCCGTCACAATACTTTCCTTATACATTATGTATATAAGGAAAGTAAAAAGTTATATTCAATTTTATCAAATGTTTTTCTTTAATATAAAAGTATACAATACTAATACTGTTTGTGTGTGCGAATTAACATGAAGCTCGTTTCGAAATTTTGTATTCTCAACTATAATTGTTATGGAAAATCAACCACCACTCACATTTCTCTAGATACATTCCTGATATATATATATATATATATATATATATATATAATAGTTTGAAATTCTATTGATAGAATAGAGAAAAGTTGCAACTCACAAATCCTAACTTTAAATAAAACCTACATATTAAAAATAAGTATTAAATATCGAATCATCAATCAAATGGAAAAAAATACAAATTTCGAGTCGTAAGGATAAAGATAATCAACAAATAACAAAGTGATGGAATCGATAATAGAAAAACAAATAAAATCCAAGCATTAATGCTATACACGGCACTCTCTCTCTCTCTCTCTATATATATATATATATATATATATATATATTATAGTTCTACTTATACAGCACCATTATAAGAATGAAAAGGTGTTTTTTTTTAATTTAGTACTCGAGTTAAACTTCTTTAAAAGTTCACTTTTACAAGTTGGCAACAGTCCAGAAATTGGATGAATTTGGCTGATTTGGGTTAATATATACTGTCTTTGAACCACTTACATTTATAGCGCATTTAAAACAATCAATTTTTTGCAACTATACTACCAACATTATTTCGAAAATTGCGTCTGAATAGAAAATATTCCTATTAAAATGTTAAATTTCAAATGATTCGAATGATTAGAAATGCAAGGAATTCTATATACTTCCAGTTTTCTACATATATCTTATTGTGATGAGTTTTAAATGTGACTACACACAGCACTCTCTAAATTCTTGTTATTTTCATGGAGATCTGATCTAGTGAAATTATGGCGCAAAAGTTTCCTTCTGGATAGTATGTAATTATTCATAATTTTTATTTCCTTAATCCCAAGGCAAATTTTGAATTTAACTATTCTGTTCAAAGGTAGGCGGGAATCACTAAGGTTTATTATTTTCAGTTATAAAAAAATTCTTTCCTTCAAACATCTGTTTTCATGTTTGGCTTAGATGGTGACTGATACGGATTCATCATCAAAGTGTGGAGGAGGTAGATTGGTCCACTAAGGATTTCCATTTCTGGCTCTTTTCCTAATTCCGGTTAAAAAGTTTTCTACTACGTAGAGTCGGCTATAGATAGAGATCAGGTGATGACTGACATAGATTCAGAATCAAGTTCTTTAGAAAGTAGAGGATTGATTCATTAAGTATTTCAACTTTCGGTTCTTTTCGACTTTGAGTTCAAATATTTTTCTTGAAGAATCTATTTTTTCCAAAATGGAATATAAATAAAGCTTAGGTGATGGACGATATGGATTTATCATCAAAACTTGTTACCGGTGGGGGTTTCAATGTGAATTTTCACTCCCGGTTCTAGATATGTCATTTCCGATTAGAAGAGAGCTTAGATGATTCTGATACTGATTCACCATCGAATTTTGGAGTGGGTAAACGGTTGACATCGCTTACCACCATATGAAGTCTTCTTTTTAATTTTTTTGTTGATATTTTTAATAATAAGGAAATTCTAAATTCATCGCAACAGAAGATTAAATCCGAAAGCAAAATTTTCGTTTAGTATAAAAACTGAAATTTTTATCAGTTTAAAAGCACTGCATACTTGAATCTTGTCTGGGTACGACAATGGCATTGAGAGTTACCACTTTAAGCTTCGGAATTTTGTAAAATGTTAGGCAAAATAAAATTATGACGACCATGACGCAACCTGCTTTATATAGAGAAAGGTGCACCTTATATCATTTCTTCCTTGTTCACGTCGCTGCACAATTGATATGTTTTTAACGAAATCAGACAAGGATGCATCTATGCCTTCTCGTTTCATTTGTGCACTGAATATAAAGTACTTAAAAAACCCGATTATCAACAAATAAATCAACTGCATTATGGGAGCCTTCTGGCGCAGTCACATTTATTGTCAAACTCTTCCAACATTTCCTAATCGCTCATTGTCGTGCATCATTAAAATGTGCATATTTTAAGTCTATAAGCAGCCGGAGAAGTTCCTGAATATTTGTTTAAGGATGACATTACATCTCTGGGAAGTTTAAAAGTTTTCAGTTAATGTGGTATGGACATTGTATTAGCAAAACAATTGTTTAGTTAAACGTTGTTTAGTTACAAAATATCGCAGAGAAAATTATAATAAACGTTTTTTTAAACTTTTTAACGTTTTTTTAAACACTTTTAATTTTTTACTTTCCCCACAATACATGGTAATGGAAAAGTATAGGAATCATGTCGAAAATGGCAATTCGAGTTTTCGACGGATCTACACGTTGTGGGATTTATAGAACACGAAAATAAGCATTTTTAGCATGACGCTGTGTATGTTTCAATTTACCTGTGTGTCTCCCTGTCTGTCTGTGCAATGTATGTATCCACTCAAGCTTAAAAACTATTCGACGAAATTTCCCAAAATTTAGTAGACTCGTGAATTACCCTGGTGCTGATTAGAGTTAGGTAAGATTCAGAATAAAAGAACATTTCCTTCTCTTGCGAAATGGCCTTCAAAAATCGTATTTATCTACTCTATCTGGAAAACTAATAGACAAAGTTTCTCAAAATTTGGTAGATATGTCGCTTGTGGGTTACTCTGGTGCTGATTAGATTTTGTTATGTTTCAGGAAAATATAATCTGCTTGTTTTGAGAAATGACCTGTTTTGAGAAAAAACTACGTATGCTCAAATATGCTCAATATCTCTAGAACGAACTGTTCTTGAGATATTTTAGTCTTTTCGCCTTTTTTGCAAAGTCGCCTTTGAAAATATATTAAGCTGCTAAATGAAAGCAAAAATTGTATTGAAACTGTGAATTTAGCATAATTTAAAGTAATTACCCATTTTACTTTGTGTAATTAAATTAAATTTAATAAATTGCGAGAGAAAGAGGAAAGGAATTTATGTCTGCAGCGAAGGTCGTGTTCAGCCGATAGCAGATATTTTAGTATTTTCGCCTTTTTTGCAACGTCGACTTTGAAAACATGTTCAGCTGTTCAATGAAAGAAAAATTGTATTGAAACTGCGAATTTAGCATAATTTAAAGTAATTGCCCATTTTACTTGGTGTAATTAAATTAAATTTAATAAATTGCGAAAGAAAGAGGAAATTAATTTATGTCTGTAGTGAAGGTCATGTTCTGTCGACAACAGATTTAGGTTTTTCGTCTTTTTTGCAACGTCGCCTTTCAAAATATGTTCAGCTGCTAAATGAAAGAAAAAATTGTATTGAAACTGCGAATTTAGTATAATTTAAAGTAATTACCCATTTTACTTTGTGTAATTGAATTCAATTTAATAAATTGTGAAAGAAAGAGAAAATTAATTTATATCTGTAGGGAAAGTCATGGTCTGCCCGTAGCAGATTTTTTAATCTGTTTCAAACTTTATAAATGCACAAAATATTTTTGAACAGAAGTGGTTGATCTGTCTGACACACAAAATGTGACAGTTCCGTACGACAGTCCCGTATTCCCTAGAATTGTGGATGTATTTGCTGGATATATGGACGAGTTTGAATTTTCGGATAACTAATGCTTTATAAAAAAAAACCCATTAAAATAAACAGGAACAATATGCACCCAATTACTCTTTATCTATTTAACAAGATCACAAAATAACTGTCAGGTACAATAAACAACAACTAAATACTCAATTAATTCCTAAAAGCAGAAATTTGGTTTTCAAGATACTGATGCCTTCACAATTCAATTTGACCCTTCCACACTTTCCTATCTCAGAAAAAGCGAAACCCGGCATCTTCTTTTTGGATCTTCGGCTCCAAAGTGGAAGAGCCAAAGATATCCGACTCCTCAAGTTAGAGTTTCCTAATTTACTCTGCCGGGCGACGACAGATGGCTCTGTCAGTTTACTTTGGTTTTCCCAAAGTGAATTGGCGGTTCCTGATTCACCCCCCCTGGCGAGCTCACAATCCTAGAGAACAATTGCTTTAGTTCGCCAGCTCAGTCTTTGCTTTCAACATCAAATCGATGCAGCAAATAAGATTCAATTTGCTGTTTGTAAATACCATATATAGCTTAAACTTTAACTTCATTAACTTATATTAATTTATAACTTCTTAAATTTTTTAACTTTAACTCATTCATAATTCTCATTTTTGTTCATACCGTTTAAATTGTTAATTGTTATTCATTCTTAAACTTATTATTTAAATTCTCATACCGTAAATTTAAATGTGTTTTTAAATAATTTGTAATTGTATTTATATTTTCGTGTAATTTATTCATATTTACTATAAGTAAATATAACTGATCTAAAACCAATGGAATTCCATGCTCATACTTATTTCCTATTGGCCTGCGTTACCCCTGGCCCCGTCCCTTTTAGCCACACCCAGCTTGCCCTTCCATGGCGAAAATGGACTAACAACCACTCCGTAGCAGACTCCCAGTCAGCACCTACCGAAGGCTTGCAGAAGTTGATCACATATTGCTATGTAAATCCAATAACATCTGGACTATTTTACATTTTCTGATGTGGAGATAAGGTTCTTTCGGACTCAGATGCTCCGGAAGGAAGCGTTTTGGCTTGGCAATTCAATTCTACTTCTATCACTCCAACTTCTAACTGAATGATCACCAGTTTATATACGCGTTGTAAAAACTTCTAGAAAAGTCTACGTAACTCGTGAGATTCTTATCCACTCTCTAAAACTCAAGAAGTTTCTAGAACTTGCCCGAAGAGGCCAAGATAGCGTTATTTCGACAAATTTGTCGCCGTCAGACGACATGGAACTTCAAATAATAACAATAATTGCCCGTAAACGTCGCTTTACTGTAGCGACAGGCTATATGCTGTTGTGACAGCTGCAGACTCTCTTCCTGTCAAAGACATCTATCGAAGATGCTAGGAATCAGTACCCGAATTATAAGTTCGGAGTGGAAGCCAGCTTTTGCTCTAACCTAATAATGTCGGTCTTGTAAGCACCGGGTTCCGAGTTCGGGACTAGCAACATCAATTCCTACAATGATGACCTGGACGTACGAGTACGCAACCTTCTCTCTCCAATGATCTCAACACGAGACGGCAGCACCACGCTGAACCACTCCCTTCCTGGTTGACCACGACTAATGTCACGCCTGAGGTACGACACGCCTCCCGGCTATTCAGCCCTCGACTGAGTTTCGGGATGAGGAAGCGACGGGGTTTTCTGGGTGGCTCCCTCCTCATCAAAATTCGTCCGGGCTTCTCATAAGGGGGTGGGGTGTGTGGCAGCAGCAGACTCTGCTCCTGCCAAAGACATCGACCGAAGATGATAGGAATCAGTACCCGAATTATAAGTTCGAAGTAGAAACTAGCTTTTGCTCTAACCTTATAATGTCGGTCTTGTAAGCAACGGGTCCCGAGTTCGGGACTAGCAATATCAATTCCTACACTGTGAAGATTTAGATGTACGTAACAAGCTTTCCATTTACATGTACTATAGTTTGCATAACAATGGTTTTGACCCTCATTACAATACTTTTCCATTATATATGCTATGCATTGTGGGGGGAATTAATAAAAATCGGAAACGTAACGATCTACGCCATTAATACGAATAGAAATATTTTTTAATGATGATTGGATTGATTCTACCTTTCCACTATATTCATCTTTAAACGTGTGCTGGTATACGTGGACAATCCGTTGATGCATTCTCATATGTAGCAAACATCGTTACAAAACATGATCATATTCGGCGCACTATATTGAGATTTATTCTAGGTATTTATATGACTTAATATGAAGTGAGTGATAATTCAATTTTGCAAACTGAACCGACATTTCTTAGAATTAAAAGATAAGTCTGTTTGTAACGCAATGGATTGATTTCATAGAGTTATTGGGGGAAATAGTGCAACAATTGCTGAAACCAATAGAAACCTTGCAATTTCTGTAGAAAGTACCTATATTGGTCTATACCAGATTGACAAAATGTTTAATGACAGATTTTTTAGATGAGTTAACGCCGGACCATAGAAATGCAGATTGAGAAAAGTAAATCGTCTCCAGTTTAAAAGTAAGAAACTTACATCGCTTTTTACATAAAATATATTAGATAAATAATTTTAAATCTCAGCTTCTAATTATGCTAGAGCTTAGTTTTAAAGACTGTACTTTTTAGTTTGCGCTAACGAAGTGTACCGGATTTAATGCACGCTGTACGCTTATTTAGGGTGTACTACGCCGCAGAGCAAGTTAATTATTTTTTGAAGCATCATTTGGTTTTGCGAATACGCTGTATGTTCTGAAGTAATTTCAATCAGAAATTTGCATCTGTAATACCAGGTAATGCGCATTTTTTAGCATGATATGTCTCAACATTTCACCAAGATTTGTTAAATTTTTGAGGAGTTATCTTTTGAAGTCTATATGAGAAATGGCTATTATCTCACAGTGCAATTTCAATACAATTTCATTGCACGAATAATGTCAGTTTGTGCAACCTCAAGATAGACATCACATGCAAAATTTGTCAAAATAGGTTGGATTATAGATTAGTCATCATTGGCTAATGTACTGCAGTGTTGATAGCTCGCAATCTGATCAAGTGTAGAAAGAATTCGGCTAGTGAGGAATTAACTTACACCACTTGCACAAATAAAAAAACCCTGATGTGGACAGACTTCATTGTTCATTGAATTAACATTACATAAATTGAAATTTGGTGCTTTTGGAAACTTATTAGTTTAAGAAAGAGATGACTTATTGATACTTATAGAGTGACTTATAGATAATCACGGGCAAAATCCTTATCAAAATGAATTAGTATTAACTAATTAATGATACTGATTATGAAATAAATGACTAATATACTATAGCTAGCTAATTATAAAGTAAATGATTGTTGACGAATTCTTTGGCGTCAAAATATAAAACCATTACAAAAACTATATTGTTTCGTGAATAGAACGAACTAGATTCACGATAATAATGCTAACAGATTGGTTGCATAATATTGCATATGGAAAATGAGCATATTTGATGCTACTAACGAATTTTTAGTTTTATATAATTTATTTGATAAAATTTGAGGAAATGAAATAATATGCAACTTTTATGTATCTTTGCAACCTGAGTTAAGGAAATAAGTAAATTTTGAATATTTACGACATTTTGTCAGTACGTCTGATGCAAAATATTTCGTTAACTTTTTACTCTATTGTATTCATGCCATCAAAAGACACCCTGACAGGGAGCATAGCAAATAGAGAATATATTGATTTCGCAGATGGGTTCCACTAAGCCTAGTACTGAATTAGAATGCTTTTATATCAACAGGTGAGCTCTTTTTTATGTGGGTGAAAAGGCACTTCTGATAAAGTTGCAGTAATAAAATGTTCAGAAAGTTCCTGCAAATTAAAGTCTTCTGAGGTCAACACTGCATCCCCCTACAATCTGTAAGTAAGATAAACTTTGTGAGGAGGATAAGGGAAACTACAACAGCGTAAAAAAAATCTGATGTTGGCAGCACATGACTTTCCCTGCAGACTTATATCCACGTTCTCTTTATTTTACTTAAATTTAATTCACTTTTATTTCAATTTTCGTTCTCATTTGTTAACTGGACTTATTTTCAAAGGTGGCGTAGAGAAAATACGAAAAAACTAAAATATCTCGAGAACGGCTTGTTCTACTGCAATAGGGTTGGTCTTATTCTTTTCTTCGTTAAAAAATTACATATTAAACAAGCATTTAATGGATATGTTTGAATATACGTAGTTATTTATGTTAGATTATGGCTATTTTTGCGGGCCAATTTGCAAAGATAGGCAGGTTATTTTTTTCGAATCGTACCAAAATCTAATCAGCACCAGTGTGTCTCCGAAGTGACTTATCTACCAGATTTTGTGAAATTCGGTCCATTAGTTTTTCTGCTACAGTGGATACAAGCTTTTGCGGGCAATTTCACAAAATAGGCGGGTTCTTTTATATTGAATCGTACCCAAAAAGAATCAGCAACACATTCGCCCACAAGTGACTTACCTACCAAATTTTATGAAATTCGGTTCATTAGTTTTTTTGTTAGAGTGGATACAAAATCTGCACAGACAGATACACAGGCACACATAGACACACAGACAGACACACACATACACAGACGTCACGTTAAAATTAGTTTTTCGTATTCTAGAGGTCTCGAAACGTGTAGATTCGTCGAAAACTCGAGTTGCGATTTTCGTCATGATTCCAATACTTTCCCTATACATTTCCATGTACTGCAGGGAAAGTAAAAGAAGAAATAACACTATAATGAGCTCATTTCTCATTTGGACTTCGTGTTTGTTGGTTCACTTGCACTGAGGAAGGGGATCCAGCGTATCCTTGAAACAGCTGTATGCTGACTTACTGTGTTATTTGTGCTTATTTACGTTGCTATAGCTTTCCTTA
Organism: Amaurobius ferox; assembly: GCA_951213105.1. NCBI lineage: Eukaryota > Metazoa > Arthropoda > Arachnida > Araneae > Amaurobiidae > Amaurobius > Amaurobius ferox. The sequence continues at coordinate 66,089,052 of OX578144.1, forward strand.
CCCTACAATCTGCTTTGCTATGTATTCAGTGAAAAGAGATACATTAATTTTGCTGCAAAAATGCATATAAATATATTTATTTATTTAAATTTACATTAAATTCGTAGTTATGGATATTTGTGGAAGTGTTACATTTTTAAATGATGCTTGAAATGTGCTCCCTCGTCAGAAACTCAAATTCGGATTTTCGATCTCGTCACATTACTTTCCTTATACATTATACACTGACTTCCCAAAGTTAAGCACGAAATGCAAATTTTCATTCTTCGAAAGAGTATTTGAATTTGAGTGGCTGAAAATCGCTGCGGATGTAGATGGCAGTATGAAAATATCGTATGTTACAGCCAGTCACGATTGACCATCCGGATATATGCTAATTAGGCAGTCGTTGAAGACGCCAGAATTCTAAAGGGTTTGAGAGGGCGCATTTAAATGCTGATACGAAGTGTTTATAACTTTTGTAGGATTATTTTGGATGATATTCGTGTTTCTATGGCAGAAAGAAGACGAATGACAGATAGTGAGCGCTGGCGTGCTGTCGGACGTATGGAAGCTGGGCAGTTAATCACAGATGTCGCTATTTTCTCTGGCGTTGATCATTCGGTAATTTCTCGATTATGGGAACAATTCCAAACAAGTCAAACAGTTGTCCGGAGACCTGTGCCCGGGAGTCCAAGGGTTACCACCCTTTCTGATAATCGGTATATTGTTATAGTAGCCAAGCGGAATCGAAGAGCGACCTCCATAACTGTTACATACATGGTTGCAGCGGCATTTGGTAAGGCAATATCTGCCAGTACTGTGCGCCGAAAGCTCATGAAGGGGTTGTACGCCCGAGTACCACGTTTTTGTGTTTCCCTAACCGTCCAAGCCAGAGGAGGAAGATTAAAGTGGTGTCGTCAACATGTCAATTGGACTGTCTCGGATTGGTGCAACGTCGTCCTGTTCACGGACGAGTGCAGATTTGCCCTGGAATTAGATGATAAGCGTGTAAGGGTCTGGAGAGAAGAGGCACACGCAGTCATGTCAAGAACATAATTGAACATCACGCATTCAGAGATGGCACATCATAGTGTGATCTGGAATTTCAATGGGATACCGCACAAAGCTGCACATTTTTAAAGGCGATACTGTGACGGCTGAGCGGTATCGGGATGAAGTCCTAGATCCCATTGCGAGACTCTACGCTGCAGCAGTTGGTCCTGATTTCCTAATAATGGACGATAATGTCCGTCCCCATCGAGTTAACATCGTTGACGAATACCTGGAAAGGGAGGCATTTCTTATATGGAGTGGCCGGCGTATTCCCCCGACTTTAATCCCATTGAAAACCTATGAGATGCCTTCATGCGTGCTGTCTCTGCACGTTTACCTCCTCCAGCCAGTCTCAGAGAGTTGAAAACTGCCCTATTGGAGAAATGGCCATTGCTCGCATCTGCGATGGTTGATCACCTCATTGAAAGCGTGGAAAATCATTGTAAAGTTCGTGTGAAGGTCCGGGGTGGTTACATACCATATTAATGTAAATTTTATTTGGTTTGTTTGCCTTTAAACATCCTTTCGTTAATGACCCAAATTTGATGTAATCATATAACTTACGAAAAGTAAATATTTTTTTATTTTTTGTACATAGTTCTTGTTTTTATTAATGCATAAACACATTTGCTACCTTCATGTAAAATTTTGAGTTAATCAAAGCTTTACTTTTCCATTTTTGTTGATTTTACCGTCCGTGCTTAACTTTTGGAAGTCAGTGTACTATGTATATAAAGAAAGTAAAAATAACGAAAACAAAAAGTAAATTACTAGTATTGTGACGGGGTCGAATATTCGAATTCGAGTTTTCGACGGGAGAGCACGTTTCTAGCAGCCCTGATCACGAATCAAACATTTCTGAGGTGATGTGTGTGTCTGTGTGCGTGCGTGTGTGTGTATATGTGTGTGTGTGTGTGTGTGTGCGCCATTGAGTCTGTGGAGACGATATCTCACGGACAAATGCAGCAATTCGAACGAAAATTGGTACAAAATTGCAATCTTTGAATACTGGAAGCCTATAGTTTTTGAACGCAATCGAATATTAAGAACCTCCCAAAATTTTCGAGTGAAATTTTGAAAACATTATCAAAAAATCAAAACCTTTAATAAAGGTACGCAAATCATCATTTCTTATGCAATTTTCCCTTAGGAAACTATTGACATAAACTTTAGAACGCCAGCACGAACCGTTCTTGAAATATTGCAAATTGCAGATTTTCCAAATAAATTTATCAAAAAGGCATATAAAATAAATAAAAATTCTTAACTATTGTGAAATATGTCCACTTTTCATATGTAATATAATGCGATAAATTTGTTGACATCATTCTCATGAATCTACCGCATTCCATTCATAAGAAAAGATAATTTGGGTAATAGTTTTGTATTTGGACGCCAATAGTCATTTATCAACTTTAAGAATAACCCATTCCGCTATCCATAACACTTGGCGATATTTTGGCGAATGTAGCCACTTGGCGACTTTTCTCAATGCTGTCAAATTAACTTACTGTTAATTTAAATTAAATTGCTGTTAATTTTTAGTTCGCCAAATTGATATAAATGATGCTAAATCAATAAAAATGACAACTAATTGACGAAAATTCAATATCTTTAGAGGGATGTCGTCAACTTGGCGACTTTTTGAATATTGCAAAATTAACGAATGACGCTAAATGGGAGGTAATGTGTTGCAAATTTTTAATTCCGTCATATGACGGGCATACCTTCTAGTATACTCCTATTACAAAGCTCTTCTTCCCATTTGTCTGCAACTCTTGGCTATATATTTAGAGAACTTGTTGAATAATCTACTGACATAGCGTCAATTTATCAATATTTTGGCCCAGATTAACAAAAATATTATTAAAATTGTAAAAATGCCGCCAAGTAAAAGAAAATACCGCCTTACTGATGAATATATTATTTACATATTTTAATATATGGACTATATTGCTTATTACTGATGAAAAGAATATTGATAATTATTAATTTAGAGTTGTGAGAAATATAGGGTAATTGGGTACGAAGAAGTTTTGAATGTTGTATTCCTGAAAAGCCACAAGTGTACAATTTAACGTTAAATATAGTGTGTCATGGATCTTATACATCCATTTCAACAATAAGAGCAAATTTTGTCTAGAGCGTCGCCTGGCCAGTTCGTAGATACAGGTTCTATTCCCGGCTGGGGCAATGCTCTTTACAATCTTGCACATTATTTTTTCACTGTGAAAGAAGTAAATTCATTGCATTATATAAGGAAAGTCATGTGCTACCCACATCAGATTTTCACTTTCCTTATGTACATATAATGTACTTGTATAAGGAAGGTATTATGATGGAATAGAAAATTCGAATTGAGTTTTCGACGGGAGAGCACGTTTCAAGTATCCCTGAACAAGAATTAGACGTTTTTGAGGTGATGTCTGTGTCTGTGTGTGTGTGTGTGTGTGTGTGTGTGTGTGTGTGTGTGGAGACGATAACACACAAACGAATGGAGCGATTCGAATGAAATTTGGTACAAAAATCACAATACGTGTATACAGGAAGCTTATTGTTTTTAAACACAATCGAATGTTCAGAACACCTAAATTTTCGAGTGAAATTTTGAAAAAATCATCAAAAAACCAAAACATTTAATAAAGTTACGCAAATAGACATTTCTTATGTAATTTTCCCCTACAAAACAATTGATCTAAACTTTAGAACTCTAGCATGAGCCGTTCTTGAGATATTGCACATTTTTCATATAAATTTTTCAAAAATCCCATAAATATCCCATAAATAATCCCATAAAAATAAAGTATTAACTGTTGAGTAACATGTTCACTTTTTATATGTAATACCATGCGATAAATTGGGCGACGTCATTTTCGTAGACCTAGCTTGTTCCATTCATGAGAAAAGACACTTTGAGTAATACTTTTGTACTTGGACGTCAATAGTCATTTATCTGCTGTAAGTTATGTGTGCTGCATTTATCTGTGTAACTTATTTCTCCGTCCATAACGTTTGGCGAGATTTGGTGACAAATGTGCGGAATGCCGCTAACTTGGCGACTTTTTAAATATTGCCAAATTATCGAATATATCGCCAAATGGATAAAAATGACACTAAATCAATGAAAATGATGACTAATTGACTAAAATTTGATATCTTGGAACGAATATAAGTATCTACTATAACCTATTATTTTCCTTATGTACAATAATGTATAAGGACAGTATTGTGACGAGTGTGAGTTTTCGTTTGACGTTTGTGACGATTGTGAGTTTTCGACGGGAGAGCACGTTTCAAGCATACCTGATCACGAATCGAACATTTTTGAAGTGATGTCTGTGTGTGTGTGTGTGTGTGTGTGTGTGTATGTGTGTGTGTGTCAGTGAGTCTGTGGAGACGATAACTAACGAACGAATGGATCGATTCGAATGAAATTTACAAAAATTACAATCCGTAAACACTGGAAGCCTATTGTTTTTATACGCAATCGAGTGTTCAGAGCCCCTAAATTTTCGAGTGAAATTTCAAAAAAATCGTCAAAAAATCAAAACCTCTAATAAAGTTACGCAAATAGACATTTCTTATGTAATTTTTCATTAGAAAACTATTGACATAAATTTTGGAACGCTAACATGAACCGTTCTCGAGATATTGCACATTTTTAAAAAAAAATTATTAAAAAGTCATATAAAATAAAAAAAATATTTCCTATTGAGAAACATGTTCACTTTTCATATGTACGAATAATACCATGCGATAAATTTGGTGACATTCTCGTGGATCTAGCTCGTTCCATTCATGAAAAAGATACTTTGAGTAATTCTTTTGTATTTGAACGCCAATAGTCATTTATCTGCTGTAAGAATAACTTATTTCTCCGTCCATATCGCATGGCGAGATTTTGGCGACAAATTTAGTGGAATGTCGCCAACTTGGCGACTTTTTTAAATGTTGCTAAATTAACGAAAATCTCGCCAAATGGATAAAAACGACGCTAAATAAATGAAAATGATGACTTATTGACAAAAATTTAATACCTTGGAAAGAATATAAGTATCTACTATAACCTATTCTTTTTTTCTGTGAAAGTAGTCAATTTATTTTCGTCATATAAGGAAAGTCATGTGGTTCCCACACCAGATATTTTATTATATGTATAACAATAAATTATTAAATATATAAACATACGACAAAGTAATTTAAAAAATGCTTGTAATTATGCACTTTAAAAATAACCTATATTTTTTAATATTAAAAATTGTTTAAAAAATACCTGCTGGTAATTGAGACAATTTGCAAGATGAGTTAAGCATACATTTAGTTCATTTTTCCTTAGCAGAACTTGCGATAACATTTCATTCTTTTTTATATTTTTATAAATTTTGCAGAACTTAATACTCAAAGAATAGTAAAGTTATCTGCTTTTCAGAAAAACAGTTTGGAAAGAGTATTACATTCTATTTTTAAATTAATAAATAAATCTGATGTAGGCAGCACATGACTTTCCATGCAGACCTATACACACGTTTTCTTTATTTTAATAAAATTTAATTCACTTTTAATTCAATTTTCGTTCTCATTTGCTAACTGGATTCATTTTCAAAAGTGGCGTAGAGAAAAAACGAATACCTAAAATATCTCGATAACGGTTAGTCCTAGTGTAATGGGGTTGGTCTTATTCTTTTCTTTGTTAAAAATTACGTATAAGACAAGCATTTAATGGATATATTTGAGCATACTAGTAACTAGTATTTTAGCTAGAGTGGATACATGAGCACATAGCAATTAGTATTTTAGCTAGAGTGGATACATGAAATTTTTGTTGGCCATTTTGCAAAAAAAAAAAAAGCAATCAAAATCTAATCAGCACCAGAGTATCTTATAAGTAACTCATCTACAAAATTTTGTGAAATTTGGTCAATTGGTATTTTAGCTGGAGTGGATACATGAAATTTTTACGGATTATTCCGCAAAAAAAGGCGGGTTCTATTTCTACAAATCTTACTAAAATCTAATCAGCACCAGGATCTCACCCAAGTGACTTACCTACCAAATTTTATGAAATTCGGTCTATTAGTTTTTTAGTTAGAGTGGATACATACATTACACAGACGCATAGACAGACACACAGACGTCACGTTAAAAATAGATTTTTCGTATTCTAGAGGTCTCGAAACGCGTAGATCCGTCAAAAACTCGAGTTGCGATTTTTGGCATGAATCCAATACTTTCCCTATACATTACCATGTATTGCAGGGAAGGTAAAAACACAGAGGGGAAAATTTTTCCGACCCGCATCTCTAGTTTCAATCACTGTTGTGCCACGACACAATTTTTTGTTCGTGATGTCATAAGCCCCCCTCGGGTGATACGTTATCCCAAGGTACTTTAAGTTATCCGCCCCCGAGGAGTACATTGTTAAGTATGGTATAAATCGAAAGATTATTTCAAGATTTTCAAAGTGAAGGATAACACTCTATAATTGTAATTATTTGAATCCATGATACCAATTTTTCAAAATTTTCTTGTAAAATTTGATAAAACAATCTACTGAAAATGGATTTTGGAATGAGAAAATCGAATTGAACTGCACTGCAGTTAATTTTATAGTTAATTCCTACTCATTACACAAAGTTTTGCAACTCTGAAATTGTTTTTTTTTAGTCTATTTCGTTTAATTTCAGAGTTCGTTATCCTAACGTTATAAATTCTCCGTTAGGAGCGCTGCAATTACTTTTATTCAATCGGGCATAGTCATTTTATTATAGATAGACCTAATGTGTACATTCATGAATTTTTATATATAAAATTGTTGTACTTGAGGAGTTTCCAGGGAATTAATTCTCTATGCAACAACATAGAAAAGTAAAGGTACAGAAAAAAAAACTAAATGCATTGAATAGCTGAAAATTAGAGCCTGCCTATGCTTCCCTAAAATGGATACATTCAATTTGTTCATCTATCAGAAGACAATGTAAAAAAATCTGATGTGGGCAGCACATGACTTTTCTTATATCATGCAATGAATTTATTCCTTTTACACTAAAAAAATCTATATATATAAAGAACAAAAGTATGTATGTATGTATGTATATATGTATGATCCAACATCACGAGGAACGGCTGAACCGAATTTGATGAAATTTGGTGGGTAGTAGTCTTAAAATAGTCCCACTTAAAATTCAGTCCATGTTTCGAGTTTTTACAACCAGTTGTTCTCGAGATATTAGTGAAAAACGACGCTTTTGTTTGTTTCATCATCACGGAAGAACGGCTGAACCGAATTTAATGAAATTTGGTAGGTAGCTTTAAAATAGACTTTCATAAATGTAGTCCACGTTTCGAGTTTCTAAATCCAGGGATTGTCGAGATATTGATGGAAAACGAAACTTTTTCCTAGGAGTTCTATTCTCTAATTCCATGATTATAATTCCATGATTAAGGTTGGAAATCGTTGGCTTTAACGTGAAAGTCAATTAAATCTCTGAGTTTTATGGGAGTTTATTGAACGTATTAGTCACTTTTGAAAATCATAGGTTTGAAATATGAACTTAAATGGAGACTCTATCATCATGATTTATTTTTCACAGACTTACTCAACAACGAAAAGTATTAAGAAATCAAAATGGTTATTTAATTATCAGCAATTTATGAGGAAGATTCTTTCTTATATCATCTATATATATAAAAAAGAAAAGTATGGATGTATGTATGATTCAACATCATGGGAGGACGGCTGAACTGAATTTGATGAAATTTGGTGGGTAGTCTAGAAATATCTACACTTAAAATTTAGTCTACGTTTCGAGGTTCTACGGCCAGTGGTTCTCGAGATATTAGTGAAAAACAAAACTTTTGTTTGTTTTTTCCCTAATGATATTTCGTTTTGGATTGTTCGCTTAAATTTCGTTTATTGCCACTTTTGAAAATCGCAAATTTGAAATATGAATTTAAATGGAAACTATCACCATGGTTCATTTCTCACAGGCTTACTCAACAACGAAAAGTATTAAGAAATCACAAAAAAGGTCAATCATGCATAAAACATTGAAACATTGACTATGAAACACTTTCAAACTTTAATTTTATTTAAACATCTGTAAAATGTGATACATTCAGCGGTAATATATCACAATACAGCAATAATGAATTAAAATTTGAAAATTTAAAACTTCGCCGTAAAAACGAACTTGATTCAAATGACGTCATCGAAATATAAATCGCCTGGCTCTCTGTGTAAAACCAGTAAATAATTCTTTCGTACATTTTTTTTTCATTCATCACAGTACTTCAATAATTTACTCTACTTAAAAACTTAAAACCTTGGAGACCAAAGTAATTTAACTATATGCATAAAACTTCATCGAAGAAGTCTGCAATTAAGTCGTCTGCTTCTCTATGTAAAATCAATGAATGTTTCATTCATATCATCTACATTCTACATAAGTAAAAATTATGCTTCGTTGTAATAGAAATAATCAAAATTTGATGATCATTTAAACTCAAATATATTGTGCTGTTTCAGAATACAGATGCATAGAAATTAAGCAAAAATAAAGCAGTTTTAGGACGGATACGACACTAAATATAAATTAAAAATAGTTTTAAAAATCACGATTTCGACTCAAGATAGATGCCATATTTCATTTTGTAATGGGTGGTAATTTATTTTATTTAAAAACTTAAAACCATGGAGGTGCAAGTAATTTAACTCTATGCTTAAAACTTCATCGAAAAAATCGTCTGGTTCTCTGTGCAAAATCAATGAATGTTTCATTCATATCATCTATATTGCAGACTCCTGGGCAAAATAATTTTGCGTTAAAGAAATTCAGCAATTCTTATACAACTCATCGTACAGCTTAATCAGTTTACATTGTCCATAAGTAAAAATTAGGTTTCGTTGTAGAAATAATCAAAGTTTGATGATCATTTAAACTCAAATATATTGTAATTGTGTTGTTTCAGAATACAGATGCACAGAAATTAAGTAAAAATAAAGCTGTTTTAGGACGGATACAACACTAAATTTAAATTAAAAAGAACTTGAAATATTACAAGTTTGACACAATATGGATGGTAATTATCATGTAAACTCAAATATATTGTAATTGCGCTGTTTCAGAACACAGATGCACAGAAATTAAGCAAAAATAAAGCGGTTTTAGGACGGATATGACACTGAATATAAATTAAAAATAATTTTAAAAATCACGATTTCGAGATAAGATGGATGCCATTTTTTATTTTGAAGTGGGTCGCGTGATCTCTTCATATAATGGTCACGTGATCTCTTCATATAAAGGGTGTAATTATTGTTTTAATTGTTATTTAAAAAAACTACTGAATATATTTTGCTGAACATTTTTTTATATATTTTATGGGATAATTTGAATATTTCCTAAAACTTTCGAAGCAATTTGTGAATTTTAAATTTGCTTAAAAATGTTTGAAAAATTAGATCCCACAGGGTTCAATGTATTTCATTTATTCAATCCAAAACTAATTGGGTGATATTATTCATTTATATTCCCATAGGTCCCACAGAACGTTTGAACAACATACTAAAATTTCATTTTGATAAAGTCATTTTACGGCAGTTATCGTGCTAACGAATAGACAGACAGACACATAGAATGAACAAAGTCATAAACATTTTTCAACTATGTTGTAAAGTGTTAAAAATGGTTATTTAATTATCAGCATTTTATACGGAAGATTCTTTCTTATGCAGCTATGACTAATATAATGCAATGACTTTTTTTCTTACATAATGCAATGGATTTACATCTTTGACAATGAAAAAGCAATGTATAAGATTCAAGGCCCTATATGTTCCGGTGTAATTTTTATTACAGTTTTGTATGATAAATCCCGAGCAACGGCGGGTAATCGCTGCTAGTAATGTATAAGATCCACGGTACTGTGTTTTTAACGTTGAATTGTACATTTGGCGATTTTCCGATGACAACATGTAAAACTATTTCAAAGTACATTAATTAACTTATATTTCGAGCAACTCTAAATAAACAATTATCAATATTGATAGTATCCTCAATAAGCGACATAGCTCATATATTAAAATATTTTAATAATTATATAATCAATTTAGCAACATTTTCATTAATTTAGCGTTATTTTTGCAATTTTGACGATATTTTCGTTAATCTAGGGTGAAATATTGCCACATTGGCGATACTTTGCAAGATTATTCTCCGAGTTCGCCAAATTCATCAGCAAGTGTTGCAGACAAACGGATAGAAAAGCATTTCTTATATACTCGAAGATATGCCCGTCATATGATGGAAATCAGAATTTGCGAAACATTCCTCCCATTTGGCGTCATTTTTGTCACTTTGGTGACATTTAAAATAGTCGACAAGTTGGCGAAATCCCGCTAAATTTCTCGCCAAACGTTACAGACGGACGGCGAAATGGGTTATTCTTATAATCTACTCTTATGGTCTTTCCAAGATACTGAACGCAATTAGTCGTTATTTCATTGATTTAGCGTCGGTTTCATCAATTTGGCGAATTTGTATCAATTGGGTGACATTTTCGTCAATTTGGCAACATTTAAAAAGTCAGCAAGTTGGAGATATTCCGACAAATTCGTCACTAAGATTTTGCCAAACCTTACTGTTGGAAAAATAGGTTATTCTTAGAGTAGATACTTATATTCTTTCCAAAATATTGAATTTTCGTCAATTAGTCGTAATTTTCAATGATTTAGCGCCATTTTTATGAATTTGGCGACATTTTCGTTAATTTAGCAATATTAAAAATGTCGCCAAGTTGGGGACATTTCGCCAAAATCTCGGTAAGTGTTATGAGCAGAGAAATAAGTTATTTTTATAGCAGATAAATGGATATTGGCGTTCAACTGCAAATGTATTATTCAAAGTACCTTTTCTCACGAATGGAATGAACTAGATCCACGAGAATGATGTCACCCAATTTATCGCATGATATTACGTATAAAAAGTGAACATGTTTCGCAACAGTTAATAATTTATTTTTATTTTATGCGATTTTTTGATACATTTATTTAAAAAATGTCCAATATCTCGGAAACGGTTCATGCTAACGTTCTAAAGTTTATGTCAATCGTTTTCTAAGGAAACATTACATAAGAAATGACTACTTGCGAAACCTTATTAAAGGTTTTGATTTTTTGAAAATTTCACTCGAAAATTTAGGAGGTTCTGAACATTCGATTACAGTTAAAAATAATCTGATGTGGGCAACACATGACTTTCCTTATATAATGTAATGAATTTACTACTTTTACAGTAAAAAAAGTAGGTTTTTCTTATAGTAGATACTAATATTCTTTCCAAGATATTGGATTTTCGACAATTAGTAGTCATTTTCATTGATTTAGCGTCATTTTTATCCATTTGGCGAGATTTTCGTTAATTTGGCAACATTTCCAAAAGTCGCCAAGTTGGCGACATTTCGCCAAATTCGTCGCCAAAATCTCGTCAAGCGTTATGCACTAAGAAATAAGTTATTCTTACAGCAGATAAATGACTATTGGCGTTCAAATACAAAAGTATTACTCAAAGTGTCTTTTTTCATGAATGGAACGAGCTAGATCCATGAGAATGATATCACCCAATTTATCGCATGGTATTACATATGAAAAGTGAACATGTTTCTCAATAGGAAATATATTTTTTTTATTTTATGACTTTTTGATAATTTTTTTCAAAAATGTACAATATCTCGAGAACGGTTCATGTTAGCGTTCTAAATTTTATGTCAATCGTTTTCTAATGAAAAACTACATAAGAAATGTCTATTTGCGAAACTTTATTAATGATTTTGATTTTTTGACGATTTTTTCAAAATTTCCTTCTAAAATTTAAGGGGGTTCTGAACATTCGATTGCGTATAAAAACAATAGGCTTCCAGTGTTTACGGATTGTGATTTTTGTACCAAATTTGGTTCGAATCGGTCCATTCGTTCGTCAGTTATCGTCTCCACAGACTCACTGACACACACACACACACACAGACATCACTTCATAAATGTTCGATTCGTGATCAGAGATGCTTGAAACGTGCTCTCCCGTCGAAAACTCGAACTCGAATTTTCGACTCCTTCACAATATTTTCCTTATACATATATAAGGAAAGTAACAATAGGCTTCCAGTATTCACGGATTGTAATTTTGTACCAAATTTCTTTCGAATCGTTCCAAACGTTCGTGAGATATCGTCTCCACAGTCTCACTGACACACATACATAATCTCAGAAACGTCTGATTCTTACTCAGGGATGCTTGAAACGTGCTCTCCCGTCAAAAACTCGTTTTCAAATTTTCGACCCCCCGTCCCATTACTTTCTTTATACATTGTACCATGTATGTAAGGAAAGTAATGGTTACAGGCTAAAAACATGATTGATCCTCACCTGAGGTGCATATGTAGAGACTAGAAATGCATTTGTTCTTCCCGGATGGTCATAGTCGTGCATGGCAGCAGCTGCATACAGCGCCATGAGCTCCAGGGCTGGGTAGTTGGCGCCCATAACGCCGTAGCTGACGTCGGCTGCGAAGCTCGGACGGTGCACAAGCGTGGATCCACTACTGCAATAATCGACTGTAAAAGAATGCTTAAATTAGTGGTAGATAAAAAAGGTCAAAATAAAATCAAAATATAAAGATTTGATGTTCGATTTCCGCCTCTGCTCAAACTGTCGTCGAACATTTTTTGAAGTGGGTCACGTGATCTCTTCATATAATATGGGTGGAATTATTATTTATAATTTTTATTTAAAAAACTACCGAACATATTCTGCTGAAATTTTTTTATATATTTTGTGGGACAATTTGAATTTTTCCTAAAATTTTTGAAGCAATTTGTAAATTTTAACTTTGCTTAAAAATTGTTTGAAAAATTAAGTCCCATAGGGTTCAGTGAATTTCACTTTTTCTACCCGCGTTCAATCCAAAACTAATTGGGTGATATTATTCATTTACATTTCCATATTCACGCGGAGTGCGATAACGTTAAATACGTGGGTCTGTAAGTCCTTTCGAGAGGTTGGTGGTAGGGGAAGGAGGGTACGGTCCCTGTGGATGTCTCCCCCACTGGGTTTCAGTATAAATTGGGTGGCACTTCCCGACAGCCCAAACAGATACCTTACCCCTTCGGGTAGGTCAGAAGGTCTGGGTCGAAGAAAAAGGATGTGATGTTCCAACAGTGTTTCTGATGTTCCAACAGCGGTTTTTTTTATTTCTTTCGACTCAGACTGTTGGTACTTTCTGTTGGTACTTTTGGACTAACTAATGAAATAACAAGAAAGATCAATCATGTATAAAGCATTGGTTTATGAAACACTTTCCAATTGAAATGCAATTTTATTCAATCATCTCTAAATTACATTCAGCGATACATTCGGCGGTGATATATTTCAAATTATCACACTACTACAAAAATTGATTTTATTTGACAACTTTAAACTACATCGCAAAAAATGAACTTTATTCAAATGACGTCATCCAAATATAATCGATCTCTATGTAAAAGCTCTCTATGTAAAAATCGCTCTCTATGTAAAACTGCTCACGTATAATCGTTCTCTATGTAAAAGCAATGAATATTTCATTCATATCACTTTTATTCTAGACTCCACAACTAAATAATTTTGCGGAAAAAAAATTCAGCAATTCTTATACAACTCTTCTTCCAATCACTTGTTTATATTCTGCTTCCATTAAAATTAGGCTTCGTTGTAGAGATAATCAAAGTTTGATGATCATTTAAACTAAAAAATATTGTAATTGCGTTGGAACAGAATACAGATGCACAGAAAATACGCAAAAATGAAGCGGTTTTAGAATGGATGCAACACTAAGTATAAATTTAAAAGAACTTTAAAAATCACGAATTTTACACTGGGGAAAAGAGTTGGATGCCATACTTTTTTTGAAGTGGGTCACGTGATCGCTTCATATAACATGGGTGTAATTATTATTTATAATTTTTATTTAAAAAACTACCAAACATATTTTGCTGAAATTTTTTTATATATTTTGTGGGATAATTTGAATTTTTCCTAAAATTTTAGACGCAATTTGTGAATTTTAACTTTGCTTAAAAATTGTTTGAAAACTTAGGTCCCATAGGGTTCAGTGTATTTTACCTTCTCAACCCGCGTTCAATCCAAAACTAATTGGGTGATATTATTCATTTACATTTCCATATGTCCCACAAATCGTCTGAACAACTTACTAAAATTTCATTTTGATAAAGTCATTTTTACGGCAGTTATTCTGCAAACGGACAATCAGACAGACAGAATGAACAAAGTTACAAATACTTTTCAGCTATATTGAAAAGTGTTAAAAGAGGATAGGATAAACGAATTTGTAGAAAAAAAAATATTGTAGTGGTAGACAAACCAGTTTTTTTTTTTTCAAACTTGTAAATTTTAGATTTTATCTACAAGAACTAGAACCTGTAGTAGATTAGGTTTGTCATAACAACGATCGCCCTTTTCCGTGCAAAGCATAATTCAGTTCGTGCAGGGATGTTAATGTGATAATTCTTGTCTTTCGTGTTCGGGAAAAAAAAAAATTCATCATAAAAAGATTCTGCTTCACTTAGATTTTAATATTTATACAAGGTAGGATCAAAAAGTTCGGAGACTGTGCTGATATCTGCAACCCTGATTGGAGGCGAGGGGAACTATTTTACCGTGGGATAGAGGCATATGTGACTCGAGTTGTGAAAAGGAAGAAGCAGGTGTTTTTCCAGACAATGCACGTCAGTGAACTGTAGTCGTTAGCGATCGTTGAAAACGGAAATGACGTTTGAAGAACAGCGTGCGAATATCAAATTCTGCCACCGTTGCGAAACGCTAGAAGATTTCCTCCGAATGCAGGTAGAATTTGATATGCGCAGGTTGTTCTTCAAACACCATTTCCGCTTTCGACGATCGCGAACGACTGCAGTTCACTGACACGCAAAGTTTGGAAAAACCTTGCACTGCGGACCTGCTTCTTCTTTTTCACATCTCGCGCCACATGTGCCTCTACGCCACGGTAAAATAGTTCCCATCTCCTCCAATCAGGGTTGGAGATATCAGCACAGTCTCCAAACCTTTTGATCCTACCTTGTATATAAAGTTTATATTTGTCTATTTGAATCCTCGCTATTTTGTAGTTCGTAAGTATGACCCACCCTGCAAAAGATTAATATACTATTCCTAAAACATATTTCAGACTTGAAATTCCTTATACCTGCAGAAAACTGTTTTAAACTTTAATAAATAATCACACAAAAGCAAATACGGTTATAACGCACCAAAAAACCCAAGCGAATTTCATCATTGTCCATTAA
>OX578144.1:66109438-66296938 GCA_951213105.1 Amaurobius ferox
TGAGTCACGTGCAGGTTTTCATCTCTCATCCAGCAAAGCCGCAGCCACGGTCGCGTACTCGGCGGAATCATTCACCGGGTAGGGGCCGAAGAACACCCGCCAAGCCCGACCCCAGTAGCCGGTCGGATCTAAGTTCAGGACATGAATAGCCACAGTGCGTGAGATCCCGACCACATGGAAGAGCCTGAGGTCGTACTGCCTCATCGATTCAGCGATTGCCTCCTCAATTCCTCGACAGCCGGTTACCCAGATTATTCCCCCCCAGTTTGGAGGATCAAGGCTACAGAGCCAACATCCGTAACCACCATCTTTGGGTGGTCCGCCCCGGGGGGGGTATTCAATAGACCAGATGGGGAAGGCATGCATTTTGCAATGGATTCCTGCACATGTCGGAATTGGGGGTAACGAGACAGCAGATGAATTGGCTAAAGAGGTGAGAACTCTAAACAATAACAACACAAACCTCGTCATCCCAGATGATGCAAATGCTATTGCCAGATATAGACTCAGGTAGAAATCTATCAAGATGAGTTACCAGATATGTGAAATCAATGCAAATAGAGAAATCACTAAGATCATTGCCAGACTGAGAACTCGTCACCTCGGTGGCATGAAAATTAATGAAGACGGTACTAGGACATATAAGAACTGCAGAAATTGCCCTAGGAAGGGGCTTTCTTTAGGACATATCTTTACATTTCCGGATATTCTTGCAGTGCTGTAAAGCTCGGGAGAATTCCCTTTCCGGGGTGAACTTTATACCGAGAGGATAGTGGTTCTGGCAAAGGCAGTAATTCACGCACATGGATCTATTTGACTTCAAAGTGGACACGACACCAACCAACTACCAAAATATTTAACGGCTTGTCGTATAGTACTTTTAATATCACATTTACATTTCAGTCCATCTTCCTTTCACTTATGCTCTACAGAACATTTTCTATTAATGATCAATCTCAGGTAAATATAATACAAGTAAAATAAAAATTCTTCAATTATATATATATATATATATATATATATGAAATTCCAATGATAGATCATAGATAAGTTGTAACTCATATAACCATAACTTAAGCTAGTATAAGATTGCTACGTATAAAGATGTAAAAAATAGAGATTCATCAATCAAAGGGAAGATAAAAAGCATATATCCAGTCATGAAGCTATATATAATCTACAATTATCAATGATGAGATTTCAAAATTGAAAAACAGAAAATGAAACACGCGGAAAAACACTAGATTTAAAAAGAAATTCATTTTGAACAGATTCTTCTTCAAGACCTAGTATCTATTCAAAATGACCAACAGAAAGCTTGTTTCTGAAGACGGAGATAGACAATATCTATAAACTCCGTCTACTGGTTCTACAAGCTTAAAGATTGAAAAATAAAATAGGAATCAAAGATATTTTACCTGAAAAAATGCTGCACATGTCGTATCTTAAAACAATGAATAATGAGACTAATGTTGCCATTAGCATGATAAAAAAGTGGAGATCAACTGTTGCCAATCGTGAGATATAAATAAGAGTATTGCAAATAAGTATAAAATGTTTATATATATGTATATACATATATGTATATACATATATATATATATATATATGTATATTTTATATGTATATATATATATAAAAGAGGAAATTTATATGTATGTATATTCATGAAACGTGCACCTAATTCTAGGAGTAATAGAAAGTTGCAATTTGGGTACACGGATGTTTCCGAGTGATGAAACTGACCAGAAAATCCCCCAAACTCAAAATTTATCCATAGGGGGTCAGGGGAGGTGATTTTATTTCCCATATGTGGTTCATATTTGGAAATGTCTCGCTATCGGACCGAATATCAATAAGATTTATTGTGAAAAAACATTGCCGTAGGAAATTAAAATAAAGTCTGTTAAGCTTCCCTATTCTACCATTTTATGCATATTTTACTTACGTTTAAAATCTTTCAATTAATTATGCTCAGAGGTACGATTTTATTCTCCCCGGGCCATTGTTTGGTATATCACCAATTGCTACATATATAGATCTGGTACGGAAACTAGAGAAAAATCGAAAACCCCCACATTTCTTCGTAGGGAGAATTTCAGGGGGTCGTTGCTTAGGGGAGAGTGTTCGTAAATTCTAAATAACTTCCAAATGAGCCAGAATTCTGAACATTGCTACACATATAGGTCATAGGGCCAACGGCTGTACCGTGCTGAAAACACCGGTTCTCGTTAGAACACCGAAGTCAGGAAGCAGCTGGCGCGGTTAGTACTTGGGTGCGTGACCACCTGGGAACACCGCGTACTGTTGGCACATTTCGGGCGCAGTAGCCCGGTGGTTTGTGCGCTGGATTTGCACGCTGACACAACTACCGCCGTGTTCATTCGGAGTACGATAACGTTAAACATGTAGGTCCGTAAGTCTTTCCGAGAGGTTGGTGGTAGGGGAAGGAGGGTACGGTCCCTATGGATGCCTCCCTCACTGGGTTCCGGTCCAAATTGGGTGGCACTTCCCGGCCGTCCAAACAGTTACCTTACACATTTCTGGTAGGTCGGACGGTCTGGGTCTCAAAAACAACAACACATATAGGTCATGTACTCATGTACTGCTCATGTACACAGAGATAAAAAGAAACCTCTTATATTCCTTTAAAGAGTGGACTTTATAGGTCTCTTTCTATTCGTATATAACTAAATTAGAATGATGAAAATTGCTACTCATATAGCTCGGGTACTGAAACTTCTTATAAGAAATGAAAACTCTCGAATTTTCTCATAGGACAGAGTTACAGACCGGCTAGGTCTATATTTAGTTATTATTGGTCCACCTCAATTTTAGGTATTTTTCTAATTTGATTATAACTCAGCTGTTAATTATGCTACAACTTAGCTTTAAAACCTAAACTTCATAGCTTGAACAAACGAAAATTGCCAACCCGGATTGCATTAATTAGGGCATATAAACATCAAGGCCCAAATTAGAACAAATGGACCCCGGGGCAGGTATATATATATATATATATCTGCTCCCCGGGTCCATTTATTCTAATTTAAGTCCTGATGGTTATACGCCCTAAATAATGC
Source organism: Amaurobius ferox (assembly GCA_951213105.1). Lineage (NCBI taxonomy): Eukaryota > Metazoa > Arthropoda > Arachnida > Araneae > Amaurobiidae > Amaurobius > Amaurobius ferox. The sequence goes on from OX578144.1 coordinate 66,112,522, forward strand.
AATCCAGGTTGGCAGCTTTCGCTACCTTAAGCTATTCTACAGGTCCCCTTTCACCTGTTGACATATGTGAAATGAACAAAATAATTTTTTTGTCAAAACCATAATTGCATAGTTAAATGAAATTTTAATTATTGGATCTAATTTCTCATCAAAATGAAGTTTTTACATATTTTAACGACATTTAATTTATTGACAAATTTCTACATACCCAAGAAGCAAATATGCTCTTGATCTATTGTTCCCAAACAGTCCTCAAAATCTTAAAATCCCTATATTCCCAAATTGAATCTTTTCGCTGTGAAAACCTATTCTGATAGCATTATTTTTTTTTTCAAGACACAGTCGTTATTTTTAAACACTTTCCAAGCTTAGTTGTAAAGGGTTTATGACTTTGTTCATTCTGTCTGTCTGTTCGTTCGCATGGTAACTGTAGTGAAAATGATTTTATCAAAATGAAATTTTAGTATGTTGTTGAGACGTCTTGTGGAACATATGGAAATGCCAAAGAGTAATACCACTTAATTAGTTTTGGATTGAACCCGGGTTGAAAAAATGAAATACATTGAACATTATGGGATCTAATTTTTCAAACATTTTTTTAAACGGAATTAAAATTCACAGATTGCTTTGAAAATTTTAGGAAATATTCAAATTATTACATGTAAAATGCGTAAAAAAATTCATCAAAATATGCTAAGTAGTTTCTTAAATAAAAATTTAAATAATAATTACACCCATATTATATGAAGAGATCACGTGACTCATTGCAAAATAAAATATGGCATCCCTTTATCATTCGCTTAGTGAAAATCGTGATTTTTAAAGAACACTCATATTTATATTTAATGTTGCATTTGTCCTAAAATCGCTTTATTTTTGCATATTATCTGCATATCTAAATTCTGTGATTACGCAATTACAATATTTTATATTTTAAATGATCACTAAACTTTGATTATTTCTACAACGAAGGCTAATTGTAACGTATGCAGAATGTAAACAAATCAAGCGATTAAGATGAGTTGTATAAGAATTGCAGATTTTTTTTCTCACGCAAAATTATTTAGCTCTATATTCTGGAATGTAAGTGATATGGATAAAATATTAATTGATTATACATAGAGAAGCAGACGATTTATAGCACGGTCTTTTTTGATGACGTTTCCAAGTATAATAAATTATTGTGGTACTGTGATAATTTAAAAAATATCATCACTGAATATATCGCATTTTAAATAAAATTGCATTTCAGTTGGAAAGTGTTTCATAATCAATTCTTTATGCATTATTAATTTTTCTTGTTTAATGTTAGATTGCTTAAATGAGAGGCCCTGTTACAATGAAGCCCGAGGCAGCTGTCCCACATCCCCGTGTATTAGTCAGGCCCTGCATACAACGCCCATGTAGTGGGTGTTATGCAGACGCGTGTTAAGCCACAGAGGTCGGAGGCGTGTTTAGGTATTTATTTTGGAACTAAAAGATTAATAAAATTGTCAGCACATTTTTTTCAACATTTGATGCATGTGTTTGTTCTAGGATTTTTAATTACCCAATTCTAATTAAGATGTGTGAAGAGCTGCTAGTCAACAGTAAACTGCAAACATCTATATATATAAAGAAGAAAAGTATGTATGTATGTATGTATGTATGTATGTATGATCCAACATCACGGGAGAACGGCTGAACCGAATTTAATGAAATTTGGTGGGAAGTTTTGAAATAGCTCTACTTAAAATTTAGTTCATGTTTCGAGTTTCTACGACTAGTGGTTCTTGAGATATTAGCGAAAAACGACACTTTCGTTTGTCCAATCATCACGGGAGAACGGCTGAATGGAATTTAATGAAATTTGGTGAGTAGCTTTAAAATAGTTCCCCCTAATTTACACCAAGTTTAGAGTTTCTAAAACCAGGGGTTGTTGAGATATTGATGGAAAACGAAACTTTTTCCTTGGAGTTCTACTCTCTAACTCCATGATTCCCAACGAAAAAGTTTGGAAATGGTTGATTTTAATGTGAAAGTCAATTAAATCTCGAGGAGTTTTGAGGAGTTTTGTGGGAGTTTATTGAATGCATTAGTCACTTTTGAAAATCGCAGGTTTGAAATATGAATTTAAATAGAAACTATCACCATGATGTATTTCTCACAGGCTTACTTAACAGCGAAAAGTATTAAGAAATCACAAGAAAGATCAATCATGCATAAAGCGTTGATTATGAAACACTTTCCAACTTTAATTTTATTTAAACATCTCTAAAATGCGATACATTCAGCGGTAATATATCGCAATACTGCAATAACTAATTATATTTAAAAATTTAAAACTTCATCGAAAAAACCGAACTTGATTCCAATGACGTCATCGAAATATAAATCGCCTGGCTTTCTGTTGAGACTCAGACCGTCTGATCTACCAGAAAGGTATAAGGTAATTGTTTGGACGGCCGGGAAGTGCCACCCAATTTAGAACCCAGTGGGGGGAGGCATCCACAGGGACCGTACCCTCCTTCCCCTACCACCAACCTCTCGGAAGGACTTACGGACCCACATGTTTAACGTGATCGTACTCCGCGTGAACACGGCGGCAGCTTTGGCAGTGGCTGGAATCGAAAAGCTGGAAGCGCGCTAACCACTGGGCTACCGCGCCCGCCTAGCTCTCTGTGTAAAATCAGTGTAAATATTTCATTCATACATTTTTATTTCATTCATCATAGTACTACAATAATTTATTCTACTTAAAAACTTCAAACCATGGAGGCCAAAGTAATTTAACTGTATGCATAAAACTTCATCGAAGAAGTCTGCCGTTAAATCGTCTGCTTCTCTATGCAAAATCAATGAATGTTTCGAAATTAAGCAAAAATAAAGCAGTTTTAGGACGGATACGACACTAAATATAAACTAAAAATAATTTTAAAAATCACGATTTCGACACAAGATAGATGCCATATGTTATTTTGTAGTGGGCCACGTGAACTCTTCATATAGTGGTCACGTGATATCTTCATATAAAGGGTTTAATTAGTATTTTAATTGTTATTTAAAAAATTACTGAATATATTTTGCTGAACATTTTTTCATATATTTTATGAGATAATTTGAATATTTCCTAAAACTTTCGAAGCAATTTGTGAATTTTAAATGCGCTTAAAAGTGTTTGAAAAATTAGGTCCCATAGGGTTCAATGTACTTCATTTTTTGAACCCGAGTTCAATCTAAAACTAATTGGGTAATATTATTCATTTATATTCCCATAGGTCCCACAGACCGTCTAAACAACATACTAAAATTTCATTTTGATAAAGTCATTTTTACGGCAGTAATCGTGCTGACAGACAGACAGAATGAACAAAGTTATAAACACTTTTCAACTATGTTGTAAAGTGTTAAAAATGGTCATTTAATTATCAGTATTTTACGAGGAAGATTCTTTCCTATGCAGCTATGACTTATATGATGCAATGATTTTTTTTTCCTTACATAATTCAATGAATTTGCGTCTTTCACAGTGAAAAAACAATGAATAAGATTCACGGCCCTATATGTATCTGTGTAATTTTTATCACAGTTTTTCATGGTAAATACCGAACAACGCTGGGTAATCGCTGCTAGTAAATGATAATATATCTTAAAGAAAGCAAAATTTTGTTCGGTCTTTATTTGAGGCGAAACTCCATTATTTTTATTTTCAATTTGTAGAAACCGGAGATAAAGAGGGCGGAAAAAAGAATTTCTATTTTCATTACTTTTCTTTGCCAACAAAACTGCAACTGTAGACGCTAAATGCTCGTCATTAAGGATATACGAGCGAGTGGAAGTTTTTAGTGGAAACAGTTTCAATCATTAATTGATTTAACCATGAAGGATAGTTGTTTAGACAAAAGTGAATTCAAGTTTTATAAACAAAAAGTTTTATAGAGAAATGAGATTTTAAACCAATCCAAAGTTAAACGAAGGTATTCAGTTGGTTTTATTTTTACTAATTTTTTAATTATTTTGGATTTCGACTATTTTGAGAAAATAAAGCTGAAAAGAAAATTATTTTTTCTTAAAAATTTTAATATACACACCACTATTAGCGATTTTATAAACTCTTAGCGATGTAATACAATTTCATTTTGTCGATTTTACTTGCACGTTCTATATTTCAACGAATGTCGAATTTTATTGAATTCACGAGTTTTCAAAATTTATAATGGGACTGGACTTTTGAAATATAAGGCTAATCGCGACATTTTAATAAAAAATCTCATGTGGGCAGCATTTTCTTATATAATGCAATTATTTTACTTCTTTCAAAGTGAAACATAATTACGTATATTATCCACGGCACAATGTTTATATTACAATTCTACATTTGGCACCTTTCAGGATGACAAAATGTAAAACTATTTCCCCAATTGTACCCAATAACCTTCTATTTTGCGCAACTCTAAATTGGCGATTACAAATATTGATAGCATTTGCAATAAGTAATATAGTCCATATAATAAAATATTTTAATAATTAATTCATAAATGTGACGTCATTGCTGTTAATGTAGCCTTATTTTTGAAATTTAGACAACAATTTCGTCAACCTGGTGCAATACTATCGCCAAGATGGCAATATTTTGCTAAGTGAGTACTCAAGTTTGCAAAATTTATCGTCAAACGTTACACATAGACGAAGAGAAGAGCTTTTCCTATATATATACTCTATAACAAAAAAAAAATCGACGCACCAAAAAGGAGTTGTTCGATTGTCATAAAAATTGGTGGACGTGAAGAACATACATAGAAAAAGAAACGATTAAAATTTCAGAACAATTTAATGATTTAGAGTTTGACCGTATACAAAGGGAGGAAGTCAATAAGGCATTGGTCCACCTCTAGCCTGGATGCAAAATGTCACATAGCGTGGCATAGACTGATAAAGTTCACGGATGGTGTCCTGCGGAAGGTCTTGCCAAATTGTCTCCAACTGTCGGGCTAAATCGTTAACATGCTGGGATGGTTGCAATCGCCTTCCCATAACGCCCCAAATGTGCTCTATGGGAGAGAGATCAGGAGACCTAGCTGGCCAAGGAAGTGTTGGGCAAGCTTGAAGACAATTCATAGCAACACGTGCCGTGTGCGGCCGGGCATTATCTTGTTGAAAAGTAAGTCCGGGGTGTCGCAAAAGGAACGGTAACACAACCGGTCTTAGAATGCTGTCTACGTACCGCTGTGCTGTCAGTGTGCCAGAAACAACTACCAAAGACGTAAGATATCCTCAGTCGAAATGCAACAGAAATTTTGACTACAGATTCAGAATTGCTCCTTATATACACCTGCTGAATGAGCAGTTCCGATGCGTTGGAGCTCCCACTGTTCATTCATTGGACACCAAATGTTATTCATTTGCATGTTTGCTCAAAATGTCTTTACACACCAAATTTCATTACAATCAGACAACTCCTTCTTGGTGCTTCGATTTTTTTGTTATAGAGTGGATAAATGATTTTAATGACTTAGTCTTGAGTATCTGAGGAGGAGCTAATAGAAATCAATCAAACATTAGTGCTTGGGGCATGCCAATGGGCATCCTACTGACATTACTAACCAGAGGGTAAGAGCCCAAGATGTGATATCATATACCTCACACCCCACAACGTATGCCAAAGCATCTCAAATTGGTGAGCCTTCCACTCTTACCTCTACCTATTAATTATTTGTAAATGCCCTCTGGACAATCATAAAACTACCTATTAATTATTTGTAAATGCCCTCTGGACAATCATAAAAAATAATTTAATTGGGCTGATTTGATTTAGCAAGTTTTTCTTGGTAAGTCAGAATTTACAAAGGCCAGAATGCCCATTATATTGCATAATTTGAAGCGTTCATATATGATGTTAGTATATATATATATATATATATATATATATATATATATATATATATATATATATATATTTATATATATATACTGTTGTAATCATTTAACTTATAAATAAAACAGTACAATTATCCTAGATAAGAAAAACAATTGGTTCAGGTGTATTGGACCTCCACGCCTATTTTATTTGATTGATTATATGTTACTTGTAAGCGGCAACTCAATACAGCTATAGAGCATGGACACGTGACATCACACGGAGAATTTTGCCCATCCGCTTCGAAAACAAAATACTCGTATGCTTCTCTGTAGGGTATTTCATTATTTCTGCATTAAGAACGACTACTTTAGAAATCCACAATCGTTTAACCTCTATTTTTAGTAGGATATATTTAAATTTATCTTCTTTGATGGATATTTTTACTTTCCCTGCAATACATGGTAATGTATAGGGAAAGTATTGGAATCATGTCGAAAATCGCAACTCGAGTTTTCGACGGATCTACACGTTTCGAGACCTCTAGAATACGAAAAAACTATTTTTAGCGTGACGTCTGTGTGTGTGTCTGTCTGTCTGTGTGTCTGTCTGTGTGTCTGTCTGTGCAATGTATGTATCCACTCTAACTCAAAAACTTATTCACCGAATTTCATAAAATTTGGTAGGTAAGTCACTTGGGTATGACCCTGGTGCTGATTAGTTTTTGGTACGATTCGTTAAAACAGAACCCACCTTTTTTGCGAAATGGCCCTCAAAAATCGCAAAATCTAAAAAAAAGCTACGTATGTTCAAATATATCAATTAAATGTTTGTTTTATACTTAATTTTTAATGAGGAAAATAATAAGAACAACTCTATTACTCTAGGGCTAACCATTCTCGAGATATTTGAGATTTTTCGCATTCAGTTATGCCACTTTTAAAAAAATGTCTAATTACCAAATAAAAACAGAAATTAAATTAAAAATGCAAATTTAGTGTTATTTTGTGCAATTAGACTCAATTTAATGAATTATCAAAGAAATAAAAAAAAAATGAATTTGAGTCTGTAGGGAAAGTCATGTGCTGCCCACATCAGATTTTTTATTTACCGGAAAATAAAATATTCACTTTTAATAAAATATATACACGAGTTTTGTTTTTTTTAAATTTGTTATGTACCCTTTTCTTCTCACTCGCATACACACTGCAGAATGTTCTAGTAAATGTATACATACAGTAAAAATGAGTAGTTGCGTACATTCACTTAAAATCACATAAAGTGCACTTTAGCAAATTAAATCTTTAAATATATATTATTGCTCATGTATTTTAAATAACTTATTTTCAGCAACGGTAAATTTCGGCGTTTCATGAGTTTAGTTCCAATTTTTATTTGCCATCATCGCAAGTTTACCATTACCCGCTATGGTAAAAATAATGCCTTTACGTTTCTGCGCATTCTACTACGCAGGCTGTTTATTTACGCTCGTGCCCATGCTCTACCAAAAGCAAATGCTTCACAATTAATATTCTTGTTTCCAAATAATTTTGAATAAGCCGGTGCCTTTTTAAGTAATTTGTTGATTTTTACTTTCCCTGCAATACATGGTAATGTATAGGGAAAGTATTGGAATCATGCCGAAAATCACAACTCGAGTTTTCGACGGATCTGCACGTTTTGGGACTTCTAGAATAAACAAAATCTATTTTTAGAATACGAAATACTATTTTTAGAATACTCTAGAATACGAAAAAACCATTTTTAGCGTCACGTCTGTGTGTGAGTCTGTCTGTGTGTCTGTCTGTGTGTCTGTCTGTCTGTCTGTCTGTCTGTCTGTGCAGATTTCGTATCAACTCTAACTAAAAAACTAATGGACCGAATTTCACAAAATTTTGTAGGTGAGTCACTTGTGGGCGGGGCTGGTGCTGATTAGTTTTGGGTACGATTCGGAATAAAAGAACCCGTCTTTTTTGTGAAATGGCCCGCAAAAGCTTGTATCCACTCTAGCTGAAAAACTAATGAACCTAATTTCACAAAATTCGGTAGATAAGTCACTTATAGGTCACCTTGGTGCTGATTAGATTTTGGTATGATTCAGAAAATAATAACCTGCCTTTTTTTGTAGAATGGCCCGCAAAAATTTCCAAAATCTAAACTAAAGAGCTACGTATGCTCAAATATATCCATTAAATGCTTGTTTAGTGCGTAACTTTTAACGAAGAAAAGAATAAGACCATCCCCATTACACTAGGACTAGCCGTTCTCGAGATATATTAGTTTTTGTAGTATTTTTCCACCCCACCTTTGAAAATAAGTCCAGTTTTCAAATGAGAACGAAAATTGAATTAAAAGTGAATTACATTTAATTGAAATAAATAGAACGTGGATATAAGTCTGCAGGGAAAGTCATGTGCTGCCCACATCAGATTTTTACTTTCCCTGCAATACATCGTAACGTATAGGGAATGTGTAAGTATTGGAATCATGCCGAAAATCACAACTCGAGTTTTCGACGGATCTACCCGTTTCGAGACCTCTGGAATACGAAAAAACTATTTTTTGCGTGACGTCTGTGTGTGTGTCTGAGTGTGTGTCTGTCTGTCTGTGCAATGTATGTATCCACTCTAACTCAAAAACTAATGGACCGAATTTCATAAAATTTGGTAAGTAAGTCACTTGGGTGAGATCCTGGTGCTAATTAGTTTTTGGCAGGATTTGTAAAACAGAACCCGCCTTTTTTTGCGAAATAGCCCGTAAAAATTTCTTGTATTCACTCTAGATAAAATACTAATTGATCAAATTTCACAAAATTTCGTAGATAAGTTACTTGTAGGATATTCTGGTGCTGATTAGATTTTGGTAAGATTCGGAAAGAAACAACCTGTGTTTTTTTGGAAATGACCCACAAAAATTTCATGTATTCACCCTAGCTAAAATACTAATTGACCTAATTTCACAAAATTTGGTAGATAAGTTACTTGTGGGATACTCTGGTGCTGATTAGATTTTGGTACGATTCGGAAAAGAACAACCTATCTCCTTTTATGAAATGGCCGGCTCAAATCGTCAAAATCTAAAAAGAAAGACTAAGTAGTGTATGCTCAAATGTATTATTTAAATTCTTGTTTTATACGCAATTTTTGACGAGGAAAAAATATAACACACTCCATTTTACTTTAGGACTAACCGTTCTCAAGATATTTGAGATTTCTTGCATTTTTGTTACGCCGATTTCGAAAAAATGTTCAATTACCAAAAACAAAAAACAAAAATTGAATTAAAACTGCAAATTTAGTGCTATTTAGTGCAATTAAACTCGATCTAACGAATTATTAAAGAAATAAAGAAAATATGAATTTGGATCTACAAGGAAATTCAAATGCTGCCCACATCAGATTTTTACTTCTGAAAATATTGGAATATTGACGAATATTGCAAATCGAGTTTTCAGCGGATCAACACGTTTTAAACACTTTAGAACACGTGTTTTTATCTGTCTATGCAATGTATATGTATCCACACAAGTTAAAAATTTACCTGGCGAAATTTGATAAGATTTGGTAGTTAAATCACATATTTTGGAACAGAATGCCTTTCTGATTGTCAAATACTTTATCGTTCCTTTCAAATACCCAGTTCATATGATCAAAAATATCCCTTCTCGCATTTTGATTCAATAAGTATTACAATTGTATTACTGGTTTTAATAATTAAAAATTAATTTCAAAATTTGTGAAAATTACAAAGGAGATTAATCAATCTATAATAAAGAAACATATCTGTCTGTCTGTGTCGTCTGTAGCGAAAAATCTAAGCAAGGTACGGCCATGAAATTTGGTACACAGGTACTTTTGGACATGGAAAGGTGCACCATGGTATTATTAAAGAAAAAATGAATTAGTTTTTTAGTTATTTTATATTTTAGTACTATTTTCAGAAGAATGCAATCACTAGGGACAAAACATATTATATAATTGTTTTCATCCTGATATCATCGGAATGCTCGAAAAATTTCCTTTCAAACAAACTTTGAATGAAATCGATGTGAGTAATAGACATATTTTCGTGAATTTTTAAAATATATATACTTTTAGCGTATTGTAGATTCGGATATAGTCCTTTCCGGAGACATTACAGCAGAGTCCGCATCCATCGATATAGTGAAGTTTTCGTAATTCTTGCAACAATCGGGCGTATTGTTAAAGCATTCAGTGGTTTTGAGAATTCGCTGTGAATTCCAGTGTGGTTGTAATCAAAGGTTTGCATCTTAAATCCCTGTCAACACCAGATACATTTTCTAGAACCTTCATGCGTTGCCCGGGATTTAAGATACATATAGCGGATAAAAACTGCACAGGAACTAACAGTTAATTTTCAAAGACCAAAAGACCAAAGAACATTTTAACAATAAGATACCTTATAGCAAAAATAAAATTAAAAAATCTGATGTGAGCAGCACATGACTTCCCTTGCAGACTTATATTCACGTTCTCTTGATTTTAATTAAATTTAATTCACTTTTAATTCAATTTTTGTTCTCATTTGATAACACGACTTATTTTCAAAGGTGGCGTAGAGAAAATACGAAAAAACTAAAATATATCGAGAACGGCTAATCCTAGTGTAATGGGGTTGGGCTTATTCTTTTCTTCGTTAAAAATTACGTATTAAACAAGCATTTACTGGATATATTTGAGCATATGTAGTTTTTTATTTTAGATTTTGACGATTTTTGTGGGACACTTTGCAAGAAAAGGCAGGTTATTTTTTTTCGAATCGTACCAAAATCTAATCAGCACCAGGATGTCCCACTAGTGACTTATCTACTGAATTTTGTGAAATTCAGTCCATTAGTTTTTCAGCTACAGTGGATACAAGCTTTTGCGGGCCATTTCGCAAAAAAAAGACGGGTTCTTTTATCCCGAATCGTACCCAAAACTAATCAGCACCAGATTCGCCCACAAGTGATATACCTACCAAATTTTATGAAATTCGGTCCATTAGTTTTTTAGTTAGAGTGGATACAAAATCTGCACAGACAGACATACAAGTCTCGAAACGTGTAGATCCGTAGAAATCTCGAGTTGCGATTTTCGACTTGATTCCAATACTTTTCCTATACATTACCATGTATTGCAGGGAAAGTAAAAATCTGATGTGGGCAGCACACGACTTTCCCTGCAGACTCAAATTCATATTTTTTTTCTTTAATAATTCATTAAATTGAGTTTAATTGCACAAAATAAAACCAAATTTGCATTTTTAATTCAATTTCTGTTTTTATTTGGTAATTAGACATTTTTCTAAAAGTGGCATAACTAAATGCGAAAAAACTCAAATATCTCGAGAATGGTTAGTCCTAGAGTAATAGAGTTGTTCTTATTATTTTCCTCATCAAAAATTGCGTATAAAATACGCATTTAATTGATATATTTGAACATACGTAACTTTTTTTAGATTTTGCGATTATTGAGGGCCATTTCGTAAAGAAAGACAGGTTGTTCTTCTTCGAATAATACCAATATCTAATCAGCACCAGAGAATCCCCCAAGTAATTTATCTATCAAATTTTGTGAAATTTGGTCAATTAATATTTTAGTTAGAGTGGATACATGACATTTTTGCGGGCCATTTCGTAAAAAAAGGCAGGTTGTTCTTTTCCGATTAATACCAAAATCTAATCAGCACCAGAGTATCGTACAAGTAACTTATCACCACATTTTGTGAAATTTGGTCAATTGGTATTTTAGCTAGAGTGGATACATGAAATTTTTACGGGACATTTCGCAAAAAAAGGCGGGTTCTGTTTTTACGAATCGTACCAAAAACTTATCAGCACCAGGGTCATACTCAAGTGACTTACCTACCAAATTTTATGAAATTCGGTCCGTTAGTTTTTGAGTTAGAGTGGATACATACATTAAAAAAATATTAAATATTTGATGTGGGCAGCACATGACTTTCTCTGCAGGTTCATATTGACGCTTTCTTTATTTCTTCAATCATTCATTGAGTTTAATAGCACAAAATAACATCGATAATTATTTAAAATTACACTAAATTTAATTCAATTTTCGTTCTCATTTGGTAACTGGACTTATTTTCAAAGGTAGCGTAGCGAAAATGCGAAAAAACTAAAATATCTCGAGAACGGCTGGTCCTAGTATAATGGGTTTGGTCTTACCCTTTTTATCGTTAAAAATTACGCATAAACCAAGCACTTAATTGATATATTTGAGCATACGTAGTTATTTATTCTAGATTTTGACGATTTTTGCGGGCCATTTCGCAAAATATGGCAGGTTATTTTTTTCTGAATTGTACCAAAATCTAATCAGCACCAGAGTAACCCACAAGTGACTTATCTACTAAACTTTGTAAAATTTGATCTATTACTTTTTCAGCTAGAGTGGGTACAGTAATTTTTGCGGGTCATTTTGCAAAAAAAGCAGGGTTCTCTTTTCCTGAATCGTACCAAAAGCTAATCAGCACCAGGGTTATACACAAGTGACTTACCTACCAAATTTTATGAAGTTTGGTCCATTAGTTTTTGAGTTAGAATGGATACATACATTGCACAGACAGACACACACAGACGTTAGGCTAAAAATAGATTTTGTTTATTCTAGAAGTCCCAATATGTGCAGATCCGTCGAAAACTCGAGTTGTGATTTTCGGCATGATTCCAATACTTTCCCTATACATTACCATGTATTGCAGGGACAGTAATTATATAAGTATATAAATACTAGCTAGTATTCATATAAATAAATATGTAAATACTAGCAGAAATACTCGGCTTCGCCGGAGATACTACTGAAATATAATTAACGTGACATAGAATTTGAAATATTTCAGCCATAAATGTGCTTTTTAATTAATCTTAACGAGATAGTTGTAAAAGGATGTAAATAAGCAAAGCTGTTTTCGAATTACAATCGGTCTTCAAAGACCCATAAAATAAGCATTTTAACTCCCGTCGTTTAACAAGAAGATGCATTGGGATAAAATTAGAATTCGATGATATTTTGATAAGTATATGCATTTACCGTCATATTTTGTTATCCTATATTCGTAAACCCATCAAATCACTCGAATTAAAACTATGTATAACGAAAATAAAATAAAAAATATCTATGTGTACATTTAATCCAAATATAAAACTCCATTACTCTAATTATTTAAATATTATAAAACAACCGTGAAAAAGAAGTTTAAAAGAAGGGAAAGAGCTAAATGTGACAACAGTTGGCAAAATGTGACAACAGTTATATATAGTTGTGTATAAATGTGGCAGTAGTAGTGTATAAATGTGGCAGTAGTAGTGTATAAATGTGGCAGTAGTAGTGTATAAATGTTGTGTAAAATAATGTATAACATATAATGTATAATGTAGTAATGTATATAGTTGTGTATAAATGTGACAACAGTTGGGTATCGAGACGCGTGTCAACATTAAATGACTTATCTGCAAACGATTTTCGAAGAAGACATTTCATAATTAATTAATTTAGCACTTAAGCAAATCTGACGATCAAAACTACAATATACGTCCTACTCTTTTCTACATCAAAGGCTGCATAAAAGGAGCAGAGATCAACAGTAAATTTCAAACCTAAACGACAATACATCTTGAAATTAAATTTCCATTTCCTAGGTGAAACCCTATTATTTTCTTTTCAATCTGTACACAAGGGATGGATTCCATCTATATCCCCCCCCCCCCCCTCCACTACCAATGCAATTGTAAACTTAAGATGGTAAGTGTTCACCTTTTCTGTTGATACGCTACCAAAGTGCAAGTTTCTGGTCGAAGTAGCCCAATCATTAATTGGCTTAGCTTTTATAGCATGGTTGTGCAAATGAAATGTGCACGAAACTTAAGGAAGCGAAGAGTATGAAGATCAACAAGACTTTAATTGAATGGACAACGAAGTGATGTGTTTGGCTTTGCAGTTGATTAGCTTTCGAATTGGTTAAGTGTTTGACTTTAAAAGGATTTTCAAATCGAAAAAATCTAAAGAAGAAATGGTATTTCTGATAAGAGATAATGCAGCTGTGCAGAGTGTCTAGGGATGTCCGTATCAGAAGGAATTTCACGAGAACAAAGAAAGTTGTTGTTATTACTTTCCCTGCAATAGATGGTAATGTAAAGGGAAAGCATTGGAATCATGCCGAAAATCGCAACTCGAGTTTTCGACGGATTTACGTGTTTCGAGACCTCTGGACAACGAAAAAACTGTTTTTGCGTGAAGTCTGTGTCTGTCTGTGTGTGTGTGTCTGTGTGCCTGTCTGTCGGTTTGTGCAGATTTTGTATCCACTCTAACTAAAAAACTATTTGACCGAATTTCATAAAATTTGGTAGGTCAATCAATCAGTTGTAGGCGAATCTGGTGCTGATTAGTTTTGGGTACGATTCGAGGTAAAAGAATCCGCCTTTTTTTGCGAAATGGCCCGCAAAAATCTATATCCACTCTAGCTGAAAAACTAATGGACCGAATTTCGCAAAATTCGGTAGATAAGTCATTTCTAGGTTACCCTGGTGTTGATTAGATTTTGGTACGATTTGGAAAAAAGTAACCTGCCTGTTTTTGCAAAATGACCCGCAAAAATCCTCAAAATCTAAAATAGAAAGATAGTATGCTCAAATATATCCATTAAATGCTTATTTAATACGTAATTTTTAACGAAAAAAAGAATAAGACCAACCCTATTACACTAGAACTAGCCGTTCTCGAGATATTTTAGTTTTTTCGTATTTTCTCTACGGCACCTTTGAAAATAAGTCGTGTTACCAAGTGAGAACGAAAATTGAATTAAAAGTGAATTAAATTGAATTAAAATAAAGATGACGTGGATATAAATCTGCATAGAAAATCATGTGATGCCCACATCAGATTTTTTTTTAATGCAGCTGCATAGAAAACCCCTATAGCTCCACACGACAAGAAGGGGGGGGGATGACTCCCCCCCATGTGTGGGAGGATAAGAGATATCTCGTTGGCTTTTAGAGATAGAGAAAATATCAATTACACAGTTGTAGAAGGTTGCCAAATAAGTCTGAAAACGTGTTTGTGCGACAGAAGAACTGATAAGAACTCAGAAAAGCAGGGAATAGGCTCTAAATCCTCCCCATATAAAACAAGAAAGATCAATCATGCTTAAAGCATTGATTATGAAACACTTTCCAACTTCAATGCAATTTTATTTAAACATGTCTAAAATGCAATACAGTCCTCGGTAATATTTTAAAACTTATCACAATACTACATTAATTTATTATATTTGAAACCTTAAACCTTCATCGAAAAAAATTAACTTCATTCAAATGACGGCATTAAAGTATAAATTGCCTGGTTTAAATATCTCTAAAATGTGATACATTCCTCGGTAATAATTTTAGAATTATCATAATACTACGATAATTTATTATATTTGAAAACTTCATCGAAAACAATTGAAATTCATTCAAATGACGTCATAAAAAAATAACACGCCTGGCTCTCTCTATAAAGCAACATTTCATTCATAAATAATTCCCCCATTCATGTCATTCATCACAATACTATAATAATTTATTTTATTTAAAAATTAAGACCATTGAGCTACAAGTAAGTAATCTCTATGCGTAAAACTTCATCGAAAAATATCGTCCTTCTCTTTCTAAAATCAATGAATATTTCATTCATATCAGCTAAGCAGACTCCATGGACTAAATTATTTTGTGTTAAAGAATTACAGCGATTCAAATACAACTCATTCTATATATTTTGCTGTTTACATTTTACATAGGTGAAAAATAGGCTTAATAGTAGAAATAATCATATTTGAATGAGCATTTAAACTGAAATATATTGTCATTGCGCTGTTTTAGTATGTAGATGCACAGAATTTAGGCAAAAATAAAGTAGTTTTAAGATGGATACAACACTCAATATGAATTAACAAGAAAGATCAATCATGCTTAAAGCATTGATTATGAAACACTTTCCAACTTCAATGCAATTTTATTTAAAAAAGTCGAAAATGCAATACATTCCTCGGTAATATTTTAAAACTTATCACGATACTACATTGATTTATTATATTTGAAAACTTAAACCTTCATTGAAAAAAATGAACTTCATTCAAAAGACGGCATTGAAATATAAATTGCGTGGTTTAAATATCTCTAAAATGCAATACATTCCACGGTAATATTTTTAAATCTATCATAATACTACGATAATTTATTATATTTGAAAACTTCATCGAAACAACTGAAATTAATTCAAATGACGTCATAGAAAAAATAACACGCCTGGATCTCTCTATAAAAGCAGCATTTCATTCATAACTTTCTCCATTTCATTCATCACAATACTATAATAATTTATTTTATTTAAAAATTAAGACCATGGAGCTACAATTCATAAACTTTATGCTTAAAACTTCATCGAAAAATATCGTCCTTCTGTTTATAAAATCAATTAATATTTCATTCATATCAGCCATGCAGACTCCATGGACTGAATTATTTTGTGTTAAAGAAATACAGTAATTCTAATACAACTCATTCTACATATTTTGCTGTTTACATTTTACATAGGTGAAAAATAGGCTTAATTGTAGAAATAATCAAATTTGAATGAGAATTTAAACTCAAATATATTGTCATTGTGTTGTTTTAGTATGTAGATGCACAGAATTTAAGCAGAAATAAAGTAGTTTTAGGATGGATACAACACTCAATATGAATTAAAAAGAACTTTAAAAAATCACGAATTTGAAACAAGATGGATGCCATATCTCTTTTTGAAGTGGGTCATGTGATCGTTTCATATCATGGTCACGTGATCGCTTCATATAAGATGTGTAATTATTATTTTAATTTTTATTTAAAAAACTACTGAATATATTTAGCTGAATTTTTTTTTATATATTTTATGGAACAATTTGACTATTACCTAAAATTTTCGAAGCAATTTGTGAATTTTAAATCCGCTTAAAAAATGTTAGAAAAATTAGGTCCCATAGGGCTCAATGTATTTCATTTTTTCAACCCGGGTTCAATCCAAAACTAATTGTGTGATATTGTTCATTTATATTCCCATAGGTCCTACAGACCGTCTGAACAACATACTAAAATTTCATTTTGATTAAGTCATTTTTACGGCAGTTATCGTGCTAACGGACAGACAGACAGACAGACAGACAGACAGACAGACAGACAGACAGACAGACAGAATGAACAAAGTCATAAACACTTTTCAACTTTGTTGTAAAGTGTTAAAAAGAACTTTAAAAATCACGATTTTGACACAAGATGGATGCCATATATCATTTTGAGGTGGGTCATGTGATCGTTTCATATCATGGACACGTGATCGCTTCATATAAGAGGTGTTATTATTATTTTAATTTTTATTTAAAAAACTACTGAATATATTTCGCTGAATTTTTTTTTATATATTTTATGGAACAATTTGAATATTGCCTAAAATTTTCGAAGCAATTTGTGAATTTTAAATCCGCTTAAAAAATGCTTGAAAAATTAGGTCCCATAGGGCTCAATGTATTCCATTTTTTCAACCCGGGTTCAATCCAAAGCTAATTGTGTGATATTATTCATTTATATTCCCATAGGTCCTATAGACCGTCTGAACAACATACTAAATTTTCATTTTGATTAAGTCATTTTTACGGCAGTTATCGTGCTAACGGACAGACAGACAGACAGACAGACAGACAGACAGACAGACAGACAGAATGAACAAAGTCATAAACACTTTTCAACTTTGTTGTAAAGTGTTAAAAAATCTAATGTGGGCAACACCTGAATTTCCTTATATAATGCAATGAATTTACTACTTTTACAGTAAACAAAATAGATTTTTCTTGTAGTAGATACTTATATTCTTTCCAAGATATTGAATTTTCCCCAATGAATCGTCATTTTCATTGATTTAGCGTCATTTTTATCCATTTGGCGAGATTTTCGTTAATTTGGCAGCATTTAAAAAAGTCGCCAAGTTGGCGACATTCTACTAAATTCGTCGCCATAATCTCCCCAAGCGTTATGGATGGAGAAATAAGTTATTCTTATACCAGATAAATGACTATTGATGTTCAAATATAAAGTATTACTCAAAGTATCTTTTCTCATGAAGGGAACGAGCTAGATCCACCAGAATGATGTGACCAAATTTATCGCATGATATTACATCTGAGAAGTGAAAAGGTTTCTCAACAGTTAATATATTTTTTTAATTTATGGGATTTTTTGATAAATTTATTTAAAAGATCTGCAATATCTCAAGAACGATTCCTGCTAGAGTTCTAAAGTTCATGTTAATCGTTTTTTAAGGAAAAATTACATGAGAAATGTCTATTTGCGCAACTTTATTAAAGCTTTTGATTTTTTAATGATTTTTTCAAAATTTCATTCGAAAATTTAAGTGGGTTCTGAACATTCGATAACGTTTAAAAACAGTAGCCTTCCAGTATTCACGTATTGTGATTTTTGTACCGAATGTCATTTGAATCGCTCCAGTCGTTCATGAGATATCGTCTCCACAGACAGACACACACACACACACACACACACACACACACACACACACACACACACATACACAGACATCACCTCAAAAATGCTTGATTCCTGATCAGGGATGCTTGAAACGTGCACTCCCGTCGAAAACTCGAATTCGAATTTCCGACACCTTCACAATACTTTCCTTATACATTATGTATATAAGAAAAGTAACAACGTTAACGTATTTAGACGATTGGGACGGCTTGCATTGGGAAACGCTATGCGCATAATCGTTCAGCTGCACTGGTATTCTGGTTATATTTTCCAACAAGAGAGATCAATCATGCATAAAACACTGAGTATGAAACACTTTCCAACTGAAATGCAATTTTATTTAAACATCTCTAAAATGCGATACATTCAGTGGTGATATTATTTTAATTATCACAGTACTACAATAATTTATCATATTTAAAAACTTAAAACTTTATCGAAAAAAATTTACTTTATTCATATGACGTCATCGAAATATAAATCGTCTGACTCTCTATGTAAAAGTAATGAATATTTTATTAATATCACTTTTATTCCAGACTCTAGAGCTAAATAATTTTACGGGAAAAAAGTTCAGCAATTCTTATACAACTAATCTTACAATCACTTGTTCACTTGTTTACACTCGGCATCCATTAAAATTACGCTTCATTGTAGAAGTATTCAGCTTGATGATCATTTAAACTCAAAAATATTATATTTGCATTGGCGAAGAATATAGATGCACAGAAAATACGCAAGAATAATGCGGATTTAGAACGGATGCAACACTAAATATAAACTTTTTAAAAATCTTTACATAAACAATACTTTAAAAATCATGACTTTTACACTAAGAAAAAAAGATGGACGCCATATTTTATTTTGAAGTGTGTCACGTGATCTTTATATAGTATGGGTGTAATTATTATTTTAATTTTTATTAAAAAATTACCGAAGCTGAATTTTTTTAATATATTTTATGGGATACTTTGAATATTTTCTAAAATTTTAGAAGCAATTTCTGAATTTTAACTTTGTTTAAAAAATGTTTGAATGTATTTCAGTTGTTCAACGTTCGTTCAATTCAAAATTAATTGGGTGATATTATTCATTTTCATTCCCATATGTCCCACAGATCGTCTGTCTCAACAACATATTAAAATTTCATTTTGATAAAGTCAACTTCACGGCATTTAACATGCGAACGGACAGACAGACAGACGGGCAGAATGGACAGACAGGCACATACAGTGCTATATCTCTCGCTGCAAATTATCTCGGAGAAATTGAATAAATTAAGTAAAATTTTTATAATCAATGAAAGTTAGAAACTTGCAAACCGAGTACTAGAAGGTATGCCCGTCATATGACAGAAAATAAAAATTTGCAAATCATTGCCTCCCATTTAGCGTTATTTTCATCAATTTGGCGACATTTTCATCAATTTGGCAATATTTAAAAAAAGTCGTCAAGTTTGGGGGATCCCGCTAAAATTTTCGCCACGGATGGGCGGAGAAATTAGTTATTCATGTAGTCATTTGTTTTGTTATTTCCAAAATATTGAATTTTCATCAATTAGACGCCATTTTCTTTGATTTAGAGTCAATTTTATCAATTTGGCGACATTTTCGTAAATTTAGCAGCGTTTTAAAAGACGCGCCAAGTTGGCGATATGCCGCTAAAATACGTCGACATAATTTTCCTAAGCGTTACCCAGAGATAGATAGATCAACAGACAGATAAATCAAGGTGTTTATATTATTAATTGGCCCCGGTGCAGAACCTACCTGAGGCCAGAATTTAGGTTTGTCCTCATGGGGAGAAAAATTTGGGAGGATGAGTAAAATATCTTTCCAGTCTCTCCAAAAGACCCCTGGTAACCTACAAAGCTGAAAATCTGTACTGTTATAGTGTTATCCAAGAGACAGTATCTGAGCCGACGTTCAATTCAAACGATTATTTTCAACGAGAAGTACAATACATTGTTAAACAAAATAAAACTTATTAAAACAAGTTGTAACCCAATTCCAAAGAGTGCTAGTGTAACTGCTATTGACAGGCTTAAATACTAGTATTTGAATAAAATCATGTAAACTATCACTTCATTTTTTATGAGCCCAATTTCAAAAATCCTATATCGAAATCAAGTTTAGAAGACATTCTACAAAAAACAGAATTTTAAGCTGAATCAACAGAATCTTAGACGGAGTTTAATCAAGTTAACAACATTCTCAACGTCAACTAAAAGGATCTTCTAAAAATCTGAAACATCCTCTCCTTTTTTTACTATATTTATTGGATTAAGCAGGGATTCTGCTGACTTATCACCCGTTTTAAAACGTTGCCATTGAAAAGTTCTTTTGACGGGCACAGGAAAATCGATTTTTGCCCAGAAAGTCAGGTAACTCACTTTTACCCGGGCACCTGTAGAGTCCACGTAGTCATGGCAACAGGATAACTTCACACAAACGTCCCACCTACCACCCACGATTTGGCCGGGCTAACTCTTCTTAATTCCTTCATAGCACTGAAATAGGAATACGATTCAGAAAAAAAAATAATTGTAAATCATTGGTAATATGTTGTTTTATATACCGTCGTTCTGTATTACGTATTGGGAAATACGTGTTTTAAAAACTAAATTATTTAAATATATTCATAATTACTTAAATAACTATATATAGATACTAGCTTGTTTAATGGGTAGAAAAAGTATTGATTTTCACGACTGCTGGTTTGAAAGGCGATTTCTATTATTAAATGAAGGGTCAATGTTCGATGTTTCAATTTTGATGGTTGCTATTACTAAGAAAAAAAAAATTTCAATTGCTTATCACTTTTCCTATAATATAAAGTGTAGGGAAAATATTGAAATAGTGTCGAAAATTATAACTTGAATTTTCGATGTATTTACACGTTATGGCCACTGTAGAATACTAATCCACCGTTTTTTCCGTTACGACTGTGTGTGTATTTGTGAAATATATGTATCTACTCAAACATGAAAAAAAAACCCACAAATCTTCCTGATAAATCAAGTGACTTATGAGTAATTTTGCTGATAAGATTTTGTTATGATTTAAAAAAAAGGTGGCTTCGCCACCTACTCGCTACGATCGTAGAGCTAGATTCAACAGCTATTTCAAGCCAAAGTAACGTTTAAATCGGTAAGCAGTTTATTTCATCGTCTTACCCTATTATTTATCTATAAATGTACCACATTTCATATTACTTTCCTTATATACAATAATGTATAAGGAAGGTATTGTGACGGGGTCAAAAATTCGAATTCAAGATTTCGACGGGAGAGCACGTTTCAAGCATCCCTGATCACGAATCGAGCATTTTTGAAGTGATGTGTGTGTGTGTGTGTGTGCGTGTGTGAAAATGTGTGTGTGTGTGTGTGTGAAAGTGTGTGTGTGTGTGTGAAAGTATGTGTGTGTGTGTGTGAAAGTATGTGTGCGTGTGTGTGTAAGTGTGCCAGTGAGCCTGTGGAGACGATAATTTACGAACGAATGGACCGATTTGAACGAGATTTGGTACAAAAATCATAATCCATAAACACTAGAAGCCTATTGTTTTTATACGCAATCGAATGTTCAGAACCCCGCTAAATTTTCGAGTGAAATTTTGAAAAAATCGTCAAAAAATCAAAACCTTCAATAACGTTGCGCAAATAGGCATTTCTTACGTAATTTTTCATTAGAAAACGATTGACATAAATTTTAGAACGCTAGCATAAGCTGTTCTCGAGATATTGCACATTAAAAAAAATATCAAAAAATCATAAAAATAAAAAAAAATATATTTCCTATTGAGAAACATGTTCACTTTTCATATGTAATACCATGCGATAAATTGGGTGACATCATTCTTGTGGATCTAGCTCATTCCATTCATGAAAAAAGATACATTGAGAAATACTTTTATATTTGAACATCAATAGTCATTTATCTGCCATAAGAATAACTTATTTCTCCGTCCATAACGCTTGGAGAGATTTTGGCGACGAATTTGGTGGAATGTCGCCAACTTGGCGACTTTTTTAAATGTTGCTAAATTAACCAAAAACTCGCCAAATGGATAAAATGGAAGCTAAAACAATGAAAATGACGACTAATTGCCGAAAATTCAATGTCTTGGAAAGAATATAAATATCCACTATAAAAATAATCTATTTTTTTACTGTAAAAGTAGTAAATTCATTGCATTATATAAGGAAAGTCTTGTGCTGCCCACATCAGATTTTGTTTTTATGCTAATAATTTTTGCGGTACGAGAAAACAGAGAATATTGATGAACGTGCCGATACTAAAGAACACTGCCACTTCAAAAGTGAATAAAAAAGTAAAATATCTCGTAAACTACATAGAAATTAAAAAAAAAGGCCCACTTCCTGAAAAAATATTCAACTATATAGGTATCTGCCTGCAAAAATTGGTGGTCTTGCTATTTTCAGTCAATCAGTCTGTCCAGGACGCGAA
Organism: Amaurobius ferox; assembly: GCA_951213105.1. NCBI lineage: Eukaryota > Metazoa > Arthropoda > Arachnida > Araneae > Amaurobiidae > Amaurobius > Amaurobius ferox. The sequence continues at coordinate 66,135,398 of OX578144.1, forward strand.
CATGCAGCTCAAATATTTTGCCTTTGAATTTGACATTAAATATTTCTTAAACTGTAATATATATCAAACAAGAAAGATCAATCATGCTTAAAGCATTAATTATGAAACACTTTCCAACTTCAATGCAATTTTATTTAAACATGTCTAAAATGCAATACATTCCTCGGTAATATTTTAAAACTTATCACAATACTACATTAATTTATTATATTTGAAACCTTAAATCTTCATCGAAAAAAATTAACTTCATTCAAATGACGGCATTAAAGTATAAATTGCCTGGTTTAAACATCTCTTAAATGTTATACATTCCTCGGTAATAATTTTAGAATTATCATAATACTACGATAATTTATTATATTTGAAAACTTCATCGAAAACAACTGGAATCCATTCAAATGACGTCATAAAAAAATAACACGCCTGGCTCTCTCTATAAAAGCAACATTTCATTCATAAATAATTCCCCCATTCATGTCTTTCATCACAATACTATAACAATTTATTTTATTTAAAAATTAAGACCATTGAGCTGCAAATAAGTAAACTCTATGCGTAAAACTTCATCGAAAAATATCGTCCTTCTCTTTCTAAAATCAATGAATTCATATCAGCTAAGCAGACTCCATGGACTAAATGATTTTGTGTGAAAGAATTACAGCGATTCTAATACAACTCATTCTACATATTTTGCTGTTTACATTTTACATAGGTGAAAAATAGGCTTAATAGTAGAAATAATCAAATTTGGAAGAGCATTTAAACTGAAATATATTGTCATTGCGTTGTTAAAGTATGTAGATGCACAGAATTTAGGCAAAAATAAAGTAATTTTAGGACGGATACAACACTCAATATGAATTAAAAAGAACTTTAAAAATCACGATTTTGACACAAGATGGATGCCATATATCATTTTGAAGTGGGTCATGTGATCGTTTCATATCATGGACACGTGATCGCTTAATATAAGAGGTGTTATTATTATTTTAATTTTTATTTAAAAAACAACTGAATATATTTCGCTGAATTTTTTTTTATATATTTTATGGAACAATTTGAATATTGCCTAAAATTTTCGAAGCAATTTGTGAATTTTAAATCCGTTAAAAAAATGCTTGAAAAATTAGGTCGCATAGGGCTCAATGTATTCCATTTTTTCAACCCGGGTTCAATCCAAAACTAATTGGGTGATATTATTCATTTATATTCCCATAGGTCCTATAGACCGTCTGAACAACATACTAAAATTTCATTTTGATTAAGTCATTTTTACGGCAGTTATCGTGCTAACGGACAGACAGACAGACAGACAGACAGACAGACAGACAGACAGAATGAACAAACTCTTTCAAATGAATAAACACTTTTCAACTTTGTTGTAAAGTGTTAAAAACGGTTTACTTCAGTGTATTCCCCAAAGCTTTTACTACAAGTGTACCAAATTTCATATTTTTATATGCAATAGTTTTTGCGGTATGAAGTAAAGAATCTCGAGAAATGAGAAATTTCCCAAACAGCGGCGACGGCAACTTTTTTTTAATATACGAAGAAAACTCAAAATTCTAATAAAGTTTGGCATTCTAGCTATTTTGCTCTCTGCATCTAGACATAAGCAGTGGTGTATTCGGGCTGGAACGCCCCGGAACCACGTTCCGGTATTTTTTTTGTAAAAACTGAAAGTGTTCCAGAACTTTTGTTATATGTTATAATAAAAAAAAATCTGATGTGGGCAACACATGACTTTCCTTATTTAATGTAATGAATTTACATTAAATAAGGAAACTTTTACGGTAAAAAAAATAGTTTTTGCTTATAGTAGATACTAATATTTTTTCCAAGATATTGAATTTTCGACAATTAGTCGTCATTTTCATTGATTTAGCGACATTTTTATCCATTTGGCGAGATTTTCGTTAATTTGGCAACATTTCAAAAAGTAGCCAAGTTGGCGACATTCCGCCAAATTCGTCGCCAAAATCTCGCCAAGCGTTATGGACGAAGAAATAAGTTATTCTTACAGCAGATAAATGACTATTGGCGTTCAAATACAAAAGTATTACTCAAAGTATCTTTTTTCATGAATGGAACAAGCTAGATCCACGAGAATGATGTCACCCAATTATCGCATGGTATTACATATGAAAAGTGAACATGTTTCTCAATAGGAAATATTTTGTTTTTAATTTTATACGACTTTTTGATAATTTTTTTGAAAAATGTCCATTATCTCGAGAACGGTTCTTGTTAGCGTTCTAAAATTTATGTCAATCGTTTTCTAATGAAAAATTACATATGAAATGTCTATTTGCGTAACTTTATTAGCCGTTTTGATTTTTTGACAATTTTTTCAAAATTTCATTCGAAAATTTAGGGGGGTTCTGAACATTCGATTGCGTATAAAAACAATAGACTTCCAGAGTTTATGGATTGTGATTTTTGTGCCAAATTTTGTTCGAATCGGTACATTCGTTCGTCAATTATCGTCTCCAGAGACTCACTGACACACACACACACACACACACACACACATACTTTCACACACACACACACACACACACATATACTTTCTCTTACACACAGACATCACTTAAAAAATGTTTGATTCGTGATCAAGGATGCTTGAAACGTGCTCTCCCGTCGAAAACTCGAATTCGAATTTTCGTCCCCGTCACAATACTTTCCTTATACATTATGTATATAAGGAAAGTAATTATTAAATGTATGTAGCTGATATTATGAAACAATAGCAAAATCAAAATGGAGGGAGATCTAATATCTATTTTATTCATTGCAACTAAAAATATATATTAATAGTAATTTAAAAAATTAATAGATTTCTTAAAAAATTATGAACACAATTATGAATTTAGTAATTTTAATAACTTTTATAATTTTAGTTGCCTGCATACAGATTTGAAGCATTTAAAAATTTAATCAATGATTATAGTACAGTTTGTCCGAATGCGATCGTGGTTTCAGCAATATTAATTTAATATACTAGGGAACTATGCCCCTTGGTCATACTCTTCGCCTACCTTCGTCGCCTCCTACTCGCTGCGAGAGAGCTATTTCAAACCAAACTAAAATTTAAATATGTAAACGGTTTATTTCATCGTGTTACCCTATTGTTCTCTATAAATGTACCAAATTTCATATTTTTGCATGCTATAGATTTTGCAGTACGGGACAGAGAAAATCGATGGACGTGCCGACACGGAAGAACGTTTTTCACTTCAAAAGTGCATAAAAAGTAAAATATCTCGTATAAACTACATTGGAATTAAAAGAAAGAGTTCCGTCCTGCAAAAGTTCAACTATGTAGGTACCTGCTTGTTAAAATTCGTGGTCTTGTTATTGCGAGTCTATCCAGGACGTAAACTCTCAGCTCAAATGTTTTGTATTTGACTTTGATACTAAATATTTCTTAAACTACATTATATATTGACAAACTACTTATTTCATCGTATTCTCCAAACCTTTCTTTAAAAGTGTACCGTATTTTATGTTTTTGGATGCTATAGTTTTTGCGGTGCAAAGCAAAAAATCACGACAATCGAGTAATTTATCAAACAGCGGCATCTATTTTTAACACTTTACAACATAGTTGAAAGTGTTTATGACTTTGTTCATTCTTTAACACTTTACAACATAGTTGAAAGTGTTTATGACTTTGTTCATTCTGTCTGTCTGTCTGTCTGTCCGTTAGCACGATAACTGCCGTAAAAATGGCTTTATCAAAATGAAATTTTAGTATGTTTTTCAGACGGTCTGTGGGACCTATGGGAATATAAATGAATAATATAATCCAATTAGTTTTTCATTGAACCCGGGTTGAAAAAATGAAATACATTGAATCCTATAGGACCTAATGCTTCAAACATATTTTAAGCGAATTTAAAATTCACAAATTGCTTCAAAAATTTCAGAAAATATTCAAATTATCACATAAAATATATAAAATTTTTTTTAGTAATATATGTTAGGTAGTTTTTTAAATAAAAATTATTTAATATAAGGAAAAAAACAAATTCAATTAAATTTTGACTCTCGTTATATCCTCCAGAAAGAAAAGAGAGATATATTATATAATAAAGCTCTTTCCAAGAGTTTAATTATTTCATATATAAGGTTCACATTTTAAAATAAATATGGTAGATATCAATTTTTCAAATTTTTAAATAAAATAAATTATTATAGTATTGTGATGAATGAAACGATTGGAAAAATGTTTATGAATGAAATGCTGCTTTTATATAGAGGCGATTTATATTTCGATGACGTCATTTGAATAAAGTTCATTAGTTTTCGAAGAAGTTTTCAAATATATTAAATTATTGTAGTGTTATGATAATTTTAAAAATATGACCGAGGAATGTATCGCATTTTAGAGATGTTTAAACCAGGCAATTTATATTTCAATGCCGTCATTTGAATGAAGTTAATTTTCTTCGACGAAATTTTAAGTTTTCAAATATAATAAATTAATGTAGTATTTTGATAATTTTAAAAATATTACCGAGGAATGTATCGCATTTTAGAGATGTTTGTATAAAATTGCATTGAAGTTGGAAAGTGTTTCACAATCAATGCTTTATGTATGATAGATTTTTCTTGTTATTAATATAGAGAGAAATTGAGGAAAGATCCCATAGTCTTGCCGAACAATTGGCAGTTTCCTTTTATAAACCACACGGTTCACCATTTGAATTATGGAATTGAAATATTTATGGCCAAACTTTGTTACGCTCTCATCGTTCTGCTATTGAACGACAAACAAAAAGGGCAGTAACTCAAGAATAAGTAATGGAAGGTGTTGTTGTTGTTGAGACCCAGACCGTCCGACCTACCAGAAAGGTGTAAGGCAACTGCTAGGACGGCCGGGAAGTGCCACCCAATTTAGACCGGAACTCAGTGGGGGAGGCATCCACAGGGACCGTACCCTCCTTCCCCTACCACCAACCTCTCGGAAGGACTTACGGACCCACATGTTTAACGTGATCGTACTCCGCGTGAACACGGCGGCAGTTTTTTGGCAGTGGCTGGAATCGAACCCGGGCCTACCGAGTGCAACTCCAGCGCGCTAACCAATGGGCTACCGCGCCCCCAGTAATGGAAGGTGTAGAAAACCCAGACCACACGACCAACCCATAGGCTAATGAGTAATGGAAGGTGTGTGAAACTTTCTATGATTCATCCGAACAGTAGTTTTCATATATTTTGGATTTTTTCTTTTCGTTTCTAACACTTTCCAACAGTTGAAAAGTGTTTATGACTTTGTTCATTCTGCCTGTTCGTTAGCACGATAACTGCCGTTAAAATAACTTTATCAAAATGAAATTTTAATATGTTGTTGAGACGGTCTGTGGGACATATGGGAATGTAAATGCATAATATCACCCAACTAGTTTTGGATTGAACCTGGGTTGAAAACGCGAAATACATTGAATCCTATGGGACCTAATTTTTCAAACATTTATTAAGCAAAGTTAAAATTCACAAATTGCTTCGAAAATTTTAAGAAATATTCAATTTATCCCATAAAATCTATAAAAAAAATTTCAGCAAATTATGTTCGTTAAAATAAAAATAAAAATAATAATTACACCCATATTATATGAAAAGATCACGGGACCCACTTCAAAATAAAATATGGCATGAATCCTTTTCCCAGTGTAAAAGTCGTGATTTTTAAAGTTCTTTTAAATTTATATTTAGTGTTACGTCCGTCCTAAAACCGCTTTATTTTTGCGTATTTTCAGTGCATCCATATTCTGTGCCAACGCATTTGCAATATTTTTGAGTTTAAATGATCATCAAACTTTGATTATTTCTACAACGAAGCCTAATTTTAATGGATGCGGAATGTGAACAAGTGATTGTAATATAAGTTGTATAAGAATTGCTGAATTTTTTTCACGCAAAATTATTTAGTTCTGGGGTCTGGAATAAAAGTGATATGGATGAAATATTCATTGCTTTAACATAGAGAGTCAGACGATTTATATTTCGATGACGTCATTTGAATAAAGTTCATTCTTTTCCATGAAGTTTTAAGTTTTTAAATATAATAAATTATTATAGTACTGTAATAATTTAAAATATATCAGCGCTGAATGTATCGCATTTTAGAGATGTTTAAATGAAATTGCGTTTCAGTTGGAATGTGTTTCATAATCTTTATTCTTAATCATATTGAACTTTCTTGTCAATTCTTTGATTTTTTAAATTTTTTGTCTTTGTCTTTTACTTTTGATATTTTTATTTATTAGTAAAATAAATCTTCTAATCTTTGACTTATTTGCATAGTTGTTATTTGCATACTTATCTGCATAGTTGTTTCGCATTACGGCTAGTTTTTTGGAAATTAAAGTGCTTTATTAAATGAATACAGTATGTTAAGTAAACAAACATTTGTAAAATTATGAATTTTAAAAATCGGTGCAGTTGAAATGTATTTATTTTCATTTCATATGTATGAAACCTGTTTAATGTCCTACTTAATTTCCCCTAAAAATTAGCGAAACTAAACTTTAGTTTAGTGCAGGTTACAAAAACAAACGCTGTAATACGCGAATATAACAACATAAGCATTATCGCTAGCGTTTACAGAGAGACTTGCACCCCATAAATCTAGCATAATTATTGGTTTGCCCAATGTTTGTGACTCATCATTTTTAAAAGCACAAACTTACTTATTACTTTCCTTATATATATAATGTATAAGGAAAGTATTGTGACGGGGTCGAAATTCGAATTCGAGTTTTCGATGGGAGAGCACGTTTCAAGCATCCCTGATCACGAATCAAACAATTTTGAAGTGATGCCTGTGTCTGTGTGTGTGTGTGTATGAAAGTATGTGTGTGTGTGTGTGTCTCAGTGAGGCTGTGGAGGCGATAACTGACGAACGAATGGACCAATTAGAACCAAATTTGGTACAAAAATCACAATCCGTAAACGCTGGAAGCCTATTGTTTTTATACGCAATCGAATGTTCAGAACCCCCCTAAATTTTTGAGTGAAATTTTGAAAAAATCATCAAAAAATCAAAACCTTTAATAAAGTTATGCAAATAGACATTTATTATGTAATTTTTCCTTAGAAAATGATTGACATAAAGTTTAGAACGCTAACACGAACCGTTCTCGAGATATTGCACTTTTTTAAAATAAATTTATAAAAAAATCCCATAAATTAAATAAAAAATATTTCCTATTTAGAAACATGTTCACTTTTCATATGTAATACCATGCGATAAATTGGGTGACATCATTCTCGTGGATCTAGCTCGTTCCATTCATGAAAAAAGATACTTTGAGTAATACTTTTGTATTTGAACGCCAATAGTCATTTATCTGCTGTAAGAATAACTTATTTCTGCGTCCATAACGCTTGGCGAGATTTTGGCGACGAATTTGACGGAATGTCGCCAACTTGGTGACTTTTTGAAATGTTGCCAAATTAACGAAAATCTTGTCAAATGGATAAAAATGACGCTAAATCAATGAAAATGACGACCAATTGTCGAAAATTCAAAATCTTGGAAAGAATATTAGTATCTACTATAAGGAAAACCTATTTTTTGTACTGTAAAAGTAGTAAATTTATTACATTATATAAGGAAAGTCATGTGTTGCCCACATCAGATTTTTTAGGAGGTGTTGGAGCAGAACGGAGAACGTTAAATTATTATCTGATTAAGCGATAATGATAAGTTGTACTACGTTTCAATAATTTCTCTAGTATGAAATTATAAATCGAGAAAAGGTTTTAACTTTTAATTTCATTTAGAATTCAATCGTTTAAACAAAAATCAAGATTTATATTATTATATATATAAAGCACAAAGCTAGGGAGTTCCTTTTTACTATTTTTTGACGAAAACCTTCCAGATTTTGGAAAAAATAAAAAAAAAAAACTAAATGCACTTGGAAATGTCTGTCACAGCCGATACAATATTTCGGATATTCAAATATAGTTTTCTTATAGCAGCGGATGTAGTATTGGAAAATCAAATTCACACTAGTTGCCATGGTAACACAGGATTTTACGGAATCTGCAAAAAGAAGAATTTTAGACGAAGTCGCAAATCTTGTATTAAAATTTCAATTTCACGGAGGCTGAATTTTCATAATTTTGGGAAAATTGAAGACGTTGTAGCTTTATTCACCAACACAAACTCTCCCAATAGGATAGAAATTTTATTTCCCATTTATGGTACGCCAGATTTAACATTATATTGGAAATAGTTACTAGCTATTGAATATCTCCTCAGTGAACCCTATGGGACCTAATTTTTCGAATATTTTTTAAGCAGAGCTAGAATTCACAAATTGCTTTAAAAATTTTAGGATATATTCAAATTATCACGTAAAACTTGTAAAGAGAAATTCATCAAAATATGTTAAGTAGCTTTGTTAATAAAAATTGAAATAATAATGACATCCATATTATGTGAAGAGATCACGTGACTCATTGCACAATGAACTATGGCATCCATTTTTTTTTCGCTTAGTGAAAATCGTGATTTTTAACGAATGCTTATATTTATATTTAGTCTTGTATCCGTCCTAAAACCACTTTATTTTTGCATATTATCTGTGTATCTAAATTCTGTGCCTACGCAATTACAATATTTTTGATTTTAAATGATTACTGAACTTTGATTATTTCTGCAACGAAGCCTAATTTTAACGCATGCAGAATGTAAGCAAATCAAGCGATTCTAAGATGAGTTATATAAGAATTGATGAATTATTTTAACACATGGGTATCTCAATGTTAACTTATTACCTCGATTTGGTTCGTTTAAGGACCAAATTAATTAAAGAGACGCCAGTAGTAATTATTAAAATCTAGGCACTTTCATCCCAAGTACGAATATTAATATTGGTTATTAGAGTGTTATAGCTAATTTGCTAGAGAGGCACTTAGCTTGTGTTGAAATGTTAAAATACAAGTATATGTACAATTTTGAATATTTATGTAGTTCCAAACATGGATTGCAGTTTTGGTAATTGGAAAGTTTGATTTGATATTATCACTTCATATACGTATTTCAAACGAAAAGTGCTATCGCTGATATCTATTACTTGCAATGCAAATGTGAATAAATATCCGTAATTTTGCAGTTATGTGGGACATTTTCCGAGACAAGTGTCCATTTGCTAAGTTTAAATTTTTGAGAAACAAGCCTTTAAGATTCAAATAAACCTGCAAAGCGAAAAGATCAAAACAACCAATCCATGACAGCGGTCGTACATGTCGCCTAGGTCGTACATGTCGCAAAGTCGTACATGTAGTTGTCAAAGTTAGCCATTTTATCGTTAGATTTAGCAATTTTTAGTACATTCCGCAACAATGGCTAAATCCAGTCATAAATTTGCAAAGTTTGCAACGCTGTTTTTAAAGGATTTCAACAAAAATTGAAAATCTTGCTATTTTTTGGCCATGATCTTAGTTATAAGTATAAAAACATTTGCTTTATCTGCCGTCAGAAAGAATTTGAAAATATAAAACCATTAGAACGCAGCATATAAAGGTTAAAAAAAGTATCAACTAGTTTCAATGACAATAACAATGCTTTTTCGTTAGGTAAAACGAAACAGACCCACTTGCAAGATAACGTCTGCCGAAAAATAGTCGCATCATGGTGACCCAGTAATTTATCTGTTGCCAGACGAAAATTCGAAAAATAAAAACAAAAACTGATGAGAAAGGAAAAGGACAGTAGAACAAATCTACGAACCAGGGGTGCCTTATGAAAAAATATTAGATAAACTTCAGAATAAAGAATGTAACAAACGGTGCAGTAGAAACAATCGGTTTTTACTCCAAGTTACTAATATCCAAAGCTGCATATTTGATTGAAAGTTATTTGCATTTTATTGATGAAATTGCTCATGTAGCTTTTTGAAACCGGTTAGCAAAATTCGTAATTTTATATAAAAGATATGGCGGAAAATAAAAACAAATAAAATTCATTTTAATGGATCTTCGTCTCTTCTAAGACCAGAAAAGTGTACGTCGTCCAAAACACACGGTTCCTGATGGATAAATGGGTTAAGAATCCTATGTTATTAAATTTTCTTTTTTAAACTTTCTACGGTAAACTAGAACACAGATAAGTGGTTTTAAAACAGCTAAATATCGTATTTAAATTTTATTTTTCTCCAATACATATAAAGCTAAATTATGAAGCTGAAACCTATAAAATATTTCCTCATGCTCTGCATCATGAAACACAGAGTCACCTGGAAAAGAAATTAAACATGGTATAAAAAAATATGATGTGGGCAACACATGACTTTCCTTATATAACGTAATGAATTTACTACTTTTACAGTACAAAAATAGGTTTTTCTTATAGTAGATACTAATATTCTTTCCAAGACATTGAATTTTCGACAACTAGTCGTCATTTTCATTGATTTTGCGTCATTTTTATCCATTTGGCGAGATTTTTGTTAATTTGGCGACATTTTAAAAAGTCGCCAAGTTGGCGACATTTCGCGAAATTCGTCGCCAAAATCTCGCTAAGCGTTATGCACTAAGAAATAAGTCATTCTTACAGTAGATAAATGACTGTTGGCGTTCAAATACAAAAGTATTACTCGGAGTATCTTTTTTCATGAATGGAACGAGCAAGATCCACGAGAATGATGTCACCCAATTTATCGCATGGTATTACATATGAAAAGTGAACATGTTTATCAATAGGAAATATTTTTTTTTAATTTTATATGACTTTTTGTTATTTTTTTCGAAAAATGCACAATATCTCAAGAACGGTTCGTGTTAGCGTTCTAAAATTTATGTCAATCATTTTCTAATGAAAAATTACATAAGCAATGTCTATTTGCGTAACTTTATTAGTGGTTTTGATTTTTGACGATTTTTTCAAAATTCCATTCGAAAATTTAGGGGGGTTTTGAACATTCGATTGCGTATAAAAACAATAGGCATCCAGTGTTTACGGATTGAGATTTTTGTACCAAATTTGGTTCAAATCAGTCCATTCGTTCGTCAGTTATCGTCTCCACAGACCCACTGACACACACACACACACACACACACACACACACACACACACACACACACACACACACACACACACACACACAGACATCACTTCTAAAATGTTTGATTCGTGATCAGGGATGCTTGAAACGTGCTCTCCCGTCGAATACTCGAATTCTCGACCCCGTCACAATACTTTCGCTATACATTATGTATATAAGGAAAGTAATAATTCGACCCCGCAACGCGAAAATTCCATGTCCTCTTAGGCTAACTTAGATTTCTTCAAAATGTACCTTGTATGGTATTAGTTTTAATTTTAGTTCCAAAGAACATTGCACCGGGAATCGGAACTCCTAGAATATTTTCAAACATGCCTCTCATTGCTAAAATAAGAACCTCTAATAAAGTTACACAAATAGACATTTCTTATGTAATTTTTTATTAGAAAACGATTGACATAAATTTTAGAACACTAACACGAACCGTTCTCAAGATATTGCACATTTTAAAAAAAAATATGAAAAAATCATATAAAATAAAAAAAAATTCCTATTGAGAAACATGTTCACTTTTCATATGTAATACCATGCGATAAATTGGGTGACATCATTCTCGTAGATCTAGCTCGTTCCATTCATGAAAAAATATACTTTGAGTAATACTTTTTTATTTGAACGCCAATAGTCATTTATCTGCTATAAGAATAACTTATTTCTCCGTCCATAACGCGTGGCGAGATTTTGGCTACGAATTTAGTGGAATGTTGCCAACTTGGCGATTTTTCTAAATGTTGCTAAATTAACGAAAAACTCGCCAAATGGATAAAAATGGCGCTAAATCAATGAAAATGACGACTCAACGACCTACCGGCAGCGGCCTGAACGAATGTTCCAACCTTAAAGTCACCGCTGGGCCCAAGACCGACATTAGGAGGAGGAGAGTAGAGCGGATGGTGATTCCCAACGTCGTGAGAAATCCTGATGGAATATGGATACGAAGTCATATCCGAAACCTGTTTGGTCCTACGACTGTGTGATCGAGCATACCTGAATTACTATATTAAGAACTAGAATCTAGAACAGTGATTTGTCACCCTTCCCATAGTACAGAGGCATTGTTACCAGCAGTCACCTGCAGTGTCACATTCTTCTGTATAAGGTATTGTGATTTATCTTTGATTTTAAATGTTTTATATATGTGTGTTACTCTGATTTGGTATATTCTCCAGTTTTAATGTTAACTTTAAGCTTTAAGGGGTATTCGCCCACTGAACAAATTTTGAGTGTAATTAAATGCAATTTTGGGAATTAAAAAAAAATATATAAATTAACTAAAAAAAAACGTACACCTCGAGGTCAAGCTGTGTAGAATTGAAGTAATTGCAATGGTGTATTTTATTATTAGTGTCAAATTGAATTTCATGTGTCTTTCAATAAATGTGTTAAGTGGCCACAAAAAATTGACTCTTTAATTAGGTAAACGAATGTACGTAGATCCAATTGGATCCCACTATACAAATTCATAAGCTGAGCTGGAAGGCACCAGTGATAAGTGGTAGTAGTGTATTTAATTCTGTATTTATGTGTAAATTTCACCTCACCACATAGTGCACCCAGACGTACTTGGTGCCGTGTCGTCCGGAAACGAACCACGGGCTTTTGCTAGATATAGCATAACAGTAAAATGCGGAAAGTCATGTGCTGTCCACATCAGATTTTTAAAATTAGGTTGGACGGGAGAGGGAGGGGGGGGGGTAGTCGGTCCCAACTCCTTTGGACCACCGCCTTATATCATTTTCACTCCGGTAAGAATTCCAGAGTTTCAAATTTAATTTTATCCCAATTAACGTTAAAAATCCAAACCAGGCCTGAATTCCTTAATACTTACTAGCAGTTAAAACACTCCGGCCAACTAAGGAATTTATTACATTATCTTACAATTTTTCTTAATAATGCACTTATATCATTCATAGTATTCTGGAAAATATTACTTTGATTAGAGTAATACACAATTCCAACATTTATGTTCGTTACGTGAACGATTGTTTGGCTTTTCTTGATCAGTCTAATGTTGATTTAGACTGTGTTCTTTCCATTATGAATAATTTTATTGATTCTTGCATTTGGTTTAAGCGTGACCTAGAATGTAATAATTGTCTTTCTTTCCTGGATGTTCTAATCTTTCTCAATGAAAATTAATGTGCAACCACTATTTATCGAAGTCATTTTTGTCGTTACATTACCTCCTCATAATAATTCTTGTCATTCCCCTAATTAAGAGATTGTTGCATTAAACATTTATGGCCACCGTGCTATTAAATTATGACCTACTTCTGTCTTATCAAATTTCTGAGCCGTAAAAATTCGGAGCTGCTCAAAAACTGTCACCTTAAATCATGGATTCTCAATCGAATATTGCTGATCGTGTTTTTTTTTTTCATATTTTCTAAGCCACCACAGAGCAAGGAACATTCGGTTAAAACTTTTAGCAATATTGTATACCTTTCTTTCTATCTAAAATTAGTCATAAAATAGCTGGAATTTTCATTAAGGACTCAAATTACATTCTCCTCTATGAATAAAATTAAATTTTCTTCACTTAAGGACCCTATTGAAAAATTCACTTATTGGGGCATTTATCAAATTCCTTGTCAATGCTGATTATCGTACATAAGTCAAACTAAACACGCCTTAAAGTGCCGCTTAAAGAACCTTAAAATTGTCTAAAAGATAAGAAATTCATAAATCTTTTATCGCTAATCATTGTTGGATGGCTAGTCACCAGTTTAATTTTTCTTCTGCCTTCATTATTCAAAAGCGTTCTTCAGTTTTCGATATGGATATCTTTTCATAATAATAAAAACTCCAGTAATCTTATTAATGATTTGTCAATCACTCCTATATTTTTTCGGCATGACCACATTTAATTTTCTGTTTCTTTCGTAATTTTTTGTTTCTTTAACTTCTTAATTCCTGTCTTTTGTTGTTTCTTGTTTGTGTCTCATGTTCATATTTCCTTTGTTTTATCTATTTTTCTAGTTTTATTTTCCTTTCGGGGCACTAGGTGGTGCCACTACATTGAGATGTTGTCTAACTATTTCAGTGCGGCCGACATAGGCTTGATTTCACCTGGGCGTTCAGGTCCAGACTATATGCTCCAAAGAAGAAAATCCAGATGATTTCAGAAACGCACGTATGCTTATTTATCTTCATTCACGCTGCATTTTGCGTTGTAAACAGGCCCATTGAGAAAGGGGTGGGGTTTCAAGTTTCATGAATGATTGCTGTATTAATAATTTATATGAAAAAAATAATTTATGCTGCATGAATAATGACTTAAAATTACGCGCCAAAAATTTAAAAGCGAATTGCAATTTGCAATGCACATAGCATCTGTACTGTCACAAATCTGGTTCACAAAACGAAAAAAAAATGTTCTAATGTCCTAATGTTTCTAATGCTTTGTTTATCTCTCTATATTAAAAAAATCTGATGTGGGCAACACATTACTTTCCTTATATAATGCAATACATTTACTACTTTTACAACTTACACTACTTTTACTACTTTTAAAACGTTATTCTTAAAGTAGATAATTATATTCTTTCCATGATATTGAATTTTCTTCAATTAGACGTCATTTTCATTGATTTAGCGACATTTTTATCAATTTGGCGAGATTTTTGTTAATTTGGCAACAATTAAAAATGTCGCCAAGTTGGCGACATTCCGCCAAATTCGTCACCAAAATCTCTCCAAGAGTTATGAACGGAGAAATAACTTATTCTTACAGCAGATAAATGACTATTGGCGTTCAAATACAAAAGTATTATTCAAATATCTTTTTTCATGAATGGAACGAGCTAGATCCACGAGAATGATGTCACCCAATTCATCGCATGGTATTACATATGAAAAGTGAACATGTTTCTCAATGGGAAATATATTTTTCTTTATTTCATATGACTTTTTCATAATTTTTTAAAAAAATGTGCAATATCTCGAGAACGGTTCATGTCAGCGTTCTAAAATTTATGCCAATCGTTTTCTAATTAGAAATTACATAAGAAATGTCTATTTGCGTGACTTTATTAGATGTTTAGATTTTTTGACGATTTTTTCAAAATTTCATTCGAAAATTTAGTGGGGTTTTGAATATTCCATTGCGTATAAAAACAATAGGCTTCCAGTGTTTACGGATTGTGAATTTTGTACCAAATTTCGTTCGAATCGGTCCATTCGTTCGTCAGTTATCGCCTCCACAGACTCACTGACACACACACACACACACACACACACACACACAGACATCACTCCAAAAATGTTTGATTCGTGATCAGGTATGCTTGAAACGTGCTCTCCCGTCGAAAACTCGAATTCGAATTTTCGACCCCGTCACAATACTTTCCTTATACATTATGTATATAAGGAAAGTCAAAAAGTAGCTGACGCCGTCACCGTCGCTGTTTGATAAATTTCTCGCTTCTCGAGATTCTTTGCTTCGTATCGCAAAAAATGTTGCATATAAAAATGTGAAATGTAGAAATAGCTTTGGGGATTACGCTGAAATAAACCGTTATTTTTATATATATTGTAGTTTAAGAAATATTTAATGTAAAAGACAAAATATCTGAGCTGCGAGTTCGCGTCCTGGATAGACTAACAATAGCAGAACCACGAATTTTTGCAGGCAGGTACCTACATGAGTGAATTTTTGCAAGACGGATCCCCTTTTTTTAATTTCGATATAGTTTTTGAGATTTTTACTTTTTATGCCCTTCTGACGTGAAGTTTTTTTTTCATATCGGCACGTCTAGTGATTTCTCTGTCTCGTAGCGTAAAAACTATAGCATAAAAAATATGAAATTTGGTATATTTATACAGAAATAATAGGGTAACACGATGAAATAAGCCGTTTATCGATTTAAACTTTAGTTTGGCATGAGACAGCTTGCGAAGCGAGCTCATTATCAAGGAATTCAGTTTTTTGATTCCCTGGGCTAAAAAATATCCCTGCTTTTCCCTCCTGTGGAAAATAGGCAGGGATAGAAAATATATTATCGAAAGTACAATTTTTAGGTAAGATAGATATGAAGCGAGCTCCCTAGTTGAAGAAAAAATTAATAGTTATAAATTGAAAAAAATATTTATATTTATTATTTTCCGGTTCCTTCAACTTTGTGTCTTATAATCTGAACAACTTATATCTTAACATTTCCCTAAAATATACAAACTACTTTAAAACTTACTCTGTGAAGGAAAGTTGAAAATAAGGCTTAAACAAAGGGTGAGAAACTCACGAGGGGGGGAGGCGAGTTGTTCCGTCCCGAGCCCGAGTTATCTCGCCACTGCCCTGCTTGTAAATCAGTTTATTATTGTTGGAGTATTACTCAATTCTATTATTACTACTGAGTTTTACTCAATGCGCGCATCGATAACTTCTAGATAGTAATAAGATATATCACGAACAAAAACGATCAATCATGCATAAACCATTGATTATGAAACACTTTCCCACTGAAATGTAATTGTATTTAAACATCTCTAAATTGCGATACATTCAGCCTGATATATTTCAAATTATCACAGTACTACAGTAATTTATTTCATTTGAAAACTTAAAACTTCATAAAAAAAAATGAACTTCATTCAAATGACGTCATCAAAATATAAATCGTCTGGCTTTATCTAAAGGCAATGAATATTTCATTCATATCACTTTTATTCCAAACTCCAGAGCTAAATAATTTTGCTTGAAAAAACATCAGCAATTCTCATGCAACTCATCTTACAACCACTTGTTTACATTCTGTATCCATTAAAATTAGGCTTCGTTGTAGAAATAAACACAGTTTGATGATCATTTAAGCTCAAAAATATTCTAATTACGTTGGTGCAGAATATATAGATGCACAGAAAATACGCAAAAATAAAGCGGTTTTAGGACGGATGAAACACTAAATATAAATTTAAAAAAACTTTAGAAATCCCGATTTTTACAATGGAAAGAAAAGATGGAAAAGATACACTGGGAAATAAGTTGGATGCCATACTTTTTTTGAAATGGGTCACGTGATCTCTTCATATAATATGGGTGCCATTATTATTTTAATTTTTATTTAAAAAAACTACCTAAAAATATTTTGCTGAAATTTTTTCTGTATATTTTATGGGATAATTTGAATATTGGGATAAATTGAATATTTCCTAAAATTTTTGAAGCAATGTGTGAATTTTAACTGTTCTTAAAATATATTTGAAAAATGAAGTCCCATAAGTTTCAATGTATTTCATTTTTTCAACCCGGGTTCAATCCAAATCTAATTGAGTGATATTATCATTTACATTCCCCATATGTTCCACAGACCGTCTCAACAGCATAGTAAAATGTCATTTTGATAAAGTCATTTTTACGGCAGTTATCGTGCGAACGGACAGACAGACAGAATGACCAAAGTCATAAACACTTTTCAACTATGTTAGAAAGTGTTACAAAGAATGATGCTTGAAACTGTTTCTTTACTATCCCACTAATTTCGGATCGATTATTCGAAAACTAAACAATCGTCTTCTAATTAAGAACAGAAACGAGTGAACGAATGACTTGACAGCAGGGATAGACTGAAGGGACATCATTCAGACACAATGTTGCAGAAACTTCCTTCCCATTGAATGCGGGCTGATTGGCCCAGTTGAGTACGTGAGGACTGGGCCAATAAGGGGCTAACTCTGGTTGCCAAGGTAACGAAGACTCTACAGGTGCCCGGGTTGAAGCAGAAATCCAGACAGGTATAAAGTTGCTTCCATTTCAGCGGAAAATCGATTTCATGATGCCCGTTAAGGGAATTTGAAATCGATTTTTTCTTTTTTTTTATATTCAACTCTAACTAGGCGAGGGGGACTACGGTTTGGACACGAATATGTATTCGATTTTAAATATAGAAAGATATTTTGGTGTTAAAGTTTCTATCAGAAAGTGAAGCAATACTTCAAAAGATGATTAAGATCTGAAAAAAAAAATAATAACAAGAAAGATCAATCATGCATACAGCATTGATTATGAAACACTTCACAACTTCAATGCAATTTTATACAAACATCTCTAAAATGCAATACATTCCTCGGTAATATTTTTAAAATTATCACAATAGTACATTAATTTATTATATATGAAAACTTCATCGAAGAAAATGAACTTCATTCAAATGACAACATTAAAATATAAATTGCCTGGTTTAAACATCTCTAAAATGCGATACATTCCTCGGTAATATTTTTAAAATTATCATAACACTACAATAATTTATTATATTTGAAAACTTCATCGAAAACAAATGAACTTTATTCAAATGACGTCATCGAAATATAAATCGCCCCTATATAAAAGCAGCATTTCATTCGTAAACATTTTTCCAATCCTTTCATTCATCACAATACTATAATAATTTATTTTATTTAAAAATTTGAAAAATTGTTATCTACCATATGTATTTTAAAATGTGAAACCTTTCTCATATATAAAATAATTAAATTCTTGAAAAGATATTTATTATACAATATATCTCTTTTTTCTTTCTGGAGGATATAACGAGAGTCAGAATTTAATTGAATTTGTTTTTCTCCCTATATTAAATAATTTTTATTTAATAAACTACCTAACATATTTTACTGAAATTTATTTTATATATTTTATGGGATAATTTGACTTTTTCCTAAAATTTTCGAACCAATTTGTGAATTTTAAATTCGCTTAAAAAATGTTTGAAACATTAGGTCCTATAGGGTTCAATGTATTTCATTTTTTCAACCCGGGTTCAATAAAAAACTAATTGGGTGATAATATTCATTTATATTCCCATAGGTCCCACAGACCGTCTGAAAAACATACTAAAATTTCATTTTGATAAAGCCATTTTTAGGGCAGTTATCGTGCTAACGGACAGACAGAATGAACAAAGTCATAAACACTTTCAACTATGTTGTAAAGTGTTAATAAAAATAAAATAAAGTAAATAAAAATGAACGATTTGTCTCATTTTTGAAATATTGATAAAAAAATGATTGTGTTATGTTTTTATGTTCCTTCAAAGAAAAATCATATAGGTATAAAGTTAGTTAATAAGTAATGCGTCTCGGTGGTGAAGACAACGGGTTCGTATCTCCCGCAACTGGGGGTGCAAGCAGCCTTTCAACACTTTTCGACCAGGGTAAGAATGAAAATTTGGGGAGAGGGAGGGTAAGTTTTCAATTTGCCTTATATAAATATATCTAAATGCTGTCACTTAAATAGAAACTAGTAAATATAAAATATTTTCGGGGGGGTCGAACGGACGTATGCCTGAAAGAAACGCTGGGGGTGGCGGCGCAGGATGTCTGGAGATATTTAGGGTCGTAATGTTAAAGTATGATAACATGAGAGTTAAGCGAGGGGGGCGGTAAAGGAGGTGCAAATGTTTTCAGCTGCGGAGAGGGGGCGCAACTAAATTAAGCTCGGCCACTGATGTGACTCCAATGAAAAGTTCTGATATATATATATATATAAAAGTTTTAATATATATTCTAAACGTTCTAATATCTTTTCTTTTGGGATAAAAGGTGTAATTAAAATACCGCAAAATCCAAATAATGCTTAGAATTTGATTGAACGTCTTCTGGCTTTTTGACGTGAAACATCTTAGGGCGCAGTGTAAGGAATAAATAAATCATGAAAAAAATGTGACGGGTATGAAACGGAAGTACTAGTGTATAACGGAAGTGACATCATGCTGTTACGAATACTAAACATAGTACCATTGTTATAATTTGAAGTCTGAGTCGCTTGATCTGGGTGACGAATTTGACGAAATATCATCAACTTGCCGACTTTTGGCGAGTTCTAGAAACTTCTCGAATTTTGCATCTTGACTAAGAACTTCACGAATTGCGTGTTTTGACCCGAACCTTCCACAGACATAGAAGGAGCCAACGGTGGGCGCGGTAGCCATGTGGTTAGCGCGCGGAAGTTGCACTCGGAAAGCCCGGGTTTGATTCCCGCCGCTGCCAAAACTGCCGCCGTGTTCACGCGGAGTACGATCACGTTAAACATGTGGGTCCGCAAGTCCTTCCGCGAGGTTGGTGGTAAGGGAAGGAGGGTACCGCTCTAAATTGGGTGGCACTTCCCGCCCGTCCAAACAGATAACTTACACCTTTCTGGTAGGTCGGACGGTCTGGGTCGAAGAAGAAGAAGAAGAAGGAGCCAAAGGCTCTACCGTGCTGAAAACACCGGTTCTCGTAAGATCACCGAAGTCAAGCAGCATTGGACGCGGTTAGTACTTGGGTGGGTGACCACCTGGGAACACCGTGTGTTGTTGACATATTTCGGGCGCGGTAGCCCGGTGGTTTGAAAAAACTCACGTATACTAATTCGATCATGCTGAATCCAAATCTGAAATCCGTTTTTCAAATTAACCCTCGGATTTGGAAATATAGCCTTTCAAAGTTTGGCTGTTTTTGCTATTTTTACTTTCCTTATATACATAATGTATAAGGAAAGTATTGTGACGGGGTCGAAAATTCGAATTCAAGTTTCCGACGGGAGAGCACATTTCAAGCATCCCTGATCACGAATCAAACATTTTTGAAGTGATGTCTGTGTGTGTGTGTGTGTGTGTGTGAAAGTATGTGTGTGTGTGTGTGTGTCAGTGAGTCTGTGGAGACGATAGCTGACAAACGAAAAGACCGATTCGAACGAAACTTGGTACAAAAATCACAATCCATATACACTGGAAGCCTATTGTTTTTATATGCAATCGAATGTTCAGAACCCCCTTAAATTTTCGAGTGAAATTTTAAAAAATCGTCAAAAAATCAAAACCGCTAATAAAATTACACAAACAGACATTTCTTATGTAATGTTTCATTAGAAAACGATTGACATAAATTTTAGAACGCTAACATGAACCGTTCTTGAGATATTGCAGATTTTTCAAAAAAATTATCAAAAAGTCATATAAAATAAAAGAAAAATATTTCCTATTGAGAATCATGTTCACTTTTCATATGTAATACCATACGATAAATTGCGTGACATTATTCTCCTGTATCTAGCTCGTTCCATTCATGAAAAAGGATACATTGAGTAATACTTTTGTATTTGAACGCCAATAGTCATTTATCTACTGTAAGAATAACTTATTTCTCCGTCCTTAACGCTTGGCGAGATTTTGGCGGAATGTCGCCAACTTGGCGATTTGTTTAAAATGTTGCCAAATTAACGAAAATCTCGCCAAATGGATAAAAATGACGCTACATCAATGGAAATGAGGACTAATTGAAGAAAATTCAATATCTTGGAAAGAATATAAGTATCTACTATAAGAATAACATTATTTTTAACTGCAAGTGTAGTAAATTCATTGCATTATATAAGATAAGGAAAGTCATGTGTTGCCCACATCAGATTTTTGTGTTTATAATCTGAGGATGAAGCCGTTGCCACAACATGATTCAAAGGAGAATTGTATTCAGCTCATGGAGTTAGGGATGAGACCAACTTCATGATTCAGCTGAATAGGAAAATTGAGATTGAGAGTCATCTCAATTTAAAAATCCAGAATACGAATATTTAAGACATGGAGTTAGAGATACTTGCTTTCCGCTTTATCTTCAAATTCACGTTTTAAACAATGCAATTAATGTAAACTTTGTGTATAGATAGATTGGTTAGAGCTGATTTATATGATCCATAAAGTTAGAGTCCCTTTTCATTCATGGCATGACCAGCAAATAAAAATTTGATAATAATGTTTGAGGTATTAAACTTGATAAATTGGTTTGTTAGAGGGTCCAGGGAAGAGTAAAAAATTGCTTTACGTTAGGGGTTGGTGTAGTCTGTATTTTTATTTTCCTTATATACATAATGTATAAGGAAAGTATTGTGACGGGGTAGAAAATTCGAATTCGAGTTTTCGACTGGAAAGTACGTTTCAAGCATCCATGATATCAAATATTTTTGAGGTGATGTCTGTGTGTATGTATGTGAAAGTATGTGTGTGTGACAGTATGTGTGTTAGTCAGTGAGCCTGTGGAGACGATATCTCACGAACGAATGGAGCTATTCGAATGAAATTTGGTACAAAAGTCACAATCCTGGAAGCCTATTGTTTTTAAATGTAATCGAATGTTCAGAATCCCCCTAAAATTGCGGGTGAAATTTTGAAGAAAAATCATCAAAAAATCAAAATCTTTAATAAAGTTACGCAAAAAGGCATATCTTGTGTAATTTCTCCTTAGAAAACGATTGACATAAACTTTAGAACGCTAGCATGAATCGTTCTCGAGATATTGCACACTTTTAAAATAAATTTATCAAAAACTCCCATAAATTAAATAAAATATTTTAACTGTTCACTTTTCATATGTAATATCATGCTATAAATTTGGTGACATCATTCTCGTGGATCTAGCTCGTTCCATTCATGAAAAAAGATACTTTGAGTAATACTTTTGTATTTGAACTCCAATAATCTTTTATATGCTATAAGAATAACTTATTTCTCCGGCCATAACGCTTGGCGATATTTTGGCGACGAATTTGGCGGAATATCACCAACTTGGCGACTTTCTAAAATGTTGCCAAATTAACAAAATCTCGGCAAATGATACAAATGACGCTAAATAAATAAAAATGACGACTCATTGACGAAAATTCAATATCTTGGAAAGAATATAAGCATCTACTGGAAGAAAAACCTTTTTTTTTGCTGTAAAACTAGTAAATTTATTGCTTTATATAAGGAAAGTCATGTGTTGCCCACATCAGATTTTTTGATAGGGAGTTGTATAAGAAATAGTAATATTGAATAGGAGGGGTGTATGACTCGCATGTGTTTGTGGATATTAGGAGTGGATGAGAGGGTCGGCGGGAGTTGATGTCCGCCAGTTCCTGTTTCCGTTGAATGGTATACTTGGACGTATGTGGATGAATGGTGTAGCGCACAAAGCGAGCAGGTTATCGATGCTTTCGTCGTTTGTGATCTTATTAGGACAAAATAAACTGAAGCTATCAGAGTAAATAATAAATTAAATTTTAAAAAATTATAAAACCAGAAAATTTTAAAACCTTTTCCTAGGTACTTTGTACAATCGTCATAAACAACACACATCTATCTTTTCCCATTTGAAGTTGTTCACTAATTTTTTTAATATTTCTTTGAAGGAAAACTCGGATATAAAATATTTGGAGTTTGAGTCTACATTCGACTTTCTGATAAGTTTGATATACATTGTTTATGTTCACTCGAACCGTAATCATAATACAAAAAAAAATCTGATGCGGGCAACACATGACTTTCCTTATATAATGCAATGAATTTACTACTTTTACAGTAAAAAAATAGGTTTTTTTTATAGTAGATACTTATATTCTTTCCACGATATTGAATTTTCGACAATTAGTCGTCATTTTCATTGATTTAGCGTCATTTTTATCCATTTGGCGTAATTTTCGTTAATTTGACAACATTTCAAAAAGTCGCCAAGTTGGCGACATTCCGCCAAATTCATCGTCAAAATCTCGCCAAGCGTTATGGACAGAGAAATAAGTTATTATTATAGCAGATAAGTGACTATTGGCATTCAAATACAAAAGTATT
This sequence comes from Amaurobius ferox, assembly GCA_951213105.1. Classification (NCBI taxonomy): domain Eukaryota; kingdom Metazoa; phylum Arthropoda; class Arachnida; order Araneae; family Amaurobiidae; genus Amaurobius; species Amaurobius ferox. Next base: position 66,159,051 of record OX578144.1, read on the forward strand.
ACTCAAAGTACCTTTTGTCATGAATGGAATGAGCTAGATCCACGAGAATGATGTCACTAAATTTATCGCATGATATTACATATGAAAAGTGAACATGTTTCTCAACAGTTAATATTTTGTTTTTAATTTATGGGATTTTTTGAAAAATTTATTTGAGAAATGCGCAATATCTCAAGAACGGTTAATGCTAGCATCCCAAAATTCATGTTAATCATTTTATGATGAAAAATTACACAAGAAATGTCTATTTGCGTAACTTTATGAGAGGTTTTAATTTTTTGATGAATTTTTCAAAATGTCATTCGCAAATTAAGGGAGTTCTGAACATTCGATTGCGTATAAAAGCAATAATAGGCTTCAAGTATTCATAGATTGTGATTTTTGTACCAAATTTCGTTCGAATTGGTCCATTCGTTCGTCAGTTATCGTCTCCACAGGCTCACGGACACACACACACACACACACACACAGACATCACTTCAAAAATGTTTGATTCGTGATCAGGGATGCTTGAAACGTGCTCTCCCGTCGAAAACACGAATTCGAGTTTTCGACTCCGTCACAATACTTTCCTTATACATTATTGTAAATAAGGAAAGTAAAAAAAAAATTTAAAAAATGATGTAACCTTTTCCAAGAACGTTGTTCAAGTAATCGCCATTATTTTAAAATATTTTGTAGAAATCCTTAAAAATTTTCTTTTTTTAAGTTGGCAACAATTTAGTGAATCCAATGGATGCATTCGGCCTATCTGTATTAGAATAAACTATTTTGATATCATTAATAGCGAAGTTCGAGTTATCAATTTCTTTCAAGAAGTTTTGAAAACTGCTGGAATTTTGTCGATTGGTTAAGAATTTCTTTAGTTATTTCGATTTTTTTAGAAAATTCCACAGAGGGTGTATAAGTTGGGCATCGTTTAATTTGAGAGAGTTGGCGTGATACAAATAGAACCGAATTGTGAGTACACCCAGCGGCTTAAGAATATATTCTTCTATTTTTTGGATTAGTTCAGCTGTTGAGCATTTAATCTTATCGTATGCGGCAGTAAATTTGTGACCTAGTTACAGTGTTATCTGTATACTATTCCTTTTTAAGCCCGCTCGTGCTTTTAATAAAGTATCAGTTATCCAGAAATTAGGTTTTATCTTTGTATCCTGTTGTTGTTGTTGAGACTCAGACCGTCCGACCGACCAGAAAGGTGTAAGGTAACTGTTTGGACGGCCGGGAAGTGCCACCCAATTTAGACCGAAACCCAGTGTGGGAGGCATCCATAGGGACCTTACCCACCTTCCCCTACCACCAACCTCTCGGAAGGACTTACGGACCCACATGTTTAACGTGATCGTACTCCGCATGAACACGCCAGCAGTTGTGGCAGCGTGAAAATCCAGCGCGCAAACCATCGGGCTACCGCGCCCGAAATGTGTCAACAGCACGCGGTGGTCACCCAGGTGGTCACCCACCCAAGTACTAACCGCGCCCGATGCTGCTTGACTTCGGTGATCTAACGAGAATCTTTGTATCCTGTGTATACACTCACGATACGGGAAGATACGTCGTAACAATATGTCCTAGCAGTACATCATAATTATAAATTACCATAATTGTTACTTAAATTGTCATTGTTTTCCATAGAAAATAATGCTATAAAAAAATCTTAAAAATGGAAAAATTCGATTCCGAATTGTGAGAGTTACTAAAACCTATACTACTAACGTTACTACTACCTGTGCAGTAGGGAAAGTAAGACTTCTAACTTCACAATTACTCATCATCAGAAAATCCATCGAAATCTTCATCATTTTTATCGTCATTGTAAAGAGTCTGAGAGAGAGGGTGTGTAATGAAAATAGCAGACAGAGAGGATTCCAAGATGAAATTTTGTGAAAATGTATTCAAATTTACATATGGATTTTATTTGGCGGAAGAGAGTGTATAATTGGAATTATACGGTGTATTTCTTTCGAATTATAAAGGATGGATGAGATGGCGGATATTCTTTAAATCAGCCTGAGAAGCCTTCATGTAGTTCAATAATGCTGTTGAAATGCATATAGTTGAATCCGAGTTTCGCGATGTATAATGACATAATGGGAACTTTAAAATACACTCAAACCTATTTTTGTGCGGAGGATAGGGACCGCATAAAAGAAAACGCATAAAAAAAAATCGCACAAAACTTCACGAGTAGCTATAAAAAATAGTTTTCGCAACACAATTAAAAAGTATTGTTTTATGCGATGAATAGGGAACGCATAAAAAAAGTCTCACGTAGAAAATAACTCAAAACCTTACGAAATAACTAGGAATTGCTTTTTTAAACGAAATCAAGACACGAGGCTTGGCAGCTACTTGGAATCTCGCCAAACCTTTTGGAATCTGATTTAGAAAATACACATGCGAGCATTTTTAAATATTTTATTTATATATGTACTTATTTTACCCATACAAAACTTTTCAAAACGCATAACCATTATCCTTCGTAGTCTAACAATGCGCGAACTTTCTTGTGGTAAACTGGTTCAAAATCGCTTTCGTCACTTGAAGATACTACCTCGCACTCGTTTAGAGTTGACTTTTTTTCAGTTACCATGTAGTCGGTGATCAGTTTTTGCGACGACTGTTGTTTCACTAGACGCTTGTATATGTCTCGGTAGCCAGATATACAAGATTGAAGCTCCTTTTGGAATTTTGAAGTTCTTTCAGAATTGGCATCGATTGCAAGAAAATGACATTCTAATTTATGGCAAAGTTGGAGTCCTGCATAGATTTTATCTGCTGTCACGTTCCAATTTGATTGAAATTTTCATATACCGTACAAAAAAAATCGCACAAAAAAATCACACAAATAAAAAATCGCACAAAAAAAGACCGCACAAAAAGAAGTTTGAGTGTATAGATGTTACATGCAATTCCAGCTTTTAATTCCATTTTTGAGCTAAAATTTTTTGAAATTTTCTGTACAGTTTCTTAGTCAAACTCTCTTGTTAATTGTTGTCAGACTCCCTTATTTTACCGTCGCTTCTCTTTAGGTTGGAAATTTCTAGTATAATTTTCGAAAGCGTTTGCTTTCTTCACTTTTCGGTTATCCACTAACAATTTCCGGATTTTTTGCTGATTCCAGCAGTATTTGCTGACGAAGTTAGTCCTTTTAGCTTCCAAAACAAGTCGGTTCCTTCCAGTCCATTTGTTGTTATCTTAATTGCAGTCTTTCATTCACTGGTATTTTTTGAATATTTGTTTTGATCAGATGTTTTAGTTTTAGTAGCCGAGGTCAAATTTTATCTTAACCGATTGTTTATCTTCGTTTTCACTTAAATGTTACCAATTTTTCGTACTTGTTTATAAACTGTTACTTCTTAATACTTTAAAACTAAAGACAACCAAAAAATTGATCATAATTAAAAATCTTTTATTAAAGTCTCCTTTTTACGACGTACAAAAATTACTCATCCTTAGCGCTTTCGGGCATGGCTGAGTAACTGAGTATTGTCACTAATGAAGGGCCCAAAAGTGCTATGGCTGAGTAATTTTAGTAAGTCATAAAAATGAAGTTTTAATAAAATACTTTTAATTATGGCCAATTTTTTGGTTGTCTTTATTTTTAGAGTATTGATTATTTTGACATGTTACCATACAGTTTTATTTTATGTTACTGTTTAGCTGTTTTGAGCTACTCGTGTAATTTTCGAAACTGGTTATAGTTTTCTATTTATTTTATCGAATTTAAGTTAAAGAGTATTGCTCCCTGAACGGCTTTCTGCTAGTTGTACACATTCCCCCTTTATGTCTAACTTTTTATTAATAAAATTCTGCAATTATTTCTTACCTTCTTGGTTTTTACGTTCATTCCTAGTTTCTTTCTGCTCGTTCTATCCTCCACGGCGGCCCTTTCATTTTTCCCCACGCCATTGGCAACCACTTCTTACTTCAACCACGTTTATTATTCCACAGGTAGATGTTGATCTTGCTTTGGTGAATGTGGGTTGCGCCCTCTTCTTGCTAATTCTGATGATAAAGTATGTTTTCTGCCTTTGAAACTGGTTCACATCCTTTATTTTGTGCCTTATGCTGTTTAAGTCTTATGATGTCTTATGATCTTTAAATCTTATGCTGTCTTATGCTGCTTAAATATGCTGTTTCACATCTTTAATGTTTGTTTTATGAGTTTGAAGTATTTTATACGTGTTAAAACCAATTTAACATCTAGTATTTTAATATTTTATATGCTAATCTACTCCAAATCAGATACTGATAACAAAAAAATCTGTATTGAAAAATAAAATTTACCATCCAATAAAATTCTCCTGTCATTTCTTTTCAAATTTCAACACATACCCTGCTAGAGCATTTTTTAGAATGAATTGTCCATATTAGTAAAACAAAATTGTCACATGAATATCTGTACAGAACAAATAATTTTTTGAGTAGAAAGGTAAACACTTTTAGAAAACAATAAAAGGAATCAAAGATGGTCTTTCCGAGTATTTTTAAATTTTTAGTTCAACTTTGACAGAACTTAAATCAGCAACGAGACAACAAATCCAATAAGAACTTCTAGTCTGATAAGAGTTAAGTAAACGGCAAAAAGAGAAAAGAAGTAATCGCGTTTTCATTTTTATTTTACTTTTGTCTTGTTTTCATTTTTTCTTGCAAAAAAATTACTTTTTATAAAGAAAAAGCAAAATTTATTTTCGAATACATTAATATATTTCGATTCTCGGAGAACCAGAGCCTAACTCGGTGAGAAAAGTACTAAGGATTTGGTCATATAGTTCTCTTTTCATTACGATAATACGGTACATATATTTTCTTAACAGAATTCATTTACTACCGCATCATGCAAGTAATTACCGTTGTTTTTCTTGAGACCCAGACCGTTCGACCTACCAAAAAGGTGTAAGGTAACTGTTTGGACGGCCGGGAAGTGCCACCCAATTTAGACCGGAACCCAGTGGGGGAGGCATCCACAGGGACCGTACCCTCCTTCCCCTACAATTAACCTCTCGGAAGGACTTACGGACCCACATGTTTAACGTTATCGTACTCCGCATGAACACGGCAGCAGTTGTGGCAGCGTTCAAATCCAGCGCGCAAACCACTGGGCTACCACGCCCGAAATATGTCAACAGCACGCGGTGTTCCCAGGTGGTCACCCACCCAAGTACTAACAGCTCCCGATGCTGCTTGACTTCGGTGATCTAACGAGAACGGGTGTTATCAGCACTGTAGGGCCTTTGGCGCAAGTAAATACCTTGTATTAATTTAAAAACAAAAATTATACGTTAGTCACAGCATAAGACAGAGAGTTGATTAAATGTAACAACAGGGTTTCAAATGAAAAAAAAAAGCCAATTTCGACAGGATAATAAAGACAGAGCAGTCATTACAGCAAGTGAAAGGTAATTTTTGTCAATAAAAGATGCTCACGTGTTCTTTAAAGATAGACGTTACTAATACGAATAAAACAACATATGAATTGAACAAAAAAATCGAGTTATGTAACAGAGTCAAACAAGCAGCAGAAGCTTCGGGGGAAAATATCACTCAAAATACTAAAATTAATTATCCATATATAAGATTACGATATTTAGTGGAACATAACATGAATAAATAAAAACTATCGGTTTCAGAAAGCAAAATAGCTACCTTCATCAGAAATGGAAATAACAGAAAATATGCAATTAAAAGAAATATGTATCTTTTATATATTTCTCATTTTCTATTTTTTTTAAATACTCTTTTTTTTTCAAATAATTTATTTTTTATTTAAATACTCTCACTTTTCACATATTTCTGTATTTAAATTTATTATTGATATACCTAATATGCCATAATAGATCCTGCTGGTAACATTGGATTGAAGGATCCTAATAATAATCAAGGTACATATAATTTCTTGTATTGCATTAATATTCAGTATATTGCATTCAAATTTTGTACTAGTGTACCCGTGGTGAACATTTCGTCAAAACATTCGATTCCTCGTATTTTTAAATATCATATAAGAATACGACATTTTAAGAAAATCAAAATTACTGTATTAAGAATTACTGTGTTAACTTTCATTATGGCAACATCCTCACATTGCACGAAATTCAGAGTCCATCAGCGTTTGAAAGAAAAAGAATTAATTGGGGAGGGGGTTACCAAATATTTTGTTTTCCATTTGACCAAATTTTATTTTACCGAAATCAGCGGATTACGATGGTTTCCTGAGGAAGGAGGTTAGGACCACATTTTCCCTTTGGCGGCGCCACTGCCAAAGGGACTGCATTGAAGTTAAGTTGGTGTTACTCGAATGAAATGTAATCAAGATAAAAATTTCGCCGCTATATTGCTTTAAAAAAATTCTTAGTAACAAATTTAAATAGGATTCACTGGGTAACCGCGGAAATGTGCCATAACAAGCAATATTACATTTAATAGTGCCGATCCAGTGGTCGAGCGGTCAGGGGCATGCGTTTCCGTCTGATCGCTGGATTGCCGGGTTGCGGGTTCGAATCCCGCCAGCGGGCATGGATGTTGTCATGTCGAGGCCAAGTGAGACTTCCGCCCTTCGGGGAGCTTTTATAAAAGTGAAGCTGCATTTCTTCTCCCCTTCGCCATGGGATACCTTGGGGAGCTTGTGGACGTGGTGCGTAGGCGCTCCTTCACCACGGGGGAATTAGTAACGAACGAACATTTAATAGTGCAGACCATTGCCAAATTTTGGCGACAATATAAGTGTACATAGAAGTTTTATATCTGAATATAAATGCAAGAAAATTAACTTTTTTTCTTCTTTGAATCTTTGATTTTCTTATTTGAAAACTGTAAATTTTTAACAGGAAATTGATTTAAAATCATGCATAAAATGGCTGTTGTGTGGCAGTTTTGCAAATTTTAAATAAAATAATAAAAAAAAAACCCTACATCAACAATGAGCATTATTCTTTTTGAAGGTTAAATATAGTTATTAGCGCAAATGGTGATTTTCCTTTTTTGACAATATAAACCGAAATTCTTCTCGAGAGGTTTGGCTCCGCAGCAATGGTTTAACTGCCTTTATAGAGTAAAGTTGCACAAGAGCCGTCTCGTACCTGAACGGTAGTAGGCAGGCATTCATTGTAATTTATGATATTAGGAGGTCCAGTGGAAGAAAAAATTGGTTGCGTGCAACGTTTCCACCATGATTTGTTCTAAAATTTATGGCTGAATGAAAGACGTTTCAAAATGAATAAAGTGAAGAATTTTTAAAGGTTTCGTTGTCCCTGTTGGCAGTGTTTCTTTCAGGATTTTTTGACCCGGGGAGGGGGGAGCGATTGAAACTTTAGGGGGACAAGTTTACTATTTGACCTATATAAAGATATCTAAATGCTGTCACATACTAAGTTAACATAAAACGTCTCCGGAGGGAGGAAGGGGAGAAGACGCACTGGACTGACAGAAAGACTACCACTGGGGGACTGAGTTAATACTTTAATCGTTGAGCTACTTGGACAAGAATCCAACTTAATCTCGCTGAAGTGGACTCTACAGTCTTTTCCCTTTGAAATCAAATCGTCAAGCGACGACCAATCTGAATGACTACCTTCATATTTTCAGTTTTCTTTCATCCATGGTGTGTGGTCGTGATAGTGAAACTGGCGCCCTAATTCACTGGGTATACTAAAAATTTGTAACTGGCTCTTTTTGAGACCCCATAATCATTGCATCTAACCAGTAGGGTAAATAAGTTCTGGCGCTATTGTAAAAGCCATACTGTTCCAACCCGTGATTGCACCGCGGATCTTATTGCTGGCCAGTCCATGCTCTAACCATTGATCTGAGAAAATATTCCAATTTTTTAAACTGTAAAAAATGTCCAATTTGTCAACTGTAAAAAAAGTTCCTTAAAATAATTTTGTGCTATTTCAGATATTTGCCCTAAGAAAAAAGAAATTACTGACTAATAAAAATATCTCTCTAGTTTCTTTCCAAATATCAATGTGAAAACAGCAAGAACATTTTTCAGAGTGAATTATTAACAGCAGAAAATGCCAGGCGGGTATCTTTATCGAATAAATAATTTTTATAGCAGATAGGTAAACATTTTCAGAACGGCCCCCAACCTTCTTAGTATTTTAAATTTTGAAGTTGAATGGTGACAGAACTTAAATCGACAATGAAAACTGAAATTCAATAACTGCTGCCAGTCTGAAAAACTTGAGCAAATAGAGGAAACCCCAGGTAAATGTCGTTTGTCAATGAACTGTTTCGTACAGTTCCAAAATGATGAGTTTGTTCTCTTGAAATCTCAACGATTATTCAAGACGGCTATGTAAGATAAGTATTTTTTTACTTTCCCTGCAATACATGGTAATGTATAGGGAAAGTATTGGAGTCATGTCGAAAATCGCAACTCGAGTTTTCGACAGATCTACACGTTTCGAGATCTCTAGAATACGAAAAAACCATTTTTAACGTGACGTCTGTGTGTCTGTCTGTCTGTCTGTGCAGATTTTGTATCCACTCTAACTAAAAAACTAATGGACCGAATTTTACAAAATTTGGTAGGTAAGTCACTTGTGAGCGAGTCTGGTGCTGATTAGTTTTGGGTACGATTTGGGATGAAATAACCCGCTTTTTTTGCGAAATGGCCCGCAAAAGCTTGTATCCACTCTAACTGAAAAACTAATGGTGTAAATTTCACAAAATTCGGTAGATGAGTTACTTGTGGGTTACCCTGGTGCTGATTAGATTTTAGTACGATTCGGAAAAAAAATAGCCTGCCTTTTTTTGCAAAATGGCCCGCAAAAATCGTCAAAATCTAAACTAAAGAACTAGGTATACTCAAATATACCCATTAAATGCTCGTTTAATACATAATGTTTACCGACGAAAAGAATAAGACCAACACCATTACACTAGGACTAGCTGTTCTCGAGATATTTTAGTTTTTCGTACTTTCTCTACGCCACGTTTGAAAATAAGCTCGGTTACCGAATGAGAACGAAAATTGAATTAAAAGTGAAATAAATTTAATGAAAATAAAAACGTTAACATAAGTCTGCAGGAAAAGTCATGTGCTACTCACATCAGATTTTTCTGTGTTCTTACAACATTTGCGATAATTTAAAGTCAGTATTTCGATGAATATTTAGACGAATAAGAGAAAAGTTAGCACAAAATTTCGATGTATATGCTCAAAATTTCGATGTACAGGCAAAATACAACGGTGTCGAAAACCCAGACCACTCGACTCGCCCTAAGGCATGAGCAGCTATTTGAGTGGCCGGACAAATGCAACGGTGTGAAAAAGCTAAATATTTAAAAAAATACAAACAAAGATTGAAAATAAAATGTAATGGGATGAAATGTTCAGTACAGAGAGCTTCTACGTGGGAAAATATGCAAGAAGAAGCAAGGTACAATGAAAGATAAAGTGAAAAATAGGTACTAAAATTAAAAAAAATCTGATGTGGGCAGCACATGACTTTCCCTGCAGGCGTTCTCTTATTCACGTTCTCTTTATTTTAATTACATTTAATTCACTTTTAATTCAATTTTCGTTCTCATTTGATAACTGGACTTATTTTCAAAGGTGGCGTAGAGAAAAATAAAAAAAAACTAAAATATCTCGAGAACGGCTAGTCCTAGTGTAATGGGATTGGTCTTATTCTTTTCTTCGTTAAAAATTACGGATTAAACAAGCATTTCATGGATATATTTGAGCATACGCAGTTTTTTTAGATTTTGGCGATTTTTGCAGGTCATTTTCCAAAAAAGGTAGGTTATTTTTTCCCGAATCATACCAAAATCTCATCAGCACCAGGGTATCGCACAAGTGATTTACCTACCAAATTTTGTGGAATTCGGTCCATTAGTTTTTCAGCTAGAGTGGATACAAACTTTTGGGGCCATTTCGCAAAAAAAGGCGGGTTCTTTTATCCCGAATCGTACCCAAAACTAATCAGCACCAGATTCGCCCACAAGTGACTTACCTACCAAATTTTATGAAATTCGGTCATTTACTTTTTTAGTTAGAGTGGATACAAAATCTGCACAGACAGACACACAGACGTCACGCTAAAGATAGTTGTTTCGTATTCTAGAGGTCTCGAAACGTGTAGATCCGTCGAAAACTCGAGTTGTGATTTTTGGCATGATTCCAATACTTTCCCATTCATTACATTCATACATTACAATGTATTGCAGGGAAAGTAATAGTCAAACATGCAATAATGATATAGAGATGGTTTTGCTAACATAGAAGAATTTTTAACGATGTTTGATGATTTCTTACAGCGATACATTTTTCACAGTGATGTTACGTGTTTTTAAGTGGAAATTAGGAAATCATGTGAGAGAAAATATCATATCGGTACAATAGGACTGATGGGAGTTCTGAAAATAAAAACACATTTCTTTTCAGTTACATAAAATGTATTATCATTTTATCGTTCTTAGATTTCAATTAACATCAAATATTTGTAACTAACAATGAACCTGTAATTTATAATATTTTAATGCGCCTTCTGTATTTATCAGTTCCTTTTTTTTTCAATTTACTATAATAAAAATTTTCTGTGTGTTTACTTTTGAACAATCTAGCAAAATTAACCTATTCAAGAGAGAGTTAGTTCATTTTGAACTATATTTAGTTTTAATCATATTCATTGATGAAAACGATAGTTCACAAACGTAAGTTGAGTCAAACCCGCAACTCAGAGTACCTCAGTGTTAATATGTTGTTATTGTTGAGACCCAGACCTTCCGACTTACCAGAAAGGTGTAAGGTAACTGTATGGACGGCCGGGAAGTGCCACAGGGACTGTACCCTTCTTCGATTACCACCAATCACTCGGAAGGACAAACGGTCCCACATGTTTAACGTGATCGTACTCCGCGTGAACACGGCGGCAGTTTTGGCAGTGGCGGGAATCGAACCCGGGCCTACCGAGTGCAATTCCCCCGCGTTAATCACTGAGCTACCGCGCCCCTCAGTGCTAATATGTCGAAAGCCCAGACCAACCGGCTCGTCCGAGGACTTAGAGCAGCAAGATGGGTGGCCGGCAGTGCTAATATGTGTAAAGTCGAAGCACTAGGAACTGAAAGAAATTTCCAGAATTCAACATAATTTGGATTAGTTAAAATAGAAACAATTTCATTATAATTGCCATTAACTGCAATATTATGTTGAAGGACAATAACTTCTATCTGCATGTCCGGAAGATAGTGATTTAGGTTTCCAATGTTAATCGAAAAAGGGTTTGTAAAAAATTCAATATATTTTTACTTTCCCTGCAATACATGGTAATGTATAGGGAAAGTATTGGAATCATGTCGAAAATCGCAACTCGAGTTTTCGACGGATCTACACGTTTCGAGACCTCTAGAATACGAAAAAGCTATTTTTAGCGTGACGTCTGTGTGTGTGTCTGTCTGTCTGTGTGTCTGTCTGTGTGTCTGTCTGTGCAATGTATGTATCCACTCTAACTCAAAAACTTATTCACCGAATTTCATAAAATTTGTGTGTCTGCCTGTGTGTCTGTGTGTCTGTCTGTCTGTGTGTCTGTGTGCGTCTGTCTGTCTGTCTGTGTGTTTGTGCAGATTTTTTATCCACTCTATCTAAAAAACTAATTGACCGAATTTCATAAAATTTGGTAGGTAAGTCACTTGTGCACGAATCTGGTGCTGATTTGTTTTGGGTATGACTCGAGTTAAAAGAACCCGCCTTTTTTTGCGAAATGGCCCGCAAAATCTTGTATCCACTCTAACTGAAAAACTAATGGACCGAATTTCTCAAAATTTGGTAGATAAGTAGCTTGTAGGCCACCCTGGTGCTGATTAGATTTTGGTATAATTCGAAAAAAAATAACCTGCCCTTTTTGGCAAAATGGCCCGCAAAAATCTTCAAAATCTAAACTTAAGAACTACGTATGCTCAAATTTAGCCATTAAATGCTTGTTTAATACGTAATTTTTAGCGAAGAAAAGAATAAGATCAACTCGACAACACTAGGACTAGCCGTTCTCGAGATATTTTAGTTTTCCTTATTTTTCTCTACGCCACCTTTGAAAATAAGTCCGGTTACCGAGTGAGAACGAAAATTGAATTAAAAGTGACGTAAATTTAATTTAAATAAATAGAACGAGAATATATGCAGGGAAAGTCATGTGCTGCCCACATCAGATTTTTATCTTTCTCGAAGTCACAAAATCTTGTTTCATAGGAATCACGTAAAACAGTTATTAAATTATTTCACCTCTCATAATTTGGATCATTTTCAGATATTTTTGATTGTTCTTACAATCGAGTGAATTGAGGTAATCAGTTCTGAAAAAATATCATTGGTAAAAAAAATTTTGTCCCTACATTTTTATTTTAGACTTTAAATATCATTCACGATAAAACAAATGCATTTATATTTTATTTACTCTAACTCAGACTCTAACTATTTTATTTACTCTAACTCGTTTTTTAGATCGAATTCTGTATGTGGGTAAAATGTCATGCCACTCTCTTTGGATAAAGGGTAATTTTTACAGTGGATAAATACCTATTTTTTGAAAAGAAATGAAAAATCGACTTTGTCAGTATTTTTAAATCTTGAGTGGAATGTTCACAGTATTTATAAAAGGAATGAAAATATCTGATGTGGGCAGCACATGGCTTTCCCTGCAGACTTAAATTCATATTTTCTTCATTTCTTTAATAATTCATTAGATTGAGTTAAATTGCACAAAATAACACCAAATTTGCATTTTTAATTCAATTTTTGTTTTTATTTGGTAATTGGACATTTTTCCGATAGCGGCGTAACAAAAATGCAAGAAATATTAAATATCTTGAGAACGGTTAGTCCTAAAGTATAATGGAGTGTGTTATTTTCTTTTCCTCGTCAGAAATTGGGTACAAAATAAGAATTTAATTGATACATTTCAACATACGAAGTCTTTTTACTTTCCTTATATACATAATGTATAAGGAAAGTATTGTGACGGGGTCGAAAATTCGAATTCGAGTTTTCGACGGGAGAGCACGTTTCAAGCATCCCTGATCACGAATCAAACATTTTTGAAGTGATGTCTGTGTGTGTGTGTGTGTGTGTGTGTGAAAGTGTGTGTGTGTGTGTGTGTGTCAGTGAGTCTGTGGAGACGATAACTGACGAACGAATGGACCGATTCGAACCAAATTTGGTACAAAAATCACAATCCGTAAGCACTGGAAGCCTATTGTTTTTATACGCAATCGAATGTTCAGAACCCCCTAAATTTTCGAATGAAATATTGAAAAAATCGTCAAAAAATCAAAACCACTAATAAAGTTATGCAAATAGACATTTCTTATGTAATTTTTCATTAGAAAACGATTGACATAAATTTTAGAACGCTAACATGAACCGTTCTCGAGATATTGTACATTTTTCAAAAAATTATCAAAAAGTCATATAAAATAAAAAAAATATTTCCTATTGAGAAACATGTTCACTTTTCATATGTAACACCATGCGATAAATTGGGTAACATCATTCTCGTGGATCTAGCTCGTTCCATTCATGAAAAAAGATACTTTGAGTAATACTTTTGTATTTGAACGCCAATAGTCATTTATCTGCTGTAAAAATAACTTATTTCTTAATGCATAACGCTTGGCGAGATTTTGGCGAAAAATTTGGCGGAATGTCGCCAATTTGGCGACTTTTTGAAATCTTGCCAAATTAACGAAAATCTCGCCAAATGGATAAAAATAACCCTAAATCAATGCAATTGACGACTAATTGTCGAAAATCCAATATCTTGGAAAGAATATTAGTATCTACTATAAGAAAAACCTTTTTTTTTACTGTAAACATAGTAAATTCATTACATTATATAAGGAAAGTCATGTGTTGCCCACATCAGATTTTTTTTTTTAGATTTTGGCGATTTTTGCTGACCATTTCATGAAAAAAGGCAGGTTGTTTTTTCCGAATTGTACCAAAATCAAATCAGCACCAGAGTGTCCCACAAGTAACTTATCTACCAAATTTTGTGAAATTTGGTAAATTAGTATTTTATCTAGAGAGGATAAATGAATTTTTAAGGGTCATTTCGCAAAAAAAGGCGGGTTCGGTTTTTACGAATCGTACCAAAAACTAATCAGCACCAGGGTGGCATCCAAGTGACTTACCTGCCAAATTTTATGAAATTCGGTTCATTAATTTTTGAGTTAGAGTGGATACATTCATTGTACAGATACACAGACAGACATACAGACATACATACATACATACATACATACATACATACAGACAGACCGACAGACAGACACACAGCCGTCAAGTTAAAAATAATTTTTTCGTATTCTAGATGTCTCGAAACGTGTAGATCCGTCGAAAACTCGAATAGCGATTTTCGACATGATTCCAATACTTTCCCTATACATTACCATGTATTGCAGGGAAAGTAATAAATCTAATAAGACCACACTCTTAAAGGAATCTGTAAAATATATACAGTCTGATAAAGAGTGAGTAAACAGTAAAAAATTATGACTGGGAAATAACTGTCATTTGTCAATTAAGGGTTTTGACTTTTAAAAAAGAGAGAAGAAAAATTCACTTTTAAAAAATAGTTGATGTTTTAATTCTTAACGTGTAGATTGTGTAGGTTTTCCAATAAGTACAAACAGTTTGTGCAAAGGATAATTAAAAAGTAAGGCAGCGAAAGCACTTATGCACAATCAAGTCAAAGTATAATACCATATAGGCACTTCGAGGGTATTTTGGTTTTCCTTAGTTCTAAATAGACCAACAAACCCATTTCATTTATTTGCTTCGAGTTGTTGATCTGTTTAGAACATCTCGTCATGTCAGATATTTCTGTCCTTTAGAATTTCATATATTTTTGCTAAGTGCTTTATATACTTCAATATTTCGCTAAACCCATAACATACTTCTGAGATAGGGCACTAAAATAGATATATTTGTCGTTTCATAATAGATGTAGTTTAATCCGCACACCAAATCTCAATTGTTAATCGTACTCATAATCAGTACATCTTATTTTTAATTTACTGTAAAAATCTAAACATACACACACACACACACACACATATATATATATATACAAGTATATACTATATATATATATATAAGTATATATATATATATATATATATACATATATATATATATATATATATATATATATATATATATATATATATATATATATATATATATATATATATATATATATATATACATATATATATATATATATATATATATATATATATAAATAAAAATTGAAATATTTTAATCGAAAATTATGCATAAACTACTGTATGTACAAAAAAACCCATCTCTAGCATATCTGTTACAAATGAGTAACTATAGACCAAGACTAAGGATAAAGATAGAAGGTAACATATCACTACAATGGAAAGGGGGATGGGAAGAATATTAGGATACAAAATTCACAATTAAAAGTATATAAATATATTAAAAAGAAAACACGGCAAAAATGAGAAAAGGCAATAATAATTAGCTCAAGATAAAAGATTAAGACATAGAGAACAATTAATTGAAATTACACAAAAAATGGCGGTTTGTTCGAAATTGCATTCTCATCAGGATAGCCATACAATTCGAATTAAAACCGATATATATATATATATAAAATCTTACCTGCGGTTTTATGCAGTGGCGAATCTGTGGCGTCGGATGGTATTTGTGTGAAGCCAGGGATTGGCTGTGACGTGAGGTAGTAAACTCCATGCAAAACGTCAGCTGCATGCATACGATTGTGATCTAAAAGATACAAAGAAAAATATGGTAATAAAACATTTAAGGTGACGCTATAGATACATTTTTTTAAAGAAGTTATTCTTTGACCGTGAAGGGAAAAGTGGAAGATGCATCGGTAGCAATTATAGCGTAAATAAAATATTATGCTTCTTCACTATAAGATTAACCCATTTCTTCCTCTATCCGTCCGTCCTCCCGCCCATCTCTATAACGCTTGGCGTAAATATCGATGAATTTGGCAGGGTATTGCCAACTTATAGACTTTTCAACCTGAAACGTGACTTTAAACGTGCAAAAAAACCCTGCTCAGAGACAACTACATGAATGAGTACAAGCTGCTTTACAATGGCAAGAAATGATTAACAACAATTCTTTTGGTGACACCGGACAGGTTGTTGGAATTTGCTTTAATTGCCATCATTACTTGTCTATTCCCAATCAGTAGATACAATGTGATCTCCTAACTAAATTTTAATTTGATAATATACTCTTAAGAGATGTTGTTTAGCAGCATTTTTACTTTCCTTATATACATAATGTATAAGGAAAGTATTGAGACGGGGTCGAAAATTCGAATTCGAGTTCTCGACGGGAGAGCACGTTTCAAGCATCCCTGATCACGAATCAAACATTTTTGGAGTGATGTCTGTGTGTGTCAGTGAGTCTGTGTAGACGATAACTGACGAACAAATGGAAACTTAAAATAAGCCTTAAGTTTCGTAGGTCTGTAACAGGTGCATATAATTATATTAAATATATGTTGAAAATTTATTGAAACTGCATTTGATTCTAACATTTTTAACCATTGCCTATGCAATAACAATGTATTTCCTGTGCAGTTTTCTTTCACTAAAATTCAGTCTTTTTATCTTTAAAAATATTTTAAAATATTCAGTTCTTTCATTTCCGAAATATTTTAAAAGCCGTGTCAAAATTAACTGTATTATTGGATACTAAACCTGAAGTCAAACAAAGTAGCTCATCTGACAATCTGAGCAACGGAATTGTTCTGGTTTAATCAGCTCACAAACTTTGTAAGATCGCCGTCATCCCTTGCTTTACGACTTTCTTGCTTTACGACTTCTACTACATGCTGTTCATTAGTGGTCAATCAAGATCCCAAGCATTCTGACAATGCTTCATTTATATGTAAAAGAGTAGGTGCCCCACGGATCAATACGATTGAATCCACCTACAGATTTCGCCAACCGCATCCGTGACTGGTTGATACACATATAAAAATATGATGTTGGCAACATATGACTTTCTTTATATAATTCAATGAATGCATTTGCACACAAATTTACTCCTTTTATAGTCCAAAAGTAATGTATAAGATCCACGGTACTGTGTTTTTAACATTGTATTGTACATTTGGCGATTTTCCGGATGACAACATGTAATACTCTTTCAAAGTACCAAAATAAATTATTTTTCACACAACTCTAAATTAACAATTATCAGTATTGTTATGATCTTCAATAAGCGATATAGTTCATATATTAAAATATTTTAATAATTAATTCATCAATTAGGCGTCATTTTCATTAATTTAGTGTCATTTTTACAATGTTGACGAAATTTTGATCTATCTGGGGCGAAATATCGCCAAGATGGCGATACTTTGCTAGATTATTGGCCAAATTTGTCAAATACATTACCAAGTGTTACAGACAAACGAAGAGACGAGCATCGCTTATATACTAGAATGTATGCCCACCATATAACGGAAATCAGAATTTTCGAAACATTACTTCCCATTTGGCGCATTTTTGTCAATTTGGCGACATTTTTGTCACTTTGGAAACATTTAAAATGCCACTGAGTTGGCGACGTCTCGTTAAATTTTTCGCCAAGCGCTACGGACGGTCGGATGGAGAAATAGGTTATTCTTATATTCTGTTCTTATGTTCTTTCCAAGAAATTGAACAGTCATCAATTAGACATAATTGCATTGATTCAGCGTCAATTTCATCAAATTGATGAATTTTTATCAATTGGATGACGTTTTCGTCAATTTGGTAACATTTAAAATGTCACCAAGTTAGAGATATTCTGAAAAATTCGTCACCAAAATTTTATCCAAACGTTACGGAAGGAGAAGTAGGTTATTCTTATGGAACTTGTAGACTCTTATATTCTTCCCAAGATATTGAATTTTCGTCAATTAGTCGTCATTTTCATTGATTTAGTATCATTTTTATCAATTTGGCGACATTTTCGTTAATTTGGCAATAATTAAAAATTCGCCAAGTTGGCGAAATTCCACTAAATTCGTCGCCAAAATCTCTCTAAGCATTATGGACGGAGAAATAAGCTATTCTTATAGCAGATAAATGACTATTGGCTTCCAACTACAAAAGTATTTCCCAAAGTATCTTCCCTCATGAACGGAATGAGCTAGATCAATGAGAATGAGATCACCAAATTTATCACATGATATTACATATGAAAAGTGAACATATTTCACAATAGTTAATATTTTTTTTATTTTATGCAATTTTTTGATAAATTTATTTGAAAGATGTTCAATATTTAGTGAACGGTTGATGCTAGAGTTCTAAATTTGTGCAATCGTTTTCTAATTTAGTGGGGTTTTGAACATTCGATTGGATTTGAAAACAATAAGCTTCGAGTATTCACGGATTGTAATTTTTGCACCAAATGTCATTCAAATCGCTCTATTCGTTCGTCAGATATCGTCTCTCTCCCCTCCCCCCCCACCACACACACACACGTACGCACATCCCCTCAAAAAGGTTTGATTCGTGTTCAGAGATGTGTTATCCAGTCGAAATGTGCTCTTCCGTCGAAAATTCGAATTGGAATTTTCGACCCCGTTACAATACTTTCCATATACATTATGCTATGTATATAAGGAAAGTAATAATTGCAATTGATTTTAATGTAAGCATTAAATCTGAAATCTAAATCTAAGTAATAAAGCCGCTAACTGAAAATTTTGAAATACGACTAAGTGGTTCAAGTTAAACTTACCAACTCTTAGGAGTGTTCAAAGGACTCCTCTCTAACATCGATGCACTGTTGTTGGCGAATTTACCAAAGATTAAATGCTTCAAGCCATCCATTTCTTGGAATCAATGAAAAATATGCTTTTATAGTCCCATTAATCTCATCTTCGGAATGAAAACGACGCCCACGTAATTTTTGTTTTAGATTAAAAATAGCCAAAAGCCACACATAGCAAGACCAGGAGAATAGGGTAGGTGTTCTATCACTTTGATGTTCCTTTGTTCAAAAAATTCGACTGTCATTCTTGCTGAATGAGAAGATGCATTGTCATGGTGAAGCATGAGTCCCCTAGCATTCACTTCCTGAAGAATTTCTTGAAGACACTTAGTGGTGTACCAGTTAGTTGTAACTGTCTTCTGTCCCTCTAGCTTTATGGCTTTGACTAGACCTGTACTTCTGAAGAACACTGCATACATTACTTTTTCATTGCTTGTTGTTTATTCACCACTGTTGGCTTTGGGGCCATCTTCAAAGACCCATACTTTACTTTCTTGACGTGCTGGAACGTCAAAAAACGGTATGTACGTTTCATTATCAGTTATGATTTTAGAAATAATACGGTGTGTACCATCATTAATTTTAGGATTTCTTAACTGATTCTGACAGGCTCTGCTTTTTGTGTTCTGTTAAATTATGGGGGGCCAAACGACAAACTAATTTTTACTTTCCTTATATACATAATGTATAAGGAAAGTATTGTGACGGGGTCGAAAATTCGAAATCGGGTTTTCGACGGGAGAGCACGTTTCAAGCATCCCTGATCGTGAATCAAACATTTTTGAAGTGATGTCTGTGTGTGTGTGTGTGTGTGTGTGTGTGTGTGAAAGTATGTGTGTGTATGTGTGAGTGTGTGTCAGTGAGACTGTGGAGACGATAACTGACGAACGAATGAACCGATTCGAACGAAATTTGGTACAAAAATCACAATCCGTAAACACTGGAAGCCTATTGTTTTTATACGTAATCGAATGTTCTGAACCCTCCTAAATTTTCGAATAAAATTTTGAAAAAATCGTCAAAAAATCAAAACCACTAATAAAGTTACGCAAATAGACATTTCTTATGTAATTTTTCATTAGAAAACGATTGACATAAATTTTAGAACGCTAACATGAACCGTTCTCGAGACATTGCACATTTTTTTAAAAAAAATTATAAAAAAGTCATATAAAATGAAAAAAAAATATTTTCTATTGAGAAACATGTCCACTTTTCATATGTAATACCATTCGATAAATTGGGTGACATCATTCTCGTGGATCTAGCTCGTTCCATTCATGAAAAAATATACTTTGAGTAATACTTTTGTATTTGAACGACAATAGTCATTTATCTGCTGTAAGAGCAACTTATTTCTTCGTCCATAACGCTTGGCGAGATTTTGGCGACGAATTTGGCGGAATGTCGCCAACTTGGCGACTTTTTGAAATGTTGCCAAATTAACGAAAATCTCGCCAAATGGATAAAAATGACGCTAAATCAATGAAAATGAAGACTAATTGTCGAAAATTCAATATCTTGGAAAGAATATTAGCATCTACTATAAAAAAAACCTATTTTTTTTACTGTAAAAGTAGTAAATTCATTACATTATATAAGGAAAGTCATGCGTTGCCCACATCAGATTTTTTCATATGCAATTCGTCATGAATAATTTTATGTATAGCTGTGGATCCAATGTTAAGTTCCTTCTGTATCATTTGGTAGGTACAGCAATTATCACCGATTAGCATTTTTCGAATGGCCGACACATTTTCTGGGACTACAGCTGACAAATGTCTTCCCGTGTGTTTTTCTTCCAGGAGAGAATTTCGACTTTTTCTAAACTCTGTAAACCATCTGAATACAGTGCCACGTGATGGATCAGCATTTTCATATGCTAATTGTAGACGTTGAAGACATTCTTCTTGATTTAGCCCTACTTTAAAATTATAGAAATTCATAGCTCGATAATGCTTTCGCGTCAACTCAATTTCGTTTCTTTCAAAATTTATTCTACGATAGCTAAATTATAATTGTTGCCACAAATTATCGTCTGCGGACATAAAAGAGTTCAAATTTAAATATTCGACCATTAATTTTCATCTAGCGATAAATCGAAATATCATCTACAAAAATAAAATTCATGAATAACAAAAAATGAATAACAGTTTTGTAAAATGATAGAACAAAAGACAATAAGCAAAGTTTTTACAGAAAGGTCGCAGAACTCCGAAATTTATAAACATCTGAGACTATACTATACCGTAGCAATTACTTGATACCTCTTTTAATACCCTACAACCGGAAAAGCACTATGCACAGTAACCAATTGCTGATATGGTCGGTGCGCAAGAGCTTGGTAACAAAATTTGCAAACTTGGTGACAAATTTTGTGGTTTTGGCGGCAAATTTAAAATTTAACAATCTTGACGACAGATTTGGTAAAATATCGCAAAATGCGTTTCCAAGCTCGCCAATTTTTGGCAATTTGGGGAAGTTAAGAATCTAAACGATTGGTCAAGAATTTTACCTTTCTGTAGCTATCCTTAGGGTGTATATAATAATACTCAGTGCTTAATGAGCTGTGTTATAACACATCTCATTTTATATATATATATATATATATATATATATATATATATATATTTGAAATGTAATAATAAGAATTATGTAAAAATAAAAAAAAATAAAAATACAATTCAAGTAATATTAACATCAGCATAGAAGCAAATTCACGGCCATAATGCCGATAAGAGAAAAGAACAGAACCTTCCCAAATTCGATGATTAATCAGAATTAAAAATCATCTTCAGGTCTGAGTATTTAATTCTAATTAACCCAAACAAATGCCTGTTTCAGATTAAGCAATAGTACATTACTATAAATGCTTAAACTCAGACTACAGGCATCAAAAAATGAAAAAATGAAAAAAGGATGCATGAAGAAAATTGTATTACCATGCGGCATGAACCATTCCTCTTCTACCACGTGTATACACGATCAACCTCAACAACTTAATCTAGAAGCACCGGAATGAACAAGTCGAAATTCTACCAGGGAGGCAGTACGAATGTTCACGGAAATACTCCCAAACCGGTCCAGTGAGTCTAAGCTGGAGACTGGACAAGCAATTCAGAATACAACTTCCCAAACATGCAGAACTGAATATGAATATGAATCATAGATGAAAATTCCTACTAAACAAGTAATTCATAGGAAAACTGGATAATTGAGAATGCCACTATACACCATTATAAGGGCGCACAAAACGTAGTTTCAATACTGACAAAAGTTGCATTTTTTTGCGAAAATAAAATTCAAAACATTAATGTTAATGCATCTTATTTTCCGATTTTTTGATTTTTCTAATGTTTTTGTATATATATATATATATATATATATATATATATATTATATATATATATATTTTTTGTGTGTGTGTGTGTGTGTCTCTCTCTCTCTCTCTCATGTATGTTAGTCACTATAAATGGGAATGTTTTCTAGGATGTTATCGAGTGAAATTTGATACACTGAGTTGATAATTTTAATAACAAAATTGGGAGGATATGCATTATTAGTCGCTGTACTCAATAATTCCATAAAGTGCGCTAATTTATAATATTCATCACAAATTTTATTGATTCTAAGAGCCTGGTTTATTATAATATTTCTAAATACAGATATATGCAGACAAGAGTCAAAATGTTGAATTTTTGATGTATTAAATTTAAAATCCTGTCTTTTATCATACAAGTTTATAACCATATTACAATTTTGTAAATTTAAATTTAAATCTAAAAAGTTTGCAACATTTGTGTCATTATTACTTGCATTTAATTGTAAATTTTTTGGATAAAAGTTTAATACTATAGGGATATTATTATTTGGGGATACACATAAAATGTCATCTATATATCTAAACATGTGCATATTATGCAAGCTTGAATTAATGTTTTTTTCATAGAAGAATAAATACAGATTAGCTAACAATGATGAGGCACACCCCCCTTGTGGGATACCAACCTGTTGTTTAAAAATAGTACCACCATGTTGAATATAATTCTCATAAAGAGTGAAGTTAAGTAATTTTTTAAAAAGAAAATTTGAATATTTTAGGTTGATATTATATTTTTCAAAAATTCCTAAAATAATTCTATACAGATCATCTATATTAATATTATTAAACAAATCTTTGAAATCAAATTTATAAATACTACGAATATTAGTAAGAGTTTTCAATTTCTTAACTACTTCAAAACTGTTTTTTACAATATGACAATTATTTGAGATTTCATCTGACGAGGATACTTCATGTAATATCTTTAATAATAATTTTCCAGCATTAGTAATGTAAGAATTATGCCCACTGGTAATGGTTCGAAAAGCAACAGGGGATTTATGAAACTTGGGTACTAAAACAATATATGGAATGTTATTACAACTATTTTTTAGATGGATTTGCTTATATTTGGCTGATATTCTATTGTATAAGATTTTAAGGTTAGTTTTATGTAAATTATAGATATGATTATTAAGTAAGTGTGACTGAAGGGTATTTTTATAATAATATTTACATATAATTGAGTAGTTTCCACTTGCCTTATCGACATATGTAATGACAAAATCATTTTGTATTTCTTTAATATCATTTTTAATTGAATTAAGTTTATATGAATTATTAATTTTCTGATTATATATATAATGATTTAAGTATTGCTCTATTAAGACTCTCCAAGGTTTAAAGGCTTCTACAGGGATTTGATATTTATAACTGATTTTATAGATAAATTTATTTAAGTCAAGAAATTAACCTTTACATATTAATTTATGTTTAAATTTAGTAGGTATACGGTACTTAGTACCCAGTAACATCAGTGATCTTAGTGCATCATAATTAATAATATTTAGATTTCCCGTTATAACATGCCCATGGTGTTTATCTACGAAGTCTTTGTATTTTTCTAAATGACAGTGGCAATATGACTCTTTATCCAATTCATAGTTTTGATTAATATCTACTGATTTGGCAATTTGATTATAGTTGAAAATATAACGTCCTAGCGGTTTATCATATTTATATGCAATTTTAGGATTTACATGTTTGACTGGAAAGTAATTGGAAACCGATTTTAAAAAATTATTTATCTTCAGATTATTTAATACAGAATTAGTAAAATTCAAGGTACAATATTCATTTATTTTAGTATTTTGTTTTGATTCGTCATTAAAGTTTAAGTCTGTGACATATAAATAACTATTAAGATTTTTATTTCTGGTAATGAGCAAATCATAGAATAAATGTTTAAAATGAACGTTATCAATGCAGTACTTAGAAAAAGGTTATATACCATATTTAATTGCTGTTTTATAATTGCGAAAATCCAGTTTTTACATTGTTTCCAATCAAAAGTAATTTTAAAATTTGCATGTTGCTGAAGGATGGCATTTTTTAGTTCAGATAATGATGGCAATTTTTTATTATATTTACTTGCTCTTTTAGTTCTTTTTGATTTACTTTTATGATTGTTGAAGGAATTATAAATAGTATGGTCTTCATTAGGAGAATTAAAGGACTTTTTAACTATATTATGATGGTTAAATATTTGATTGAGTCCATATGGAAAAATGGTTTTGTGTGCACAAATGAATTCATTTTCAAGAAACAATCTGTCATAGTAATTTTTTTGAATACACAGAATACTAATTTCAATGTTGTCGAACCCATGTTTAGAAAAATGTTCGTATTCAAATTTTGATTCATTAAAGGAAGTTGCATTATTTGAAATTTTTTTTATGTGATTCCTGTGTACGTTAATTCGGAGATGCAGTATATATATATATATATATATATATATATATATATATATATATAAAGAGAAATGCTCTGAATTCTGAATACTTCAGTGTTTTAAGATTAATAATTCCTTATAGAATAACTTATAGATTTAGAGTATTAAAAAGTTTAGGAAGAACAATTTTTCTACTCGGTTGATAAAAAATCAAAATGTTATTTTTCCACGCTTTAATAAAACCGGATACAAATCACGTACTATCCTGTAAGTTACTACTGATGATGGATATCGAGAATGCAGCAAAATATGTGAGAGTTTTTTTATTAGTCAGCCAAAAAATGTCTTAGGTAGTTAAGTTTGACAGGTAATTAGTTGAGAAACATTTTACATTAATTATTTTTCAGCTTAAATCTAAGACACTGCTAATTGCTTCCATGATATAAAAAATCTGATAAGGTTCAGCACATGACTTCGCTACTGTTGTATTCGCTTGATATATTCAGAAAATATTTTCAATTCCGACCTTCCCCCATTAAAAAATCTGTAACACACATTTAAATTTGAAAGATTTAACCGATTTTGTTGGTACACAATTGATTTATTTATACCCCTTTGCAAAATAGACATTAAAATATCATTGATATTTAATTATTATCAGGTGCAATAATGGAAGTTTGGCGAACAATTTGGCGTCAAATATGAAATTACCAGAAAACTTGCCATCTCGTAAATACAACTGACTGATTTGGCGCAATATAAATTCGCCGCATAATATTATAATAAGCAAACGCGTATTACTTTCCCCATATTCAGTAATGCACAGAGAAAGTATCGTGAGAGGGTTGAAAATTCGAATTCGAGTATTCGACGGAAGAGTACGTTTCAAACATCCCGGAACTCGAATCGACCGATGTTGAAGTGATATCCGTGTGTATATGTGTGTGTGTGTCCATGAGTCTCTCTTCATTCGCTCGTGATATCGCTTGGACGGATAGAGCGATTCGAACGAAATTTAGTAAAAAATTATTCAAAAAAAAAAAAAATCACAATCCGTAAACACTGGAAGCCTATTGTTTTTATACGCAATCGAATGTTCAGAACCCCTCTAAATTTTCGAATGAAATTAAAAGAAAATCGTCAAAAAATCAAAACCGCTAATAAAGTTACGCAAATAGACATTTCCTATGTAATTTTTCATTAGAAAACGATTGGCATAAATTTTAGAACGCTAACATGAACCGTTCTCGAGATATTGCACATTAAAAAAAAATATCAAAAAGTCATGTAAAAAAAAAAAATTCCAATTGAGAAACATGTTCACTTTTCATATGTAATACCATGCGATAAATTGGGTGACATCATTCTAGTGGATCTAGCTCGTTCCATTCATGAAAAAAGGTACTTTAAGTTATACTTTTGTATTTGAAAGCCAATAGTCATTTATCTGCTGTAAGAATAACTTATTTCTTCGTCCATAACGCTTGCGAGATTTTGGCGATGAATTTGGCGGAATGTCGCCAACTTGGCGACTTTTTGAAATGTTGCCAAATTAACGAAAATCTCGCCAAATGGATAAAAATTACGACTAATTGTCGAACATTCAATATCTCGGGAAGAATATTAGTATCTACTATAAGAAAATCTTATTTTTTTTACTGTAAAAGTAGTAAATTCATTACATTATATAAGGAAAGTCATGTGTTGCCCACATCAGATTTTTTATTTCACGTATCGTAATTGTAACATCCAATAGCCTTATATGTAAAATGTAAACAGTGCCATTACTCAAAACTCCAGGAGAGAATTTTGAGGATGGTTTTCGTGTTCAGTGACCCAAAATTTATAAAAGGTGGCATTTTGGTAAAAAACAATAACTGAAAAATTGTTGAACAGTGTAACCAGAAGGAGAAAACATCTCTACATGTAGTCATTCTTATCACGTGATTTTAGGATTTTCATATGCTGAAGCTTGCGATAAGATTGACAGATTTGGCAATTTATCGCCAATTTGACGACTTCTCGAAAATTCGAGAACCTTCTAGAAATAACGAATGTTCTTCGGGATACGAGCCCCTTCTGGAAGTTTCTACGGAGGGTATATTAAAAGGAGACACCGCTCAGTTGGAGAGCAGCTGACGTGATATGAGCTAGATTGAATTGTAAAATACATCATTGTTTTAAGAATAGTATCAGCTGTTTTGTAAAATTAGTTGAGCATTTAATTGCTATGGTACTGTACCTGACAGTTATTTAGTTATCTTGTGAAATAGTTATCGAACTATTTTCTGTATGTTGTTCTTGTTAACGCTGTGCTTGTAAATAAACGTGTTAGTTATTCAGAACTTTGGACTCGCCCTTGTATCCTGAGAGTACACCCACGATTCTAGGGGTTACTTCTTAACACTGTAAAGGGAATTAAATCACTGGCTGACTGAGAATTCACTGGTGTGAGTCCTTACTTCAAAACAATCTCTAGACAGGAGTGTTGAAAACCCAGTCCACTTGACTCACCTTGAGGTATGAGCAGTGGTATGAGTGGTCGGGAACGATAGACAGGATTGTGAAGACGTTATCGTAGAGTTTACGTTGTTGTTGTTGAAACCCAGACCGTCCGACCTACCAGAAAGGTGTAAGGTAACTGTTTGGACGGTCGGGAAGTGCCACCCAATTTAGACCGGAACCCAGTGGGGGAGGCATCCACAGGGACCGTACCCTCCTTCCCCTACCACCAACCTCTCGGAAGGACTTTCGGACCCACATGTTTAACGTGATCGTACTCCGCATGAACACGGCGGCAGTTTTGGCAGTGGCTGGAATCGAACCCGGGCCTACCGAGTGCAACTCCAGCGCGCTAACCAATGGGCTACCGCGCCCCGTAGAGTTTACGTGAAATATTTTGATTTAAAGCATATCTCCGTATGCAGAGTTCTTTCCGGACGTCATATGGGTGCATATAATCGTGGATGAGCAGTTGGGTACCTCAAGGATGACCAAACTGTCACTGAAGTTGTGAAAGCAAAGGTTGTTTCCGAAATGAGCGTGATTTCCGAAATGTAAAACAAGAAAGATCAATCATGCTTAAAGCATTGATTATGAAACACTTTCCAACGTCAATGCAATTTTATTTAAGCATGTCTAAAAGGCAATACATTCCTCGGTAATATTTTAAAACTTATCACAATTCTACATTAATTTATTATATTTGAAAACTTAAAGCTTTGAAAAAAAACGAACTTCATTCAAATGACGGCATTGAAAAATAAATTGCCTGGTTTAAACATCTCTAAAATGTGATAAATTCCTCGGTAATAATTTTAGAATTATCATAATACTACGATAATTTATTATATTTGAAAACTTCATCGAAAACAACTGAAATTCAATCAAATGACGTCATAGAAAAGATAACACGTCTGGCTCTCTTTATAAAAGCAGCATTTCATTCATAAATAATTTCCCATTCATGTCATTCATCACCAT
This sequence comes from Amaurobius ferox, assembly GCA_951213105.1. NCBI lineage: Eukaryota > Metazoa > Arthropoda > Arachnida > Araneae > Amaurobiidae > Amaurobius > Amaurobius ferox. The sequence goes on from OX578144.1 coordinate 66,187,098, forward strand.
ACTATAATAATTTATTTTATTTAAAAATTAAGACCATGGAGCTATAAGTAATTAAACTCTATGCGTAAAACTTCATCGAAAAAAATCGTCCTTCTCTTTGTAAAATCAATGAATATTGCATTCATATCAGCTACGCAGACTCCATGAACTAAATGATTTTGTGTTAAAAAAATACAGCAATTCTAATACAACTTATTCTACATATTTTGCTGTTTACATTTTACATAGGTGAAAAATAGGCTTCGTTGTAGAAATAATCAAATTTGGATAAGCATTTAAACTCAAATATATTGTAATTGTGCTGTTTCAGTATGTAGATGCACAGAATTTAAGCAAAAATAGAGTGGTTTGAGGACGGATACAACACTCAATATGAATTAAAAAGAACTTTAAAAATCACGATTTTGAGACAAGATGAATGCCATATATCATTTTAAAGGGAGTCCCGTGATCTTTTCATATCATGGTCACGTGATCGCTTCATATAAGAGGTGCTATTATTATTTTAATATTTATTTAAAAAACTACTGAATATATTTCGCTGAATTTTTTTTTATATATTTTATGGAACAATTTAAATATTACCTAAAAGTTTTGAAGCAATTTGTGAATTTTAAATCCGCTTAAATAATGTTTGAAAAATTAAGTCTTATAGGGCTCAATGTATTTCATTTTTTCAACCCGGGTTCAATCCAAAACTAATTGGGTGATATTATTCATTTATATTCCCATAGGTCCTACAGACCGTCTGAACAACATACTAAAATTTCATTTTGATTAAGTCATTTTTACTGCAGTTATCGTGCTAACGGACAGACAGACAGACAGGCAGACAGACAAACAGACAGAATGAACAAAGTCATAAACACTTTTCAACTTTGTTGTAAAATGTTAAAAACAACAAGGTACAGAATTATGGTCTTTCATATGCATAGTGCCTTTCTGGTAGATCGGAAGGTCTGGGTCTCAAAAACAACAACAAAAACAACAACATGCACAGTTAGCAGTGGGCATTGCATGTGCAAGAAACACTCATATTATATTGTTGAATAACTAAGGCAAGGTTATACTTAGGAAGGTGGAATGTATTTCATCGTCAAAGGGTTATGTATTTGAAATACCCCCAGGTGCGTCTTGTTGTTACCCTGGTATCGTCGTGTAAGATTGGAGTTAAACCAGACATGTTTTAATTCTTTTATGATTTAAAAAATAATTTTCAACGAATTCTGCTCATCTGATAATCATCTGGTCATATTTAATAATTTATTATTTTCCCCTTGTAGCTTAAAAACGCGTAATCTTAAACATTTAGTTTGTCAACGTCCTGTATATGGTCTCTTTTAAATAAAAATTACCCATAAATGACTGTTTGTTTAAAAAATGTTGGCATAAAAATAAAATTTAGAGTAATATTTTAAATTTTCGAAAAATGATACTCTAATATTCGATTGTCTTCCCTTTACTATGGCTTTGTACGACCAAGCTTTTACGATTAAGCCTTGAAAATGAAAAAAAAAATAGATCTTACAGAAAATAAAAAGATAGATTTTTTATGTTTACTGATTGAAAATCCAGTTTGACTAGATAAATTTGATATAAACATACCGTTAATACAGTTTCACACAGATGGACTAATATCACCGAAAATATGGCTAATTTATATTCTGTGTCACTCAATACGTGTAAAACCATGAAAGTCCTAAATTCCAACTTCCGATATTATCACAGTATTATCTCTTTCATATACTATGTAGCGAGAGCAAAGAAAAGCCATTTGTTTTTCCACATACATTTAATACATTTAATTAACACTAAAAAGAATTGTTCGAATTATTATTCTTAAATAAAGGAGAATACTTAAAGTCGCAAAAAAGAAAAATTCTAATGTGGACAGCAAATGAGTATCTCTACAGATTCAAATTCATTTTTTCTTTCTTTCTTTCATAATTCATTAAAGTGAGTTTAAGTGCACTAAATAACATTGAAACTAATTTAAAAAAATCTGATGTGGGCAACACATGACTTTCCTTATATAATGTAATGAATTTACTACTTTTACAGTAAAAAAATAGGATTTTCTTGTAGTAGATACTAATATTCTTTCCAAGATATTGAATTTTCAACAATTAGTCGTCATTTTCATTGATTTAGAGTCATTTTTATCCATTTGGCGAGATTTTCGTTAATTTGGCAACATTTCAAAAAAGTCGCCAAGTTGGCGACATTCCGCCAAATTCGTCGCCAAAATCTCGCCAAGCGTTATGCACTAAGAAATAAATTTTTCTTAAAGCAGATAAATGACTATTGGCGTACAAATACAAAATTATTATTCAAAGTATCTTTTTTCAAGAATGGAACGAGCTAGATCCACGAGAAGGATGTCACTCAATTTATCGCATGGTATTACATATGAAAAGTAAACATGTTTCTCAATAGGAAATATTTTTCTTTTTATTTTATATGACTTTTTGATAATTTTTTTAAAAAATGTACAATATCTCGAGAACGGTTCACGTTAGCGTTCTAAAATTTATGTCAATCGTTTTCTAATGAAAAATTACATAAGAAATGTCTATTTGCGTAACTTTATTAGTGGTTTTAATTTTTTGACGATTTTTTCAAAATTTCATTCGAAAATTTAGGGGGGTTCTAAACATTCGATTACGTATAAAAACAATAGGCTTCCAGTGTTTACGGATAGTGATTTTTGTACCAAATTTGGTTCGAATCGGTCCATTCGTTCGTCAGTTATCGTCTCCACAGACTCACTGACACACACACACACATACACACATACTTTCACACACACACACACACACACACACACACACAGACATCACTTCAAAAATGTTTGATTCGTGATCAGGGATGCTTGAAACGTGCTCTCCCGTCGAAAACTCGATTTCGAATTTTCGACCCCGTCACAATACTTTCCTTATACATTATGTATATAAGGAAAGTAATTACACTGAGTTTGCAGTTTTAATTCTATTTTTAGTATCATTGGATGACTGGAGATGGACGTATTTTCAAAGGCGACGTCCCAAAAATGTAAAAAACTTAAATATCTCGAAAACGGGTAGTCGTAGAGTAAGTTGTGAGATCTTATTATTTTTGTCATTACAAATTACTTATAAAACAAGCATTTACTTTAAGATTTTTGACCATATGTAATCATTTATTTTAGATTTTGAGTGATTTCTGTTGGCCATTTCGCAAAAGAATGCAGGTTCTTTATTTCTGAATCGTACTGAAATCAAATGATCACACGTTATTTGTCTAGGTGAGCTAGATAAATACGATTTTTGGGGACCACTTCCCGAATTGTGCAGAATTCTAATTAGTACCAGGGTAGTCCACAAGTGACTTACCTACCAAATTTTATAAAATGTGCTCAGTTAGTTTTTGAGTCAGAGTGGATACATACATTGCACAGACAGACACACAGATACTCACACACACATATACACACACATGCACATATACACAAAGACACACATACAGACGCCACACTAAAACAGTTTTTTCAGTTTCTAGAGTTCTCAAAACGTGTAAATCCGTCGAAAACTGGAGTTGCAATTTTCGACACGATTTCTATATTTTCCCTATACATTACAATGTACTGTAGAGAAAGTAAAAACGTTCCTTTATCTCAGAAGTAAAAGAAAAAAAAAGTCTTGCTATCTCAGCGAGTTTTCACCCACTTTTAAATAAATTTTAGCACAATACTCATAACGATAATACCAACTTCAAAAAATAAGAAAGATATCTTCTAAATTCGCAAAGTTAGAAAATCGATAAATTAAATACACTTAGTTGGAAAACAGCTATTTTTTGGTCGAGACAAAATGTTTTCCATTTAATCAAAACACTTCCTATTGAATATCGTCTGCAGCGGCAATGAATGAATAAATTTGATTCCACGAAATGGTGGAAAATGGCCAATTTTGGCTTTAAAAGTTCGTAACGTTTAAACTAATGTGAAGTTAAAGAAATCTTGCCGAGCCGTATTATCCGAGGACTTGAAGTACATCTGTATCGAATTTTGCCGCTGTTTGAAGCTTTTATTTCCCACCACAGATGATATAGACAGAAACATACACATCTTCCTTTATTGCGTAAGATTATTTGAGATTTAGAAGAGAGTTTAAGAAACAAATAAAATAAATCAAAATCATGTAAGATCTTTTTTATAATTAATGCATTCCAAAACATGCCTGAAGTTAATCCTGACAACCAAAGCTTTAAAGTCTTTACTACATATTTATGACCCTATTAGCTTTAAGCTTTCTGAAAATATACCCAGCAGTTTCGTAAATTTACTTAATTCCGTTGTAACTTCATCGTAAGTATTTTTAATGGTAAAATATCTTAGATACAAATATGTGTGTTCTTTAAGTATACATATTTGGATCAGTAAATACAGGAAAATTTTTAGTAAATGAATTTTGGTTTGATTTTTTATCACGTGGTTGCATTTTATTTATTTGTTCATTTATGTGCATCTTAAAATCTGGGATATAAATATTTTATGCTACTTAGGCCATAAATTTTTGGTTTATGTAGTACTGTTTATTGGCATTTGCATAAGGTGTCGAACTTTTAAGATCACTAATATTTAGAAGCTTCAATAAAATTTTAGTATAGAAAGTGCAATAAAATAAGTTCAGATGCAGTAAAATAAAAATCTAATGTGGGCAGCACATGCCTTTCCCTGTAGACTCAAAATCATTTTTTCTTTTTTTCTTTAATAAATCATTAAATTGAGTTTAATTGCACAAAATAACACTGCATTTCCTTTTTTAATTCAATTTTTACTTTCCCTGCAATACATGGTAATGTATAGGGAAAGTACAGGAATCATGTCGAAAATCGCAACTCGAGTTTTCGACGGATTTACACGTTTCCGGACCTCTAGAATGCGTAAAAACTATTTTAGCGTGATGTGTGTGTCTGTATGTATGTCTGTCTATGTGTCTGTCTGTGTCTTTCTGTGTGTCTGTGCAATGTATGTATCCACTCTAACTAAAACACTAATGGACCGAATTTCATAAAATTTGGTATGTAAGTCACTTGGGTGAGACCCTTGTGCTGATTAGTGTTTGGTAGGAATCGTAAAAACAGAACCCGCCTTTTTTGCGAAATGGCCCGTAAAAATATCATGTATCCACGCTAGCTAAAATACTAATTGGCCAAATCTCACAAAATTTAGTAGATAAGTTACTTTTGGGACACTCTGGTGCTGATTAGATTTTGGTACTATTCGGAAAAGAACAACCTGCCTTTTTTATGAAATCGCCAAAATTTAAAAAAAAAGAGACTACGTATGCTGAAATGTGTAAATTAAATTCTTGTTTTATACGCAATTTTTGACGAGGAAAAGAATATAACGCACTCCATTGTACTTTAGGACTAGCCGTTCTCAAGATATTTGATATTTTTTGCATTTTTGTTACGCCGCTTTCGGAAAAATGTCCAGTTACCAAATAAAAACAAAAATTGATTTAAAAATGCAAATTTAGTGTTATTTGGTTCAATTAAACTCAATCTAATGAATTATTAAAGAAATAAAGAAAATATAAATTGGAGTCTGCAGGTAAAGTCATGTGCTGTCCATATCAGATTTTTTCAAATGCGACAAAACAAAAATTCAAAAAACTCAAATATCTCGAGAACGGTTAGTTCTAGAATAATGGGGTTGGTCTTATTCTTTTTCTTGTTTTAAATTACGTAGTAAACAAGCATTTAATGGATACATTTGAGCATTCTTTTATTTTAGATTTTTGCGATTTTTGTGGGCCATTTCGTAAAAAAGGAGGTTCTTTTTCAAATCGTACCAAAATCTAATCAGCACCAGAGTATCATACAAATGACTTATCTACCAAATTTTGTGGAATTTGGTCAATTAGCCTTTTAGATAAAGTGGATATATGAGTTCTTTGAGGACCTTTTGGCAAAAAAAGGTGAGTTCTTTTATCTCGAATCGTACCAAAATCTAATTAGCACCAAGATTACACACAAGTGACTTATCTACAAAAATTTATGAATTTGGGCCATTAGTTTTTTGAATTAGAGTGGATACACACACACACACAAATACCACATTAAAAATTGTTTTTTCGTTTTCTAGAGGTCCCTAAACGTGTAGATTCGTCGAAAACTCGAGTTACGATTTTCGACACAATTCCAATACTTTCTCTATACATTACTATGCATTTCAGGGAAAGTAATAAGATTTAAAATCTGTTTTTTAAAAGCTTAAAATATGTAAAGCATTTATAATACACAGGCGCCATTTAAGGGGGGGGGGGGGCGGCTATTCCCAAGGATTTCCAAGATATCATGCTTCTTATATAATTCATTTAACGTGTTCATATTTGCATCATTGTAACAATAGTCCATCAATTATTGACCCCCCTCCCTAAGAGAATGTTTTTCCCCCTCCTCACTAAGAAAGGGTTTTGCTCCCTCCTCTCAAAGAAATGGTTTTGCTTCTCCTCCCTAAGAAATGTTTTAGCCCCCTCCTCCTTAAGAAATGTTTTAGCCCCGTTCCTATCTGAGAAATGGTTTTCCCTCCTCCCTTAGAAATAATTTTGTCCTCTCCTCCTTAAGAAATACATTTGACTCCTCCTCCCTAAGAAATGGTTTTGTCTTCTCCTCCTAAAGAAATAGTTTTGGTCTCTCCTCCTAAAGAAATAGTTTTAGCCTTTACTCCTAAAGAAATAGTTTTGCCCCCTCCTCCCTAAGAAATAGTTTTTCCCTCTCCTTCTTAAGAAATAGTTTTCGCCCTCCTCCCTAAGAAATAGTTTCTTTCCTCCTCCCTAAGAAATAATTTCTACCCCTCCTCCCTGAGAAATAGTTTTGCCATCTCTTCCTTAACAAATAGATTTGCCCCTCCTCCCTAAGAAATAGTTTTGCCCTCTCCTCCCTAAGAAATAGTTTTGCCCTCCCTCCTTAAGAAATAGATTTGCCGCTCCATCCTAAGAAATAGCTTTGCCCTCTTCTCCTAAAGAAATAGTTTTACCTACTCTTCCTAAAGAAATAGTTTTGCCCCCTCCTCTCTAAGAAATAGTTTTGCCCTCTCCTCCTTAAGAAATAGTTTTCCCCTACTCCCTAAGAAATAGTTTTCGCCCTCCTCCCTAAGAAATAGTTTTCCCCCTCCTCCCTAAGAAATTTTTGAATCGTTTCTCATGAGGAAATACTAACAGGAAACGCAGCGTTGCCAGGCATGCCTATTGAAAATTTCCTGAAATGTTATATATTCATATTCTAGCGGAAAATTTACTTGTGTACGTATTGACAAGAACAGCTGAAAAATTGTTACAAATGCATATTTAAAATTTAAGGACTTTTCTCATTTTATAATGTGTATTTTATTTTTATATATTTCACGAATTAATTAATTTAGTCACATTTAATGTTCTACGTGGTATGTTTTATTTTACATTAGTTGACCCTTTCATTGATATCAAATGTTTCATTTTGTATGCTCTATTTCGCAAATTAAAAATTTATATGAGTATTAATATTCTGACAATTGCAAACTAAGTGAGCAAAAAGTGCGTATTGCGTCGATATTTATGAATATAAAAATCTCGTGTGAGAAGCAAATAACTTTTACAGCAGACTCAAATTCATATTTACACATTATACAGAAAATGTACCTGGAGCTGTTCGGAATGTAAAATTATAGCTAAACAGGAAAGATCATTCATGCTTAAAGCATTGATTATAAAACACTTTCCAACTGAAATGCAATTTTATTTAAATATTTCTAAAATGCGATACATTTAGCGCTGATGTGTTTTAAATAATCACAGTAATACAATAATTTATCATATTTAAAAACTTAAAACTTTATAGAAAAAAATGAAATGTATTCAAATGACGTCATCGAAATATAAATGGTCTGGCTCTTTATCTAAAAGCAGCGAATATTACATTCATACATTTTTATTTCAGACTCCAGAGTTGTTGTTGTTGAGACCCAGACCGTCCGACCTACCAGAAAGGTGTAAGGTAACCGTTTGGACGGTCGAGAAGTGTCACCCAATTTAGCCAGGAACCCAGTGGGGAAGGCATCCACAGGGACCGTACCCTCCTTCCCCTACCACCAACCTCTCGGAAGGACGTACGGACCCATATGTTTAACGTGCCCGTACTACACGTGAACACGACGACATTGTAGGCAGATACGGGAATGGAACTCGGGTCGTTCAAGTGAGTGCAATCCCCGTGCTCTAACTGTCGGGCTGTCCCACCCCTTGAAAATAGTAATCTAACACACACATATATATACACAGATATATATATACAAGGTGTATATAAACTGATGGTCAGAACTGTAAGAGGTTATAGAACTCACCAAAACAAACAACTTTCACAATACAATGTGGGGTCCCGTACACACAGTAAGTTACCCTAAGCCTGGGGGTTAGTCGTGTGGTTTGGGCCTTCCAATACAATGTGGGGTCGGAAAACAACCGCGGCGAGCCGCGAGAGGGCGCTTTCTCTGGAGTGGATGAAACGTCGCATCAAAATGGAGAATACAGTAAATCCGCATGCTACACGTTCCAGATGCCACCAGCAAAGGTTCTCCGTGAATGTGTGGGCAAGGATTATCCACGACCAATTAATTGGCCCGTATCAGTTACCAGACCGCCTAGCCGGACAGAAGTACCCCACCTTCCTAAAGCTGGTGCTGTCAGATTTACTATGTGTTGTACAAGCAAATCATCGAGTGATTATATGGTTCCAGCACGACGGAGCGCCAGCACATTACACCAGGATTGTGCGGAACTACCTGGACATTGCCTTTTCGAACAGATGGATTGGCCGTGGTGATTATTCCATCTCGTGACCTCCCAGATCTCCCGATCTGTCCTGCCTGGATTTTTTCCTCTGGGGACAGCTAAAAAGCGCCATTTACGAGACGCACACCGAGCCAACAGAGGATCTTGTCGCCCGAATTAGTGTCGCAGCTGCAGACGTTCGTGAAATGCTAGGAATCTTCTAAAGCGTATGCGATTGGCTGTGACGCCTGTCTCGCAGTTGGTGGTCGTTCATTTGAGCATTTGTTCTAAACATTTTGTCAATAAATTTCCATTATTTGTCTTCATTGTATTCGTCTTCACCCCATTTTAACGCAACGATTCATCAACTCCCAAAGAAAGCGCCCTCTCGCGGGTTGCTTTCCGACCCCACATTGTATTGTGAAAGTTGTTTGTTTTGGTGAGGTCTATAGCCCCTTACAGTTCTGACCATCAGTTTATATACATCCTGTATATATATATATATATATATATATATATATATATATATATATATATATATATATATATATATATATATATATATATATATATATATGTGTGTGTGTGTGTGTTTGTTGTTAAATTTTTAAATGTTACATGATAAAAAAAATTTTAGGAATAGCTGCCTTAGCAAATGATTCAAATTATCCCCAAATTTATTCCACAGGATATGTGAAATATACTGAGAAATATATGTGAAATATACTCATTTACAATAAAACTTTCATATCACTTCCGTGATATTTTCCATATGTACTCAAGAAAGACATTCTCTTGAAAGACGCCCCCACAGAAAATGTGCTTAAAGGCTCACGGAATAATAAATACTTCCACCTTTCCATGGAGCGCTCTCTGCGTCTTAAATCCATTTCCATGGTTACCAAATTGAAGCCAGTGCCACGTGACATAAAATGTGGTACTTAGAATGAAGAGGAGGGGCTTATTAACCAGGTCTGATGAGGCAGAATTTTTAGGTAATTATGATAAAGTAGGCCCAAGGACCGAAAAATATTTGCTAGGGCATATTAGTTTGATGTGCCTGAAGAGCATTCAAAAGGTGTTTGTTGTTCGAAGGTTTTAATAATATTGAATTCTGAATAGCAGAGTTCGATATTTAGCATCAAAGAGGGAAGAGGTTGGTGGTCTTCTTGATATTTTTGTAGTTGTTATCATTGCTTCATTTAATTATCTACAGTGACCCCCAATCTTTTTAGTTTGGGGGTACCTTTGAAATATTTCGTAAAATCATGGGGAATACCTAATTGGCTGACACATATGAGGTTAGACATGGGTGATTAGAAAATATACGTGCAAATCATTTTGTAATTAAATGTCTAAACAATAATTTACTTATATTTCTGAAAGAGATTTTATAAGAATATGTATTGTCTATTTCACTCTATTAATTACTGTTAATAAAAAAAATTGCAAACATTTTTGCTTTACATTTGGCCTTAATCTTTAATCGCCGCAGGCGAGGAGTCGATACCTTGAGTTTACAGCTTTATAAAACCCTCGTCGTAGGACTAACTGTGCAACACTGACTGTGGTAAGGAAATGAAAAATGCTTGTCTGAGAAAGATATGTAAAATACTCGACAACTGTGACCTTGGAACTAATGCAAAAATACAACATATCGTATGAATACGTGATGACTTATAAGCATTTATAAAATACATACACACTTATGGAACATGCAAACACTCTTGTGACATATAAACAAATCAATATATGTACAATAGTTAAAGAATAAATTATTGTAAACAAATAAATGCGTGTATGTTCATGAATGTCGAAAGATAAAGATTAAAGTTTATATATATATATATATATAAAGTTTATATATATATATAATAAAGATAAAAATAAATAAAAATAGTAAGACTAATTTAAAACATTATCAGTGTCATACCCTGGTTCAAAAATTATACGGAGGAAAATTAAGTAAAGAGGATATGAAAGGAAATATCTAACAAAAGGAAAACAATGCTACCATATAAGGCAAAATGATCTTAATTTTAAATTATCAATAATACACATGAATTTATCAACATTCAAGAGCGATACATGCAAATCAAGTTCAAATATCAAAGGATTATCAAAATCTGGAGGCTCCAAATATTAAAATGACAAAAAATAAAAATAAGAGAAAAGATGCAATCCGAAAATATGCACGTTTATACGCAAGCATCACGTTTATACACAATCGAATGTTCAGAATCCTCCTAAATTTTCGAGTGAAATTTTGAAAAAATCGTCAAAAAATCAAAACCGCTAATAAAGTTACGCAAATAGACATTTCTTATGTAATTTTTCATTAGAAAACGATTGACATAAATTTTAGAACGCTAACATGAACCGTTCTCGAGATATTGTGCATTTTTCAAAAAAATTATTAAAAAGTCATATAAAATAAAAACAAATATTTCCTACTGAGAAACATGATCACTTTTCATATGTAATACCATGCGATAAATTGGGTGATATCATTCTCGTGGATCTAGCTAGTTCCATTCATGAAAAAATATACTTTCAGTAATACTTTTGTATTTGAACGCCAATAGTCATTTATCTGCTGTAAGAATAACTTATTTCTTAGTGCATAACGCTTGGCGAGATTTTGGCGATGAATTTGGCGGAATATCGCCAACTTGGCGACTTTTTGAAATGTTGCCAAATTAACGAAAATCTCGCCAAATGGATAAAAATGACACTAAATCAATGAAAATGACGACTAATTGTTGAAAATTCAACATCTTGGAAAGAATATTAGTATCTTATATAAGAAAAAACTATTTTTTTTACTGTAAAAGTAGTAAATTCATTACATTATATAAGGAAAGTCATGTGTTGACCACATCAGATTTTTTTAGATCGGATGTTTTAGATTTGCGGGCCATTTCGCAAAAAAAAAAAAAGGGCAGATTGGTTTTTTCCGAATCGTACCAAAATCAAACTGGCACCACAGTATCCCATAAGCAACTTATCTACCAAATTTTGTGCAATTTGGTCAATTTGTTTCTCAGCTAGAGTGGATACATACAATTGTTGCGGGATATTTTGGAAAAAAAAAGAAAAAAAAGCATCTGCCGTTTTCCGGAATCGTACCAAAATATAATCAGCTAATCAGCACTAGGATAAACCACAAGTGACTTATCAACCAAATGTTGTGAAATTGGGTGAATTAGTTTTTTAGCTACAGTGGATGCATGGGATTTTGAGGAGCATTTCGCAAAATATGCAGGTTCTTTTTCCCAAATCGTACCAAAATTTAATCAGCACCACAAGTAATTTATTTATACATACAATTTTATGAAATTTGGTCCATTAATTTTTGATTTAGAGTTCTGTCGTTACTAATTCCTCCGTGGTGAAGGGGCGCCTACGCACCAAGGGTATCCCATGGCAAAGGGGATAAGATTTGCAGCTCCACTTTTATAGAGGCTTCCCGAAGGGCGGAAGCTTGACTTGGCCTCGACATGACAACGTCCATGCCCGCTGGCGGGATTCGAACCCGCAATCCGGCAATCCAGCGATTAGTCGGAAACGCATGCCCCTGACCGCTAGACCACTGGATCGGCTGATTGAGTGTGGATTTAGAGTGGATACATCAATTGCATAGACAGACAGCCACACAGATACATACGCAGAATTCACGCTTAAAATAGTGTTTTCGTGTTCTAGAAGTCCCGAAACGTGTAGATCCGCCGGAAACTCGAGTTGTGATTTTCGACATGATTACAATACTTTCCCTATATATTACCATGTATTGTAAAAAAAGTAATATGCGAAAACAGTGATGTTTCACATCAATTTATAACGAGTAACACAGTTACTCTCTATTATATATATATATATATATATATATATATATATATATATATATATATATAACTTCTATGAGAACTTCGATATTCACTCCCAAATGGACCTTATTACTTTCCCTGCACTACATGGTAATGTATATAGAAAGTATTAGAATCGTGCCGAAAATCGCAATTAGTGTTTTTGACGGATCTACACGTTTTGGGACCTCTAGAACACAAAACAACTATTTTTAACTTGACGTCTGTGTGTGTGTGTCTGTCTGTGCAGATTTTATATCCAACCTAACTGAAAAACTAATTGACCGAATTTCATAAAATTTGGTTGGTAAGTCCGTTGTGAGTGACCCTGATGCTCATTAGATTTTGGTGAGATTCGGGATAAAAAAAAACACCTTTTTTTGAGACATGACCCGCAAAAATTGCCTGTATCGTAAAAACTAATTGACCAAATTTCACAAAATTTGGTAAAGAAATCACTCGTAGTTTAACCTGGTGTTGATCAGATTTTGGTATGATTCGGAAAAAAAAAACCCTTCCGTTTTTGGGGAAATGGCCTGCTAAAATCGCTAAATATAAAAGTAAAATACTATATATGCTCAAATATATCAATTTAATGCGTATTTTACATGTAATTTTTGATTAAGAAAAGAATAGGACCCCATTACTCTAGGGCTATCCGTTCTCGAGATAATTTAGTTTTTCGCTACTCCACCTTTGAAAATAAGTCCAATTACCAAAGGAAACCGAAAATTGAATTAAAAGTGCAAATTCAGTGTAATTTAAAATAATTATGGGTGTTATTTTGTGCATTTAAACTGAATTTAATGAATTATTGAAGAAATAAAGAGAATCTGAAGATGAGTATGCAGGGAAATTATGCGCTGCCCACATCAGATTTTTTTCAAGATATGCCTTCGTACTCTTAAGCAAATTTGTTTAAAACTTACGGAATACACTCATCCTTGTCTCTATTTCTTCCCATACTCTTAACTTTGTTGCCATGGTTACCAATTTGAAGCTAATGCTGCATGACACAAAATGTCGTAGTTTGAGAAAAAGAGGACGGTAAGTTTATTAGCAAGTTCGTACGTGATTTCTAAATTTTAAGTAAGCATGGTTAGGTGATTCCAAGAAACGAAATATATTTGCGGGGGGATGTATTGGTTTGATGGAACCGAAGAGGATTTGGAAGACACCATTCAGGGACAGGGATGTAGTTAATGAAAGTAGCGCTGAAAAGAGTAGCACAGATAATATTGACATCTCAAATTTATTTAACTTCAAATGTAACTGCTGTGTGCTTAAATGATATTCGTGATAACTTTTTGTATGGATGATGAAATATGGTAAATGATTTTTGGGTCGTTATTATTAGCCCTTTCTTCAGTTCGAAAAAAGATTGTGCGTACATAAATGTTTCAGCATAAATGTATTTATAATCACAGAGCTCGACTATAATGGGGGCAATGATTAAGTTTGCACTCCTATTGAAGATAACAATATCTATGTAGTGGTACTGAACTTTTCATCCGCTTTTCAGAATAGTATATCCGATATCTGAAATGGTCGCTTCGATCGGTAATGGGAAAATTTTTACGATGCATTGATTCCTTATAAAAATCTTACTTAATAAACTGATGAATCTAAGTGCATGCATTTTGTTTTGGAGCATTGTGCATTATTCAGTTTATCTCTATTTATTTCTAAAGATCGGATTCTCAAGATCGGATCTCAGTAGATTTTTCTATGTCGAAATTTTAAAATCGATTTCATCTTTAAAACATGAAAGTATATATTTTTAAAATGTTTTTGAAAATTCAGTTATTCACAGCACATATTGTGATAAAACTTATTTTGAAAAAAAAATCATAGATCTTCTTGATGGTGTTAAGGTTGAAATTATGCTATAATTTCAATCGTAAAGGGTTCGACTTATGCAAATATCATCCAAAATAAAGCTTTTGAAAAAAATAATTAACAACTAATTTGAATTGGAATAAAATCTCAAAATGTTTCCTCTCAATGGTTTAGGTACACTTGTACAAACTTTCATGGCTGTATGTCGTTTGGATTTTCTGCTATGCGCGAGAGTCTAAATTAAAGCGCTCGAACTGCTGCAAAAATAACTGAATAACTGCAAAATATTTTGTTAAAGAAAAGCATATAACAAATTAGTAACGGTATCAATACATGATACTTTTATTAATTTGTTATACTTATTGTACTATAACAAGGTTTTACTTTAAAATATATAAGAAGTTCAGAATATTTTTTGCTGCCATTGCAGGTGTCGGGTATTTCATGCTGAAGATCATTTAAAATATACGAAACCGGTCCATGGATGCTGTTATCTGCAATAAGAGTATTATCCTAGCTTTAAGACTCCACCCTTGTTGGTAAGATCTGTGAGTTTGGGGTTCATGATGTTATTTAAAATATTATGTCCCATCAGTTGCGCACCTTTCCTGAGTAATATTATTAACAACTATATACGACTCTTAGGCTCCCTCTAACAAAACATACCTATCATACGAACAATGATTGTTATTATTGTTTTTCTTCTTCTTCTTCTTCGACCCAGACCGTCGGACCTACACGAAGATGTAAGGTATCTGTTTGGACGACCAGGAAGTGCCACCCAATTTAGACTGGAATCTAGTTGGGGAGCTATCTACAGGGACCGTTATAGTTTGAGTCAAGAATATGTAATAAACGCTTTTAAAGCAGAATTAAATGCTTAGAGCTGGAATCGTTTTCTGCTCAACGCTACAATGCTGGCCTACCATGCTTTGGCCCCAGCATTGTCAAGTTGGTGATTTGGACTTCTCGCTGTATTGGTGACCTAGAACGAGCACAAATCATCTTTTACTTCATTAATTCAGCTTTCTGACAATTGTACATGTATTGTATAAATGAAATTTCCGTACTCCCCATGAGATGGTGTCAAGAGGCAGTTGAATGAAGAATTTAAACTCTGTAGAACTTTCTTCATCGGTGGCGTGAATAGCAACATAATTCTAGTAGCATACATTATCACGACCACATGACTGTCCCTTTCCTTGAACTTACAGCTTGCACACCTCATTTGAAATTTTACAATTTCGTTTGGGAATAAACATCTCTTTGGGAGGGGGAGTACAGTAGCGAACGCTCATAAGCAAATATTAAATGCTTTGAGCTACAGACGTCCTTTGGTCAACGGTGTGATGCTGGCCTACCATGCTTTGGGCTCGGAATCAAATCTCTGCACTGTCAAGTTGGTTTGGCCATCTTGCTACAAATATTAAGAAAGCCTAAAAAGCAATCAGAAATTATCAGAAATTAAATAAAATGTATGTACTGGAATATCGTCAACTTGGCAAGATTCCCCAAAAGTCGACAATTTTTCACCAAATTTTTCACCAAGCGGGATAGACAGATAATATGGTAAAAATATAGGCAGGTATATTGGCTTTTGTTATGTATATTCATTTTCATTTTGGATATTCTATAAATTTAACACAACCCTTCAACAGCATTAAAATGCTACGGCATTTCCATATTGGTGAAAAACCTGGTGAAAAATCACCCGTCTGTCTACCCGACAGTTAGAAAGATAGGCAGGTATATTAGCTCTTGTTATGTATATTCATTTTCATTTCGGATATTCTATAAATTTAACAGAATCTTTCAACAGCATGAAAATGTCACACCATTTCCATATTGGTGCCAAACCTGGTGACCAATCACCCGTATGTCTATCCAACAGTTAGAAAGATAGGCAGGTATATAAGCTTTTGTCATTTATATTCATTTTCATTTCGGATATTCCATAAATTTAACAGAATCCTTCAATAGCATGAAAATGCCACAGCATTTCCATATTGGTGACAAACCTGTTAACAAACCTGGTGGCAAATCACCCGTCTGTCTATCCAACAGTTAGAAAGATAGACAGGTATATAAGCTTTTGTCATGTATATTCATTTTCATTTCGGATATTCTATAAATTTAACAGAATCCTTCAACAGCATAGAAATGCTACACCATTTCTCTATCCACTTTAAAATCACATTCCTTAAAAACATCTTTTACTCGCCCAACAAATTTAAACTCCACGTTACATACTCGTCTTTACTTCTTACCTATCTTCCTCTTAATTCCGTTGCCTTGGCTACCAAATTTAAGCTAATACCTCGAGACGCAAAATGTGGTACTTAAAATGAAGAGGGCCGGCTTAATAGCAGGATCGAACGTGACATCCCATTTTTAAGTAAGCATGATTAGGTATCTCCTAGCATCAAAAAATATTTGCCAGAACTGTATTGGTTTAATGGGATTACAGTTTGAAAATTGATGTTAAAGGATTTTATTGAGATTAAATATATGTAAGGCAGAGCGCATGTTCAGAGTGAAGGGAAGTTGAAGAGACAGATATTTAAGTGTCAGAGGGCTTTATTCGGAAAACTTCTTGAAGAACCCTATGACGTCATTGTTTTTGTCCTCATCTATAATTATAAAATACAATGACTTTCTGTGTATGCACGCTGATAGGGATGGGGGGATTCAATTTACGAACTGATACGACATTTGGTACAGAGATATTTGCGAACAAGTACTGATATACGTCAGAGCAAGTCTATCTCAATTTGATTTATATTTTTTATTATTTATGTTTGAGCGGAATTTCGAGAAGTATTCGAACATTTAAAAAAAGTGAAAGAAGCGAATTTCGTTGCGCGGTACAAACAGAACCCGCCTATATTCCTGTTCCTGAACTTAGAAAGATTCTATCTTGGGAAACGCCCTCTTTAGGCTGTTTCTGTAAGCATAAACTTGGTCATTGAAGCTTCCTGTAACTTAAGCTTAATCCGTTTCGAAGGAATTTGAAGCCAGCTGCGTGGTATCGGTTTTTTTATAGAAGTTTACGAATTTATCTGTTTTTATAGAAGTTCACGAATTCGTCGGTTTTTATAGAAGTTTACGAAATTGTGGCGCAAAGAAAGTTTTCTTGTTGTCATTGCAGATATTGACTATTCTATACTGACGAGCAAATAATAATCGCGTAACTGACCCATTGATGCGATATTTGCAATATAAGCTCATTTTTTTTTCATTTTGCCATCAGTAATTATATATACTGATTGCTCACCAATAATGAATTAAGAAATACCTGTTCATTAAATAGACTAAAATTCACTTGTCTTTTTATAATTTTGTACATTTATTTGGATTTTTTTACACGAAAAAGTCAGGATATTGGTCTTTTATTCCCTCATCGAATTTTCTATTTTAATAATTTTCGTAAATTGACGTATTTCAAATCAGGCCAAATTGCTAAATATTCCAAAACTGAAATATGTTGGAAAACTGTTTATTCTGGCACAGACGGTGTTTCATTCGTTTAGTAAAAAAAAGGCATTAAAAGCATGTTCTGAAGTATATTTCTGCTTACTTAACTTTTTAAAACCTTTCTGGGTCATTTGTTTAATAAACAAGAAAGATCAATCATGCATAAAGCATTGATTATGAAACACTTTCCAACTTCAATGCAATTTTATTTTAACATCTCTGAAATGCTATACATTCCTCGGTAATATTTTAAAAATTATCACAATACTGCATTAATTTATCATACTTGAAAACTTAAAATTTCATTAAAAAAATGAACTTCATTTAAATCATGGCATTGAAATATAAATTGCCTGATTTAAACATCTCCAAAATACGATACATTCCTCGGTAATATTTTTAAAATTATCATAATACGACAATAATTTATTATATTTGAAAACTTCATCGAAAACAAATAAACTTTTTCAAATGACGTCATCGAAATATAAATCGACTGGTCCTTTAAATAAAAGCAGCATTTCATTAATAAATATTTTTCCATTCATTTCATTCATCACAATACTATAATAATTAATTTTATTTAAAATGTAAAATCATGCAGGTACAAGTAACTTAACTCTCTTCTCAAAACTTCATCAAAAAATCGTCCTTCTCTCTGTAAAATCAGTGATTGTTTCATTCATATCAGCTTATATTGCAGACTCCATGGGCTAAATAATTTTGCTTTAAAGAAATTCAGCAATTCTTATACAACTCATTCTACATATTTTGGTATTTACATTCTCCATAAGTGAAAAGCAGGCTTCGTTGTAGAAATAATCAAAGTTGGATGATCTTTTAAACTCAACTATATTGTAATTGTGTTGTTTCAGGATGTAGATGCACAGAATTTAAGCAAAAATAAAGCGGTTTTAGGACGGATGCAACACTAAATATGAATTAAAAAGAACTTTAAAAATCACGATTTTGACACAAGACGGATGCCATATTTTATTTTGAAGTGGGTCATGTGATGTCTTCATATAATGATCACGTGATCTCTTCATATAACGGATGTAATTACTATAATTTTTATTTAAGGAACTACTGAATATATTTTGCTGAATTTTTTTTATATATTTTATGGAATAATTTGAGTACTTCCTTAAACTTTCGATACAATTTGTGAATTTGAAATCCGCTTAAAAATTGTTTGAAAAATTAGGTCCCATAGGGTTCAATGTATTTCATTTTTTTTATCCCGGGTTAAATTCAAAACTAATTGGGTGATGTCATTCATGTATATTCCCATAGATCCCACAGACCGTCTGAACAACATACTAAAATTTCATTTTTATAAAGTCATTTTTACGGCAGTTATCGTGCTAACGGACAGACAGACGGACAGAATGAACAAAGTCATAAACACTTTTCAACTATGTTGTAAAGTGTTAAAAATAGCTCGTTTACTTCTCTATGTATACTAAAAACTAAAGATAATGTAAAACTTAACTAACTTTAAAATTTCCAGCAAATCAGATGGGTAGCTTTTTAACTAGAATAGTTAAATAAATCATGCAGAAAAACATGCACTCACACTGGAATACATGCATATAAGTACAGAGATGCCAAAATTGTTTATTTGTACTGCAGGGCGTTCTAAAACGTTCTATCATTATCTGTTTGCATATCGAGGTTTCACGCCATTTTTAAAAAAAACTTTTAGATATTATAACTTAAGTATATAAATTTGACCCGAAAAATTTCAAATTTATACTTTAACATATTATTGCACACCAAACTTTCGTTAATCCTGCATTTAATGGTTTGGCACGCGCGATAGTCCGGCTGTAGCCACCTTTAGGCTACGGTTCCGCATGTCTTTCGAATGGTATTCGGATCCGTTCGGCTGTATTCGGAAATCCTCGTGAGTTCTGTTCGTTGAAAATTCATCTTATAATTTAAAAATTAATTTAAATATCCTTTTCCACATATTGAACAATATAATACAGTCTGTGTAACGTTTCAGCCAAATAAATACCACATTTATTATTAACACTTTACAACAAAGTTGGAAAGTGGTTTTGATTTTGTTCATTCTGCCTGTCTTTCTGTTAGCACAATAATTGCCGTAAAAATAACTTAATCAAAATGAAATTTTAGTATGTTTTTCAGACGGTTTGTAGGACCTATGGGAAAAAAATGAATAATATCACCCAATTAGTTTTGGATTGAACCCGGGTTGAAAAAATGAAATACATTGAGCCCTAGTGGACCTAATTTTTTAAACATTTTTTAAGCGGATTTAAAATTAACAAATTCCTCCGAAAAGTTTAGGTAATATTCAAATTGTTCCATAAAATATATAAAAAAAATTCAGCGAAATATATTCAGTAGTTTTTTAAATAAAAATTAAAATAATAATAACACCTCTTATATGAAGCGATCACGTGACCATGATATGAAAAGATCACCTGACCCACTTCAAAATGATATATGGCATACATACTGAAACAACGCAATTACAATATATTTGAGCTTAAATGCTCATCCAAATTTGATTATTTCTACAACGAAGCCAATTTTTCACCTATGTAAAATGTAAATAGCAAAATATGTAGAATGAGTTGTATAAGAATTGCTGTATTTTTTAACACAAAAGTATTTAGTTCATGGAGTCTGCATAGCTGTTATGAATGAAATATTCATGGATTTTACAAAGAGAAAGACGATTTTTTTCGATGAAGTTTTACGCATAGAGTTTAATTACTTGTAGCTCCATGGTCTTAATTTTTAAGTAAAATAAATTATTATAGTATTGTGATGAATGACATGAATGGGAAATTATTTATAAATGAAATGCTGCTTTTATAGAGAGCCAGACGTGTTATTTATTCTATGACGTCATTTGAATGAATTTCTGTTTTCGATGATGTTTTCAAATATAATAAATTATCGTAGTATTATGATAATTCTAAAATTATTACCGAGGAATGGATCGCATTTTAGAGATGTTTAAACCAGGCAATTTATATTTCAGTGCCGTCATTTGAATGAAGTTCATTTTTTTCGATGAAGGTTTAAGTTTTCAAATATAATAAATTAATGTAGTATTGTGATAAGTTTTAAAATATTACCGAGGAATGTATTGCATTTTAGATATGTTTAAATAAAATTGCATTGAAGTTGGAAATTGTTTCATAATCAATGCTTTAAGCGTGATTGATATTTCTTCTTGTCTTTTCTTTTGCTTTAAATCCTTTTTTCACCCCATTTTATTTTGACACTGGAGAATCCGACAAATTTGGTAATCCGACACCTCTAAAATCCTGAACGTATCAGATTATCGGAAATTTACTGCATATAGAAAGCATTTTCATTGATATTTTTAATGTTTTAAAGTAATTTACGCGGAAAGTATATATCAGTAGAAATTTCTAGTACTAATTAATACCTACAAATTGATGGATTTAATTGACGGAGAGCTATCGCATTCGAAAGTATTTTCGAGTGACGTTTGTAAAAATATCCGTAAAAGCACTAACAGAAAAATTAAATAATTCTTTATGAACATTTGATTTATACTAGAATATAACGTGCTTTAATCACACCCCTTTCTACAGCGTGAATTTTGTCCAGCACAGCGCAGGAAATAATCAGCATAATTGACTGCTAAGTAGTACAGTCAGAGGAGTTTAAAGTTCGACTAATTTGATTTAAGTATTGAGAAAGGCGGTAATAAACTGAAGAGACATTTTGGAGTTAATTAGGTAGTCAGTGTTCTGTTTGTGTCGTGGCAGATGCTACTTGCAGAGAATTAGTGTTAGTAATATTTAAATAAATGTGAGATATGCTGTTATTTAATAATATTTATAATTTTTATATATTTATAAATTATCAGGGTAAAATGTTACTTTAAATGCAATCAATACGAGTTAGATTTGATGAAATTAGTTAGATTTGTCCAAATTAAAAAAAATAACTTTATGTTAAAAACGATGCGCAGAGTAGAGCTTAGAAGTTACAGGAAAGATATAAATAAATAAAAGCAGAAAACTTAGTTTTTTAAAGTACCTCCTTTTATTATTTATATGTAACTTAAATGTATAAAAAGATGTATGTATTAAAATGTATGTAACTTAAATGTATAAAATATAGCAACGCATATTTGTGCTTTCTAGCTGCTCCAGGTCCAGACTTATTCGTCTAAAAAATGAGTACATTCCTATGCCGAGTCCAGGACAGACTAGTCCGACAAGGTTTATACCTTGTCGGACTAGCTTGTCCAAGGTTTAAATCTTGTTGGACTAGCCTTTCCTGGGCCCGACATAGGAATGCACTCATTTTTGGAGGAATGAGTCTGGAACTGGAGCAGCCAGAAAGCACAAATATCCAAGGAACTAAAATGTACTATAAAATACAAAGACATACCAAATTTCATGCAACTGATTAATGGAACCTTAGTAGTTGGGACGACGAAGAATTAAATCACACGGACAAATACCAGATCAAGTGAAATAAAAGGTAGGAAGTAATAAAAATATGGACCCAGCTATTTGAAGCAACAAAACACATTTAAGTATGTATAATGTTAACTATACTAAAATAACTACATAGACATAACGTAGTACCACATGGTCTATGCTAGATATACTGATCTACACCAGTCGGAAAAAGACCAGGAGGAATATCTTAGATAAGATGGACTGACTGTTAGATTAGACATGGACATTAAGAATTTTAGATCTAAAAACTGGAAAACTGTCACAAAAAGGGCAGGCTGGGGGAAGATTCAATGGAATGCTAGGAACTGTACTTAGCTATCGAGCCATTCATGATGTTAACTTTCCTTTCTACCTAAACCGTTGGACCTGCTCAAAGGTGCAATATATCTGTTTGAATGGCAAGGGAAGTGCCACATAATTTAGAGACTGGAGCCCAATGGGGTTGGAAACCACAGGTATTATACCATCCAACTAATAACTAAATACCTCGCGGATGTACTTTTGGACTTCGTGTTCATACTCCGCGTAGACATGGATATAGATTGGACCGTCGAGGGTTGCATACAAGACCATGGCGTGCGATAACCACTGAGATAACTCTGTCTTTGATGATGTTAATTGTACCTGTTTTAATTGAACTGTTTATGCGATAGATATACACTCCTTAGTTCTAGAAATAGAATTAACATTTTCAATGACTCTAAAAAACCAAGCACACTTCATTTCGTCCTTGGACTTAGACAAATGGTAATTAATAGTACGTATACATTGAAAAATGTCAATCGCTGGTCGAATATCTGAGAGTCTTAGTTAATCCTTTTTCATTATTATTTACTTATATGCTGTTTCTTTTCTATTATGTTTCATTGTTATTTGGCTCAATTAGTTTTTTATTTCAAAATTTATTAATTATTTGTTTTATTTATTTTAATTTTATTCTGCTCTTTGCATAAACCATATTACCAAAAGTGTTGGACGTGTTGTTCGCGAGGAATGTTTTCCTAGTTCGACTGGACGATTTGTATAATTTATTTATTTTTTTTCTTGTTATCCTTGATGTTACTATTATTATGTTTTATTATTTCTGTTTATATTGTTTTTCTGTGTTGTTATGCTTCATTATTATTTCAATGTTTTCCCGGCGTCTGTTGCAACTGCTCCACACTCTTTGGGTCCTGCCACTCATAAAACTGTTGCAAACTTTTGGGCTAGCTGAGTGGTCTGGGCCTTCAACACTCTTTGTGTGCTCGGCCGCTCAAATAGCTACTCATGTCCAAGGACGAGTCGGACGGTCTGGGGGATTCAACACTCTTTGGGTGCGGGCCACTCAAATTGCTGCTAGAATCCTAGGGTGAGACGGGTGGCCTGGGTTTTCTACACCTTTTGGGTGGGCCTGGGTGATAAAAAAAATATATAAAAAAAAACAGTTTATGTGACCAAAACCCTCTATATGAATGTGTATACACGACAATAAGCTAAAAGAAATCCAGATGGATTAGACTGGATTGTAAGTATTTTATTGTTCTACTATTCGTAGCAATTTATCTTTCTACCGTTGTTTATAAGAGAGCTACTGTGACGGGGCTCTGCACTGTAATAAGGATTCAAACCGAAATCCTATTAATCTAAAAGTGAACTGAAATGAACTGGTTGAACACAGGTAGCCTTGAAGTTCTCGAACAATCCTGTATGAGTAAAAATCTATGTTTGTGATTTCAGAAATATTTCGTTGAGAAATTTTTGTTTTGGGAAGAATGTATTTCCCAACAGATACAAGATTTTACTTGAATAAAAAAATCTTAGATTCCTGGAAATGTTATTAAAAGTTTTTTTTCGCACCAATCATATCGCCAAGTTGGCGATATTCCGCCAAATTCATCGCCAAAATCTCGCCAAGCGTTATGTACTAAGAAATAAGTTATTCTTACAGCAGATAAATGACTATTGGCGTTCAAATACAAAAGTATTACTCAAAGTATATTTTTTTATGAATGGAACGAGCTAGATCCACGAGAATGATGTCATGCAATTTATCGCATGGTATTACATATGAAAAGTGAACATGTTTCTCAATAGGAAATATTTATTTTTATTTTCATATGATATTTTGATAATTTTTTTTAAAAATGTGCAATATTTCGAGAACGGTTCATGTTAGCGTTCTAAAATTTATATCAATCGTTTTCTAATGAAAAATTAGTTAAGAAATGTCTATTTGTGCAACCTTATTAGAGATTTTGATTTTTTGAAGATTTTTTCAAAATTTTACTCGAAAATTTAGGGGGTTCTGAACATTCTATTGCGGTAAAAACATTAGGCTTCCAGTATTCACGGATTGTAATTTTTGTACTAAATTTCGTTCGAATCGGTCCATTCGTTCGTCAGTTATCGTCTCCACAGACTCACAGACACACACACATACTTTCACACACATATACTTTCACACACACACACACACACACATACTTACACACACACACACACACACACACACACACACACACACACACACACACACACACACACACACACACACACACACACACACACAGACATCACTTCAAAACTGTTCGATTCGTGATCAGTGATGCTTGAAACGTTCTCTCCCGTCGAAAACTCGAATTCGAATTTTCGACCCCGTCACAATATTCCCCTTATACATTATTGTATATAAGGAAAGTAATGACTAAACACCAGAAGCCAATAAGGTATCGCCACATAGTGTGATAAAGCAGAAATGAAATAAGGAAAACAGGAGAAACGAACTTGAGCCGCAAACATACAAACAAAAACTCATATTTGTTTGCTTTTAGATTTTTTTTTACTTCTCAAGTTCCTTTTTCTTGCATTTTTTATTTGTCTTGCTCTACTTCTCTTTTGTCACACTAAATGGCTATATCATACTGAAGTTTGTGTTTAGCCATTTTCTGATTGGCCAGCATGCTCTAGCTATCATTTTGGAGTTCAGGTTTGTTTGCACTGAAGAAAGAAATCCGAATATTTGTGAAAAGTACATTTGCATACCTAACCTCATTTGCGAATAATTTTACGTTATGGTCTAGCGTCTAGCCCATTAAATATCATCTCCACCCATATTAAGACGTTGGAAAACGCTACATTATGGATTAATCTGTGAAATAGTGGATCAAAAATAGTTCATTATTTAATCAAATTATCGATTAATGTCCTTCCTTATTTTCGGAATTAATTTCCTAATTCCATACTTGAAGTATTCGATGTAATCGCTGCTAACATCGGGGAGATTCCATAGAACATCTAATAATAGATGCTAATTATGTCCATGGATGATTTGATCACGGTTATGAAAAGTTTGCAAAATTAGTACAAGGGAATTGAGTAGAAATATCGATCTTCTGCAGTATTAAATTCAAATAGAAGTTCATAGAAGATAAGCTATTAATATATCCCGCAAAGTAACAGAACGGATGTATAGATTATAGTCAGATGATAGATAATATTTTCGTTGATATATATGATTTATAGATAATAAATGATACGATATATACATATGATATGTAGATAATAATTGATATGATATATACATGTGATATATTGATAAGATATATAGATAATATTTAGATATATAGATAATGTATTAGGCAATTTTAATCCTTTTTCTGTTTCTCTAATTTAATTGGAATATTATGAGCAAGTGATTTTAATCCTTTGTCGGACGTTCATTCTTTATATTTTACCATTTATTCATTATGGCCCGACTCTGGTTCATGCCTCCTTGGTTTTGTTAACAACCTTTTTCTCTCTGCCGTTGGTGTCTGATAATTTTAGCAACCCATTAGAAAAAGTTTCAATTACAGGCGTTTATGAAAATTCTGGCTTCATTTCGAAAATATTTAGCTAATTATCGTCTGCCGAAGCCATGTTTTTGTATTTTTATATATACAAAGACAAAAATATCGACGCACCAAGAAAGAATTATCCAAATGAGACAAAATTTGGTACGTGTAATGTGGATGTACAGAAAAGGAAATGATTAGAATATGAGAACAATTGGATGATTTATTGCACTTAAAAATCTACACAAATTGAGCACGTCAATATGGCGTTGGTCCACCTCTGGACTTGATACAAGCTGTTACCCGACGTGGCATTAAGGCATAAAGTTGCCGGATGGTGTTCTGAGGGATGTCGTTCCAAATGGCTTCCAATTGACGAGCTAATTCGTCTATATTCTGGGTTGGTCGCAGGCGACGCCCCAACTCAGTCCAAATGTGCTCAATAGGCGAGAGATCTATAAGCTCAGGATGGCCAAGGAAGTGTGTCGTAAGCACGCAGATAATCAATAGAGAGGCGTGCCGTGTGTGGACTGGCATTATCTTGCTGAAAAGTCAGCCCAGGGTGTCACGACAGGCATGGCAATACAACGGGTAGTAGAATGTTGGCAACGTACCGCTGTGCTGTGATGGTGCCACGGAGGATAATAAAAGGGCCCCCGTTATCAAACGAAATTGCACTCCAGACCATAACTCCCAACGCAATTACAATATTTTTTAGTTTAAATGATCATCAAACTTTGATTATTTCTACAACGAAGCCTAATTCTAACGAATGCAGAATGTAAACTTATCAAGCTCTAAGATGAGTTATATAAGAATTGCTGAATTTTTTTAACGCAAAATTATTTAGCTCTGGGATATAGTGATATGAATGAAATATTCATTGATTTTACATAGAGAAGCAGACGATTTTATAGCATTGTCTTTTTCGATGAAGTTTTAGCTATTGTGTTAGAAAGTACTTTTACCTCCATGGTTTTAAGCTTTTATGTAAAATAAATTATTGTACTATTGTGATAAATTTAAAAATATCACCGCTGAATGTATCACATTTTAGAGATGTTTAAATAAATTGTATTTCAGTCAGAAAGTGTTTCATAATCAATGTTTTATGCATTATTGATTTTTCTTGTTTAGTTTATGAGTTATTCTACTTTTTCTGCACTTCTGAAGTAAAAAATGTTCTTCTGCATCGGCTTGTTTCTCGACTTTCTCTGTCTCATACTGTAAAAACTGTAGCATACATAATGAATGCATGAAATTTAGTACATTTGTAGAGAAATAATAGGAAACTGAGTTGAAATAAACCTTTTTTTGATTTAAGCATTAGTTTGGTTTGAAATAGTTTGTGAAGTGAGCTCTACTTGGCAAGCGAGGAAAACGTAGCGAGCGGGGTGGGGGTGGAACCCCTTAGTTTATTTTTTTATAATATTCTTAATATCGGAACTACATTGCGGTAACTCAAGACAAAAACATCGCAAATTCAATCTCCTGCTCAATAAATATTGGCGCATCGTTTGTCAAAGCTTCTCAGTTTTCCTAACATATATTCTAAATGCGGTGCAATTTACCTTACAAAGAGCGTCGTGAAATTCATTCCTCTTTGCAATATGATCTTATCTGATCGCTGCTTCAAATAAACCCATACCTTGTCATTTAAATATAATTCAGCAAACTTACTTATAATCAAATTATCTATTAACGACCTTCCCGGTATCTTTGGAATTAAGTTCGTAATCTTTTGCCTGAAATATTAGATGTGACAGCTGTTAACATCGGAGATTCAATAGAATCTCTAATAATGGACACTAATTATGTTCATGGTTGATTTGATCACGGTTATGAAGATTTTGCCAAATTAGTTCAAGGGAACTGTGCTGAAAGATGAAGCTTCCGCATCATTAAATTCAAATAGAAGCTTGTCGAGGATTTCCCATCCAGAATATTTGGAGCAATAACACAAGTTGATAGTTTGGGGCTTTTCTCAGCAGTTTTTAGCTTGAAATGTAGAAAATCCGTGTTTTCCCAGCTTTATGAGCTTCTAGAACAAATTAAACTCCATACAAAAAAAATCGAAGCACCAAGAAGGAGTTATCTGATTGTGTTAAAAATTGGTGGATGGGAAGAACATACATAGAAAAAGAAACGATTAAAATTTCAGAACAATTTAATGAGTTAGAGTTTGACTGTATACAAAGGGAGGAAGTCAATAAGGCGTTGGTCCACCTCTGGCCTGAATGCAAATGTCTCCCGGCGTGGTATAGACTGATAAAGTTCACGGATGATGGCCTGCGGAATGTCTTGCCAAATTGTCTCCAACTGTCGGGCTAAAGTGTCAACATTCCGGGATGGTTGCTATCGCCTTCCGATAACGTCCCAAATGTTCTCTATGAGAGAGATCAAGAAACCTAGCTTGCCAAAGAAGTGCTGGGCAAGCTTGAAGACAAATCATAGCAACACGTGCCGTGTGCGGCCGGGCATTATTTCGTTGAAAAGTAAGTCCGGGGTGTCGCAAAAAGAACGGTAACACAACCGGTAGTAGAATGTTGTTTACGTTCAGCTGTGCTGTCAGTGTGCCACAAATGACTACCAAAGGGGTCCAGCTGTCAAAGGGATGGCACCCTAGACCATAACTCCCTGTTGTGGGCATGTGTGGCGTGCGATAGTAAGGTCAGGATCCCTACGCTGCCCTGGATTTCTCCAGACACGTTTGTGGTTGTCGTTAGGACACAGTTGGAAACGGGACTCGTCGCTAAAGACTCAAAATATCTTTCATATGAAATTTCATTACAATCGGACAACTCATTCTTGGTGCGTCGATTTTTTGTTATAGAGTGTACCAAGTGTTGCCAGGTTCAAAATAAACGCCCGCTACATAAATGATACAGATAGAGATAACACCACTCAACTTCCGAATCGCCTGTTTTGAAATAAAATCATTTTCCACTTTCCTCTTTTTTTCTATTTGCAACAATACCAAATTTACAACGTGAGTGTAATATGTTCGAAATAAGAGCGCTGAAATTACTTGCTGTAGTGATAGCTGTCACTCACTGTCATCGAAATTTGACAGAAACTTCGTTACACGAGTTCGATTCCAGGCACTGCCCAGACTTTCCCCATGTTTACGGAGTACGGTAACGTTAAATATGGGGTCCGAAAGTCCTTTCGAGAGGTTGGTGGCAGGGGAAGGAGGATAAGGTTTCTGTGGATGTCGTCCCACTGGGTTCTGGGTTAAACTGATTGGCACTTGGCTAAACTGATTGGCTGTTTAAACAGATATCTTACACTTTCAGTCAGGTTAGAGGTCGAAAGAAAGAAAAAATAAGCTTCGGCCTCCAGTTGCAGACATTCTTGATGAATCATTATCTGCCTCGATAAATAAATTGCTTTTGAAGTCGAAAATAAAAACAAATTGTTATATTTTATTTATAATTTATTAAGTTCATATCCGATTTATATCAACATTTTAGAACACATTTATGATATTGAGATAGTTCAATATTCCAAAGATTGAAAATTTATTTTTAAAACCCATGAAATTAGAAAATTGGAAATTTAATGACATTCAAGGTCTAGACCGACAGTCCGAGACATTATTCACAAATCATACATCTGTGAAAGAAAGTGTTCGCATTCAAGCAGAATACCGCTTGCTCAAGAAAATGATTAAAAATTATAAATTTTTGACTGCTGTTTGGATTTAAATATTCAAAACTTTTAAACTAGTTCGAATTTTTAAAGAACTTGTCAGAGCCGTATTGTCTGGGGACCGGATGTAATATATATATATATATAAGAAAACTACGTCACAGAAAAATCAATATTTTTGATATTTATCAATAGATTCTGTGAGACCACGTGGCATCTATGCAGTTTTGCGATTTACGACTAGTTACAACGAAACAAAGCGCAAACTTGTAGACACCATTTCATGACAGTCTTGGCCTGGAGGGCCATGATCCCAATAAATTCACTTCACATAAATTACAGGTGTGGTTGGGGCAAAGATTTTCAATTGGTCAAAGTTTGAACCAAGCATCATTGGAAAATCAACTAGCCAATGAATATATTTTGCTACATCGCACTGAGGAGCAACCAATGAGAGATATGAATTGTGTATCCGAACCTCAGGCAAAAAGATGCGGCAATAAGGAGATACTTCAATGATATATTTAACAAGAATGACTGTCTACTAGCGTTGTGATATTCAGGCTATGACTGTTCAAGGGAATCATGATTAAAAATGATGGTGCAGAAGCGGTGTTGTTCATTGCAATTATGATTATCTAAAAGTTCAGATAGTCGTGTCTTCAAGCAGTGCAGTGACTATGTTGAAATTTGAGAGAGTGTTAGAAAAAATGAGGATTTAAATACTCTGCTAAACAAACTGCTGTTAATACATTAAAAACAACAAAACTTCGTTAAAAACAACATTAGAGCTAAATTAATAGCGTGAATCGGTTTCTTAAGCAAAAAGCTTCATCTGGACAAGCAATAACGCAAACTTTACTTGTTAAAGAAAAATTGGCAATTGCTGTTAAAACAGCGAACGTGACTGAAATCGGAAAAGGGTGATGTCAGAGGCGACAGGAGGAATAACCATGCGGTGAGGAACGAGTAGTAGAATACCAAAGGAAGTGAATATTCAACAAAAAGATTCAAAGCAATTGCGCAGAGAAGAATTGCGCAGGCAGAACATTACTAAAAAGAAAAGAAACCAGCAAACGAAATCGAAAAGTAAAGCCAAATATTTCTAAGCAAAATAGAAGACAGGTGAGAATTTATATGTTTATGAAATCCTTAAAATGAAAGCAAATTAAGTAATATGTTTGTTTAAACAGTATGAAGCACATGATCTATGCAATGATTAATCAAGGAATCCGACGGTAGGGAGCGTCCCCATAAATTTGCAACTTAGCCTTTGCAGCTATGTTTAACTTAAGTTAACATTCTGATAATTTGAAAGCCAGCTACGAGGGAGAATAGAATTTGTCAGTCCTCAGAGATGTTCGCAAAATTGTGGTATATAGCAAGTTACTTGCTGTCATTGCAGATATCGGCTATTTCACGTAAACGAGTACAAAATAAGCGTAAAACCGGTCTAAGCATGCTATTATTGGTAATGGAAGTGTTTTCATAATAATCTAGTTAGTTTTATAGTCCATTAAATTTCTAGAGATTTGAACATTTATAACTAATTCACATGTATATATATATCTATTTATATATATATATATATGTGTGTGTGTGTATATATATATCTTACTTATCAAAATGAAACGACTTACTTATCACAATTAAATGATTAATTCATAAGATATATTAATTATCGATTAATATGAATATGTTCCCCATATTATTCAATTCTGTCGACACTTCCTGTTAATTATGACCTATTATTCGTAATATATTTCAAATTCAATTCTATTAGCATAATTATAGACATAATTATTGCATTGATTATTACACTACATTTTACAAAACTCAGTAGTTTAGTAGCAAATTCATGAAGTCAATTAGATAATGAGGATTTTAACGGTTATTAAAGGATAAATCCATTGCAAGTGTTACAGATTGAATAGCTTTTAAGCCTTGTTCGTAAATATTTTTAACACTTTCCAACATAGTTTGAGAGTGGTCATTCATTCATTCGGTCTGCCTTTTCACATGATAACTGCCGTAAAAATAACTTTAACGAAATGGCATATTAGTATGTTCTTAAGATAGGGGACACATGGGGATGTCCTATATGTCCGTCCTATATGTCCTATAATGGAAATTGTGGGACAAATGGGAATGGAAACGAATAGTATCACCAAATGAGTGACGAATTTTACCCAGTCGAAAAAATGAAATATATTGAATCCTATGGGACTTGAGTTTTCAAACATTTTTTAAGCGAAGTTAAAATTCAAAAATTGCTTCGAAAATTTGAGAAAATAACAAATTATCACATGAAAGGTATAAAAAAAATTTCAGCAAAATGTATTAGATAGTTTTTAAAAAAAAAATTGAAATAATAATTATGTGACACATTTGCTCAAAAGGTACTTTCATATTTCAACAAGGAAGATCAATCATGCATAAAGCATTGATCATGAAACACTTTCCTATTTCATTGCAATTTTATATAAACATCTCTAAAATGCGATACATTCCGCGGTAATATGTTTAAAATTATCACGATACTACATTAATTTATTATATTTGAAAACTTAAATCTTCATCGAAAAAAATGAACTTCATTCAAATGACGGCATTGAAATACAAAGTGCCTGGTTTAAACATCTCTAAAATACGATACATTCCTCGGTAATATTTTTAAAATTATCATAATACTACAATAATCTATTATATTTGAAAACTTCATCGAAAACAAATGAACTTTATTCAAATGACGTCATCGAAATATAAAATGCCTCTATATAAAAACAGCATTCCATTCATAAAGTTTTTTATATTCCTTTCATTCATTACAATACTATAATAATTTATTGTATTTAACAACTTAAAACCATGGAGGTACAAGTCATTTAACTCTATGCTTAAAACTTCATCGAAAAAATCATCTGGTTCTCTGTAGAAAATCAATGAATGTTTCATTTATATCAGTTGCATTGCAGACCCCATGAGCTAAATAGTTTTGCGTTAAAGAAATGCAGCAATTCTTATACAACTCATTCTACATCTTTTGGTGTTTACATTCTCCATAAGTGAAAATTAGGTTTCGTTGCAGAAATAATCATAGTTTGACGATCAGTTAAACTCAAATATATTGTAATTCCGTTGTTTCAGTATGAAGATGCACAGAATTTAAGCAAAAATAAAGGGATTTTAGCACACAAGAAATTAACCACAGACAGACATCACTCTAAAAGTAGTCAAAAAGTTTGCAGAGGCTCCTAAAAGATATATTTGTATCAAAGTCTCGAAATCAAAAATTTTCTTGATAACAATACTTTCTCTATACTCTATTCTATAGAATGAGAAAGTAAAAATCTCCACAATGGAATTTTTAACGTAGAAGGTGATAAGACACACCAACATGCGTGATCCTGAGAAATCTGCAATTTCGAAGTAGTTCAACAAAAAACCTAAACCCTATAAAGTGTGTTATTTAGAAGTAGTTCAACGAGAAAGACCAATCCGAATGTGTTATTAATATTTTTCAGGTTTAGTTTTTCTAAGTTAATTTCTCAACCACAGCAACTCTAAACGCCATTATATTTGATAGCATCTCGTACAAAGTATTTCTAGATATGTAGAAGTAATATAGGAATAAGTTAATATAAGAGTCATTCTGCTTATCTGTTAAGAAAAAATAACATATAACATTTCTAGTGGGTGTATATATTCCTAAATTTCCCCTCAGAAGCAGTTTCGTATTCAAACGTTACTATTTATGTTAATCACTCACAACGATAAATGGATTCTTGGCGATAATTTTCGAAGCCAATTTTTATTCTATATGTTATATGTGCATGCTAGAAGAATATTCCTCCTGAGCTTTGTTGAGTTTTACCTGCTGGATAATAAAATTAAAAGAATTATACGACTTTGTAAAAGAAAATGAAATTGATTTTTGTTCCATAATGTTAGTTTGAATAGCAATTTTATTTATCGACACATAAATATTATAGAATATTGTTAGTAAATTTTAATAAATATTATTTTAAATTTCTATTTTGTTTCTTATATTATCACGTATTTACAGTATATGGCGATATTGTTCTGAAGAACTTTAAATATAGGATTTTATGCCATAAATTATAATATATTGTTTATTCCCATTATAATTATTACTGCATAATTTTGTTAATATAATGCATACTTTGAAATTCTTCATTATTATGTATTGTATATGTCTTATGTATTGCATATGTTTGTCAATGCAAAATTTCTTGACTAAATAAACTCACGCCTATGACCATTAATTAGTAAATTTCATATAGAGATCAAATGGTCAGAGGTTGTGTCAATTGTGAATTTCTGGATAAATAGGTCTAAAGAGGGATATTTTAATTGTCATAACTTCGCATAAAAATAATTAATCGAAAAATATCACGTTGTATTCGAGTGAATACAGTAGTGAACAATAAAAAGGAAAAAATGTAACTTCACTTACATGGTTTTTCTCTATAGCCCGATTCTAAGGCGTGGAAGTAGTTTAGGAACTCTTGAATGGGAATTTTGAATGCGTCGAAGAGCCCGACCTCTTGAAACACTTTGTAGCACATCTGAAATGAAAAAGAAACAGCGTCAGTCGGACTCTAGTGTTTTTCTAACTTTACTCTCTTTACAAGTGCTGTACTCTGCAAGCGGTGGAATAAAGTTTTTTTAAATTATAAAACACCAATAAGAATTTTAAAAACATCTCACAGCTTATTAATTTATTTCCTGAGCTTTATGAAGCGCAACATATTACTTGCAGTAAAACTAGCTGAAGCGCACTATTTTCCGTCCAATAAAAAACAAGAAAGATCAATCATGTTTAAAGCATTGATTAAGAAACACTTTCCAACTTCAATGCAATTTTATTTAAGCATGTCTAAAATGCAATACATTCCTCGTAATATTTTAAAACTTATCACAATACTACATTAATTTATTATATTTGAAAACTTAAACCTTCATCGAAAAAAATGAACTTCATTCAAATGACGGCATTGAAATATAAATTGCCTGGTTTAAACATCTCTAAAATATGATACATTCCTCGGTAATAATTTTAGAATTATCATAATACTACGATAATTTATTATATTTAAAAACTTTATCGAAAACATTTGAAATAAATTCAAATACCGTCATAGAAAAAATAACAGGCCTGGATCTCTCTTTAAAAGCAGGATTTCATTCATAATTTTCTCCATTTCATTCATCACAATACTATAATAATTTATTTTATTTAAAAATTAAGACCATGGAGCTACAAGTAATTAAACTCTATGCGTAGAACTTCATCGAAAAAAATCGTCCTTCTCTTTATAAAATCAATAAATATTTCATTCATATCAGCTACGCAGACTCCATGAACTAAATGATTTTGTATTAAAGAAATACAGCAATTCTAATACAACTCATTCTACATATTTTGCTGTTTACATTTTACATAGGTGAAAAATAGGCTTCGTTGTAGAAATAATCAAATTTGGATGAGCATTTAAACTCAAATATATTGTAATTGCGTTGTTTCAGTTTGTAAATGCACAGAATTTAAGCAAAAATAAAGTAGTTTTAGGACGGATACAACACTCAATATGAATTAAAAAGAACTTTAAAAATCACGATTTTGAGACAAGATAGATGCCATATATCATTTTGAAGTGTGTCACGTGATATTTTCATATCATGGTCACGTGATCGCTTCATATAAGAGGTGTTATTATTATTTTAATTTTTATTTAAAAAAGTACTGAATATATTTCGCTGAATTTTTTTTATATATTTTATGGAACAATTTGAATATTACCTAAAATTTTCGAAGCAATTTGTGAATTTGAAATCCGCTTAAAAAATGTTTGAAAAATTAGATCCCATAGGGCTCAATGTATTTCATTTTTTCAAACCGGGTTCAATCCAAAACTAATTGGGCGATATTATTCATTTATATTCCCATAGGTCCTACAGACCGTCTGAACAACATACTAAAATTTCATTTTGATTAAGTCATTTTTACGGCAGTTATCGTGCTAACGGACTGACAGACAGACAGACAGACAGACAGAATGAACTAAGTCATAAACACTTTTTAACTTTGTTGTAAAGTGTTAAAAATTAATGTAAATGCTTTATGCTTTTGCACGGTTAAAAATTTAATATTTAAAGAAATGTGACATTTTAAGTATTACGTGTATTTGGCTAATGCAAAAAATAAAACATTAACCATTTAAAAACCGTAAAAAATTAAGCCTGTCATCCTGTATATTTAAATTACATTTTCAGAATCTTAAATATGTACTCATAGTCCTAGAAGCCAACAGGTGACGTACCCAAGAACATGGAATCACGCTCTCAGTGTATATTTGGATCAGTTTTGTAGCGTTTAACATCTAAGTTATGACACTTATAATAACTGCATTTTAATACCGAATATACAATAACGGCACTTGCAGCAAGAAAACTTTATTTGCCGCAATAGCGAATATCTATGGAGATTGATAAATTTAGTTTTATATAACTTTTTTTATATTGAAGAGTGCTGAAAAGAATGAAACGGGTTCTTAAATGTTAGTATCTGTAATGGGAAAATGGATCTAGATGTATGAAAACACTTTTAAGCAGGTTCTGTAAATATATGAACTTCGGTATTACAGTCAATCTTCTTTAAATTTGAAACCAGTTGCATGAAATGACTGATAATACTGGTTATCACAGAAATTCGCAAAATTTCACTTAAGTGGACGGTGGACGTTGAAATTTTTTTATTTATTTATTGACTTGGAAACGTGAAAAATTGTATAAACATTCCTCTTAATATTTCTGTATATAATACCATTAATTTTTTTTAATTTTGTTATAATTTTGTATTTTTTTTAATTTAATTTTTTTAACGAAAATTTGAAAATGCTCCTTGCGTGCCATTTGTTCACATTTTTTATTCATTTTACCTTATGATCACTCAAAAACACATTATGAACAAATTTGGGTATTTATTTTTAAATCCCTTAGAAAGTTAATTTTTTAAAAATATTTTTCTGCATTAAAACTTAATTTTCATCATTTAATTAGGTTCTTATTCACTTTTAATTACCTTAATAAAGTCCAATTATAAAATGCATACCCAGTTTCATTAAAAAGTATGAGAGGTATCTTCTTGCCGAATTCCATGCATCTGAGACAAAAATTAAGACGCATGGAGCATTTTAAAAATGTAAAACCTTTGAAAAATTCTTTTCGAAAAAAATGCATTCAACCTTTTGCTTTCTTTTTGGGAAGTGCTTTGTTTTGGATTGACGCTGTCCCACCCGTAAGCAAATGTTAAATGTGTAAAATAATGTTATATATTAAAACTTGTTTTAGTCGATTTCTGCTTATTTCAACGTCCATCGTCCCCTTAATACATTTTCTTGCCATTGCAGTTACCGGCCATTCTGTATTTAAGAGCCCTAGCAAGTGTTACTCCAATATAAATATTTTTTATGTTTAACCATGTTGCCACAATTATTGGAGCGTAGCGAGCGAAGCTCCCTTTTTGAGTCACTTCAAAGTCAAAATGTTTGAAAGAGCATAACTGTAAAACGTCCTATCCGATTTTGATGAAATTTTGTGCCTAATCAGTGATCAATGTGTAGAGTAACTTTTATAAAAATTCTGAATTGAATAATTTTATTGAAATTAGCACCATTTGGCAACAGCAAATCATCACTCCCCCCGTCCACACACAAAATGATAAACCCAACAATGAAATTCAACATCTTTTACGTAACATGCACATAATTTTTTTCCATAACCCAGACCGTCCGGCTTATCTTTTGGACGGCAGATGAAAATATTTGACCTCCGACACGAATGAGGCCCAGCGGGCCAATCGAACCTACCGGACAGAAGAAGCCGCCGACCCCGACATGCAGCTAGGGACACCAGCCCTCACTTGGACACCCACCAGGGACACCAGCCCCTCACTCCACCGAATGAGGCCTGTTGCCACCAGCCCCCAAGAAAAACGCCGACGAAGACGTCCGAAACGCCAAACCAGCAAGCCAGAGATTCGCTCGCAGCGAAACCAGCCAGGCAATCTGCGTCACCACAGAGCCGCGACGCACCACCACCACAGAATATTTATTAACATTAACCATAAAAATACATAAAGTAACCAGAAGACAAGCATGGCGGTTACCAAATAAACAAAAGTAATCTCCAACAAAACAGAGTACAAAGATCTCCCCCAAACTGAGAGGAAACACAAACAATTTGCACGTGGACATAAAATAACTAAAAATATTGAATTATAATAACAGAAGTACATAAACGCCACAGTACAGCTAATTCGAAATAACAGTCATTCGTATTACAATCAAGAAGAGCCCCTGTACCAGAACAGTTCATTTTTATGTCAAAATAAATAAGTCTAAACATACCAAAACCAACACCGTATCTAATCTCGAAAAACATCCAGATACAAATTAATTCATTGTCGAAACATCCGTTACCCCATAATAGCCACCGTTAATAGTATGACCATCATCGGAATAATTCGCAGCAAACTAGATATTACTGGATTACTGTAGGTTTAGCAACATCAGATCTACTGTCTGAGGCGCTTAAAGCGACCGCTTTAGTCCGCTTCTACATTCGAGACAATCTACATGCGAGGTTTTGTTCCGTCCGGGTCTGTACGTAGTTTTAAAACATTCTGGTGGCCTGAATTTTTGATAAAAGGCATTTTCGGTCTTGTGGGTCTTATGCGATCTCTTAAAAATCTTATCGTAAATCCAGACATAAGGTTTCGGGTTCGTATTTTGTTTAAAAAAATTCGGGCCCTACTGGATATCCATTAGAGAATTGTTGACAAATTAAAGTAGTTTATCACACAGAAAGAAACAAAAAAGATATTTACAAAAAATATTTTTATCAATTACTTTAAAATTAAAATTGACTGTCATCAATTTTTATAAAATCAAATATAAAATCAAAATTTGATTTTAAATTTGTTATCGATGTGGTGAATTGTTTTTACTAGAAAATTCAAAGTCTTCCATGTCTTTGAAGAATAATAGTGAGAAATAACGACACCCTTATGTGCTACATATTGACCTGTTCTTCATTGATAGACTGTTAAAAAAAACTGTTAGAAATGACTTTATAAAATAAAGAATATAAGATATATCATTCAAAAAATGTTACATTGTTGATACGCTCCAGTTTGCAAAGCCTAGTATAATTACTTGGCATGAAAAATATTCTTTGGAATACTTTCATATTTTTAAATTTTACTTTACAACAGTACAAGTTTCCATAAATATTTATTAAATTGTCAGATGTAGCGAAAGTAAGAACTACTGAAACATATATTCCACGTATTTGCTGCAAAGTAACATTTCATTTTACATTTCAGATGGAATGTGTCCTATTTCGAAAAAGGGATTTCTCTGGGGAAAAGCCCTAAGCCAAAGGGAAAAATCAGAAGGGTTTTAGTATTTGCTTAAGCTTTATTAAAAGAAAAAATCTTAGATTCACGTTCTACCGAGAGTCAGAATGCATATAAACAGTGTAAGCATTTAATAGCGGAAAATTTGTTTTAAACTTGGCAGGGATTTAAATTTATAAATAAGGTATATTACTAAAATATTTTACTTTAAAACATCTCGAGTTTGAG
Source organism: Amaurobius ferox (assembly GCA_951213105.1). Taxonomy (NCBI): domain Eukaryota; kingdom Metazoa; phylum Arthropoda; class Arachnida; order Araneae; family Amaurobiidae; genus Amaurobius; species Amaurobius ferox. The sequence goes on from OX578144.1 coordinate 66,226,692, forward strand.
TTTCAACTCGGTTTTATCATATATTCATGTTCCATATTTTTGCATCCATTAGTATCCCAATCAATATCAGAGAGAACATAAAATTTATATTTTTTAGCGATTTCTTTTGTAAATTGTTTTCTAAAAAAACCATCATTCTATAAAATAAAATATGAGAACATGACAAAGAAGCCGATGCATGTATTACATTCTTTATATTTGTGATAATTTGTGCTCTTGTTTAGACATTTACATAAGCAATATATGTATGCACGCTCAAGGAAAGTAAAATATTTTTTTTTATTTTCTCATAATATTGTATACAGCAGCGATTTTTAAAATGCATTTCGTGGAAGTACCCCGATAGTATTCCAGGGGTTCTGTGATTGGATTTTTTCGTGCAAATGTTCATAAATATTAGAAACGTGTAAAATGTTAAACACATTATTTGGACCACAATGCATTTTTCAAATTTTGGAGATTAGTCATCAAATGCAATTTCAAAAGAATTCCGTGCCCAAAATAGTTTTGGAAAACACTGGTGTACACTGTAAAACATTAGCAAGCATGTTACTGAAAGTTTCAGGATAATCAGCTGTCAGTAACGAGGAGCAAGGTTCCTGATAGTTATGATAATACATATATACAGACACATTATATATATCTATCTATCTATATTTATATATATATATGCATACACACACACATATATATATATTTATTTATTTATTTATTCACTGCTGGACAATTGATAAGGACGGGTCACAAATTGCAATGTAGCACAACATTAAGCGCGGGTGGAGGCCCAGCAGGACTAAATATTGTTGCCACACTGTTCGGACATTAGAATAAAGATCATTTATTGTTCTGGAAAATACAGAAGGTTTTGAAACATATGAAAAGAAAAAAGTCCCCATTTGATGCTGTGTATTGGAAAATGAATATGAACGGCAGCAGGTACCTTTGAGAAAGGTGTCAGTACGAGATATGTGCACCGTGGAATGCGATGCAATATTCCACACGTCATGTTATGTTTTGCAAAACATTATCCAGCAACTGTTGAGGCAAGTTATCCTACTCCTCTGTCAGTGTACGGATGAGGGTGTTCTTGCTTGTTGGAGGATATTTTCGTCCTGCAAGTCGCCTTCTCAAAGCGTCCAAAAAAAAAATTCAATAGGGTTTAGAGTTGGAGAACGTGCTGGCCATATGAGGCATTAAATACCCTCGATGACTAGTCAAACCTGAACAGCGAGCGTTCGATAACATAATGCGTTGTCGTCCATGAAAACAAATTTATCACTAACAACACCACGGAAAAGGAGAGCATGAGGCAGTAGAACTTCATTAATGTATCGTTGGCCCGTCATAGTCCCAGTTGCAGCCACATGTAGGGGCGTGCGACCATTGATCATGATGCCAGCACATACCATGTTACTGCATGTCGGATATCGGTCCCTTTCCTGGATATTTTCTGGACGATAAGGAGTACCACTCTCACGCCAGATCAGTTGGCATCTACAATCCGATGACATATTGAACCTATTCTCATCTGAGATTAGTACGCAAGCCCAGTCCTGTTTGGTCTAATTGCGATGCTCACGACACCATTGCAAATGGGAGGTACGGTGGGGTCTGGACAATGGGGCACACACAATAGGTCTGCAGAGGTACAGTCCTCCTTCTTCCTAAGTCTGGCTACAGTTTTTAGGGAGATCTGCTGTCTAGTGGTAGTAAGAAACTGATTTGCCACCTGCTAAGCTGCGGTGCCGCTGTCCCTTTTTGCGGATTGGCCAATGATGTACCTGTCTCCTGCAGGCGTCGTACTTCTAACACGACCTCCCCCGTTACGTTTGCTACATACACATTCCAGTTCTTTTAAATGCTTGCCACAGCCGTGAAAGAACGCTGCGGGCGATGTCGAACTCCCTGGTAACATCTGTTATTTTTAGACCTTCTTCGATCTGTCCAACAATACGGCCACGTGTAAAATCATCTAAGTGATATCGGGAAGACATACCGAAATTTTCAAATTCGTCAATTAAATCTTTCCCGTAAAACTTTCACTTGGAACAACAACTGTCCACACGCTTCAAATCCTTTAAATCTCTTATCAACGCTATCACGTGATGGACAGGCTTGGAAATGAAAAATTTGTATACGCACACCTCTTCTTACTGTATCCCGCACTTATTCTAATTTTTTCACATTTTGTTTCCTTTGATTTTGTGGTTGCTATGGGTGATAGTGTCATCCGTCCTCAGTAATTGTCCAGCAGCATATATATATATATATATATATATATATATATATATATATATATATATATACATATATATATCTATATATACACACATATGTATATATAAATACACACACACACACACACACACACACACATATATATATATATATATATATAATGAAAATAACGTTTGGCCAGACTGTAATTAGCTGATCATTTCAGAAATGAAGCTGGAATTTTCAAGAACGTTGGTAATTGCAGTTTTTTTATCCGTTTGCCAAAATGATCAACAGAGTAACTGAAAAATGATCAAAAAGTGCAGGATTTTTACAGTGTATGTAAAAATTCAATGTTTTTAGATAGATCACCGCAAAACTTTCGAAAGGTCTCGAAAAACAAAAACTTGTCAGGCAATAACTTTATAGATCTCCTTTCGTATCCTAAAAAACTAAGCGTATCCTAGAAAAGCAATTGTATTTTACACAGTCTGTATTTGAAATTAACTCGACTGTGGTTCAACTTGCTTTTCTCATACCAGAATTTATTTTTAAGTATAACTTGTGATTTCTTTTTCTTTCACATTTGCCAAAAAAAATCTGTATCTTTGATTCAAATGGTCTCAATTATAGCATGTTACCCTTCATTTTAAAGGACTTACAAAAAAAACTTTCGAATGATACCAAGTTTGACAATGTATCCTTCTGGGGGTGGGGGTAAATTGCTTATCGGATGGGAGCTTTGTTGTCACGAAATCAAACATTTTATCGTAGCTATTTTTCACTGCAATGATTAAAACTATAAAGTTTCGTGATCATTGAACCGTAAATAACATCTCTATGCATAATTATGTCGCATGTTGTCCTATGCTGCCATGTTAGGTAAATATAAAATATTGAATAAATTTCGAAGTTGATTGAAACTATCAAGTTTTGTGATCATTCAGCCATAAATAACCTCTTTATAATCTCTTACACATTTAAATCGAATTTTGTACTATGTTGCCCCATGTTAAGTAAATATAAAATTTCAACCATATTTCGAAGTTTGGGCTCGAATTTCGAAAAATTCTATCAAGTTCTAGATTTTTCGTGAACAAAGCCATATAAAAAGTTTCTTAAATATCTATTAATATTTGTGGCAGTTGTAGTTTACACTAGAAATTGATCACAGACGACAGATAGATGACAAACAAACAGCAGACAGACGGACATCAGTCTAAATGTAGTCAAAACATATTCCTTAGTTCCTAAAATATATATTTGCATCAGAATATCAAAATCGAAAACTTTTGTTAAAAAATATTTTCTCTGTATTCTATTATATAGTATGAGAAATTAAAGACTATAACATCATCACATTATAATGGTCCTATCAGTGTTTGTTCCATTTTTAACCAGTTGTGCGTGACTATGAAAACTTCTCACCCATGGCCCCATTAAAATATCAATTGTAATTCAAACAATCCTATACACTCCCCCGTCTTTACTCATACCATGAAAAATGCTTCTTATTCATATAAATATTCGTATAAGAGCAGAATGCTTGTTTATTCAGCATTTCAAAAGCGGAAATACATTTCTACGCGAGCTTTTGCTCTAAAAGTATTTGCCATTTTCTTAAAAGGATTCCATGCAAGCAAAGAATGAATTTGAGAGATGAAATATGGCCTTCAATATTTACCCCCGATCTCTTTTACTTGTGAAATGTTTTATCTCTATATGTAGTGTTGTTTCACTGTGCAGATATGAGAAAAAAGATTGAAATGGTCATCACATGATCTGTGCAGACTCAAACTCATTTTTACTTTCCCTGCAATACATGGTAATGTATAGGGAAAGTATTGGAATCATGTCGAAAATCGCAACTCGAGTTTTCGACGGATCTACACGTTTCGAGACCTCTAGAATACGAAAAAACTATTTTAAGCGTGACGTCTGTGTGTGTGTGCAGATTTTGTATCCACTCTAACTAAAAAACTAATTGGCCGAATTTCATAAAATTTGGTAGGTAAGTCACTTGTACACGAATCTGGTGCTGATTAGTTTTGGGTATGACTCGGGTTAAAAGAACCCGCCTTTTTTGCGAAATGGCCCGCAAAAGCTTGTATCCACTCTAACTGAAAAACTAATGAACCGAATTTCACAAAATTTGGTAGATAAGTCGCTTGTAGGCCACCCTGGTGCTGATTAGATTTTGGTATAATTCGAAAAAAATAACCTGCCTTTTTTTGCAAAATGGCCCGCAAAAATCATCAAAATCTAAACTTAAGAACTACGTAAGCTCAAATATAGCCATTAAATGCTTGTTTAATACGTAATTTTTAGCGAAGAAAAGAATAAGACCAACGCCATTGCACTAGGACTAGCCGTTCTCGAGATATTTTAGTTTTTCGTATTTTTCCAACACCATTTTTGAAAATAAGTCCAGTTTTCAAATGAGAACGAAAATTGAATTAAAAATTAATTAAATTTAATTTAAATAAATAGAACGTGAATATAAGTCTGCAGGGAAAGTCATGTGCTGCCCACATCAGCTTTTTCTTTTTACTTTGACTTACGTACAGAGAAAACATTACGACAAGGTTGAAAATTTGAATTCGAGTTTTCGACGGAAGAACACGTTTTAAGTATCCCTGAACTTGAAGCAAACGTTTTTCAGCTGCTGTCTGTGTGTGCATATATGTTAGTGTGTATGTGTGGGTGGGGAAGGAGGGTACGGCTCCTGAGGATGTCATCTCCACTGGGTTCCGGTCTAAACTGTGTTGCACGTCTAAAGAAATATCTAACACCATCGGGTAAATCGAATCGGACAATCCGAGTCGAAAGAAAGAAGTTAGTGTGTGTATGTATGTGAGTGTTCGTGCATATACACAACGTGACAGTGAAAATGCAACACCAAGACGGAGTGGGCAGAAAAATATGCAAATTGCAGGTTAGATGCAGCTCATCGAGTTTTGTGAATGATGGGAAATGCACAGCTGTCTCTCGTACGTAGAGTAAGAGATATAAGGAAAGGAACCTGATGAATCGGCAATAGTCGCGCCGCTCTGTCTGCCAGGGAAATTATTTTGCAATTTTTTTTGTCTCAGGAGAAACGTGTAGCAGCAGAAACGTCAGGCGGCCGCCAACCGAGACAGTTCCAGCAGACAGGCGATTTCATGAGGGGTATGGTGATCGACTCAGAAGGACAGGTTGGCCCATATGCTAAATCTTAGCAGATAACCAAACCTACACGCGTCCACGGTGCACCAGCTGTGGGGAAGATGGCTGGAACAAGAGTATTTTGCAAGTTTAAGGAGTGCCGGTACGGCTAAAGCGATGTCAGCACTCGTGGACGATGTATCCGCCGGCAAGCATTGGCGATCCCGCAGGCCATTTCCGTCGCACTTTTTTAGCATGTGCGGGACACCCTTGATGCTCCCATATCAACCAGAACCATTATCCGGCGATTGGTCGCCGGCGACTTACAGTCATGGCGCCCGTGAAAAAGACAGCCATCGACCCAACAGAACATACGCCTCCGTTTACAATGGTATTGGGATAGAGCCAACCAGCCAGCCAGCAAGTCAGACAGAATAAACTAAGTCATAAACACTTTTCAACTATGTTGTAAAGTGTTAAAAAAGCTCGTGGTAGCCGCTCACCCAAACCTTTTAAAATAGAGAGATTTTCTGTCAAAGCTAGCACTGGACCTATGGTATTAAATGATTTGCAATTTGACATGATGATTTAGAAAATGGCGCAATGCCGTCTTCTATTTTAGTTATACTCGAATAGAAATTTCTATTTTTTACATAATTTTAATGTGAACATGTTTTTACACTATTTTTGTATGAAAATTTTATTTTCTTTGTCGTATCTTCAAAATCTAATATTTCATTGTTGCAAATGATGTTGCCATTATAAAAACAGTAATATTTAAATTTATTGATTTTAACAATTAGAAATACATTAGTTATTCAGAGTTTCATTTAAATATTACTTTTTTTGAAATGGCAACAGCATTTATGACAATGAACCGTAATTGTTCATGACAAGTTAGTGAGCGTCATCCAGCAGAGCGGGGGGGGGGGGAAGGGAGAGCTCCTAGAATATTACACAAGTAGATATCCTATATAATAGATACCGTACATTTTCTTCCAAACCCGTCCAAAGGTTTTTCTTAGGTGGGTTGGGCATAAAGGATATATTTTTTTTCGGATGACCCTACCTTCTTCAAAGTAATTAAGAAAGGAATTTTATGATCCGCAAGGATGGTTGACGTTCAAATCCCATTAGCGTACGGAAAGAAGGCGTGGACATAAAGTGTTTGACAGTTGGCGAGCAGATTGTCAAGAAAAAGTGGCCAATCAGAGAAGATTTTTGACAAAACAACGAGGTCAAAGTGAGCGTCCAGAGTGAGATGTTACCCCCGGATTTCTAGCATTGAGAAACATAGGAAGACACCATCTACTCTTTAGGATACGATCACACATGCGCAGCTGCCGTGACGAAAGAGCTCGTTAAGCGAAATCGTTCGGTTAATGGGCGGATAGGAGGTGGAGCCCTCGAGTTCCAGGAGTTTGCAAGAATAACGCTGTTGTCATTTCAAAATAAGTGATATTTAAATTATTGATCTACATAAATGAAACGCGATTTTATCAACGTACAAAGAACAAGCGGCAAAATATATAGCTCGCGAAATGAGATCTGAGGTTGGTGAGTACTAGCAAAAAAAAAAGAGATTGCCTCAAAGGACGTATTACACCTGCATAGCAGGTGGAAACAAGGAGCTCGTGAAACCTCCCGAGTTGCGAAGCGAGTTTAGGGTTGATGAGCATTAGAGAACAGGGGGCAGAGCCCACTAATATAAGTAAACAAATCCTTACCGAAATGTATTTGGCATTGGATTAATATCACGTAAATAGAAAATTCGCTGTTTTGGTTATTTTATTAATCAAAACATTATGATTTTTCACACTTAAGTGCAAAATCCAGCTGATTGTTTGGCGCCAAAATACAAAACAGTTATAAAAAGCATCTTTTCTAGTGAACAGAACTTGCTAGAACTTGCTCTCAACAAATGCTAAGAAAAACTGTTTAAAGTGACAATAATTGTTTCGAGGATATTTTGCGCCCTCTTTCTCAGGTTAGAAATAGCAGTTATTTTTCAGTGTTTATTAAAAGTTTCAGCAGGTCAGCATATCAGTTCTTACCTAAGGAAGAGAGATACAACACGCTCCAAACAAATGTAGTCATTTCATTTGCTTTCTTTAGAGAAGTACTGGAAATGTGTAATTTTCCCTATGTATTAAATCTTCCCTATATGGGTATCCCAACATGAGATGGAAATTTGTATCAGTCTTGTGTTTATATCCCATATTTTCCACCTGAAACTTTGGGAAGGCTATTTAAACCTGTTTATACTTTTGCATCCCCGTTGTAAGGAAAATGTTTTATAAATCTAACGATTATTCCCGAATAAGATTATACAAGAAATCATGCAAGATAATCGTTTCAAGGAAAGCCGATAAAGAGAATAATGCAAGTACAGTAAAATTTCGATAATCTGACACTTTCGGGACTTCAGCGGTGTCGAATTATCGAATGACAAACTAAAATGGGGTAAAAATGGGGAAAATAATTTAAAGCAAAATAATGGACAATAAATGTGATCTTTGTTTCCAACAAACGCTGTACAGACTGGATTAAACTGTACAGCTTGTTAAAAAACATTTAAATTGGATTAAAATGCACAGCTTGTAAAAAAACATTTGAATTAATTTATAAATTATAAATTACAATGAACATAAATCTGCGTAATGACGCCAGTATTTCGAAACGGACCCGGATGCTGTTCGAAATGCGTGCCGGACTATCGGTCATTGGATGCCGGATTAATGGACATTGACTGCAATAGAGAGGACTTACGGCTTTTTAACAAATGTACGAAAAATAGTTCAATATTAAATAAACCTGAGAAAGTACGTTTATTGGCTTTATATTCCTTCATTTCGCGTTTTCAGATTCCAAAAAATTGTTTTTATTCTCCCAAAGGAAAAGGAGAATTTTTCGTCTGTAATCTTTTAGAAGCTTTAGAGATTTTGCCTCATCTTTTAATAATTCAATATTTTCCAGTTAAATACGAAAAACTTTTAAAATAAGAACAACATGCAGTTCTGCTGGCAAACATGCATCACTGGAGCCAAACAGTATTGGAAAATAGACCTATATTTATAAAGAAAATACGTCATTTCGATCAGCTTAATACTCAGTAATATTACTCTAATGAAGAGTGTTGTTTATTGGAGATAATGAATTTCTTTCATTTTAAAAATATAATTCATACATAATATAGCACAAAATCAAAATTCGTTTTTTATGAAAATACCAGTTTTCCTTTGGAGGGGAGGCGGGCGTAAAACTATCATTGACCATTTTTGTTATCTCACTTTGCTTTTACAACTAACCGTTGATTTTACTTTTCTGTCACTCTTCGTGAAACATCCTGTATATATACACGTATACCCATACACACCCACAAATATATATATACATATATATATCTATATATATATATATATATATATATATATATATATATATATAAATATATATATATATATATACATATATATATATATATATATATATATATATATATATATATACTGGCGGAAAATAAAAGTTCAATACCAAGAAGAAATTAGTTTAGAGGAATGAAATTTAGGCAAATCAATTGTGTAGGTAACATATTTATTTGATTAAAGTTTGAAGATCACAGGTTAAAGTATGCGCGAGAAGAGCCATTTCAAATGTGAAATGGTGGTACATTAATAACCGCTGTAGTCGCCACGATTTTGAATGCAAGCATGCAAACATGCATGCATTATATCGTACAGGTGCCGTATGCCATTTTGCGGAATGGAGTTCACTGCCTGTTGCACTTGGTCAGTCAAATCAGCAACGGTTAATGCTGGTTGTGGATGGCGCTGGATTTGTCTTTCAATAATGTCCCATACGTGCTCGATGGGAGAAAGATCTGGTGATCTCGCAGGCCAAGGCACAACATCGATACTCTGTAGAGCACGTTGGGTGACAGTAGCGGTATGAGGACGAGCGTTATCCTGTTAGAAAACACCCTCTTGATTACTGCTCATGAATGGCAGCACAACCGCTTCAATCACCAGTTTGATGTACAAATTTGCTGTCAAGGTGCTTGGGATAACAACGATGTGCTCCTGCTGTCATAGGAAATGGCTCCCCAGACCACAACTCCTGGTGCAGTGTGTCTATAAGCGCTCACCTGGCCTCCTTCTTACCAACACACGACCATCACTGGCACCAAGACAGAAACGGCCCTCATCTGGGAATACAACAGATCTCCTCTCCGCCCTCCAATGAGCTCTAGCTTAATACCACTGACGTTGCAGATAACAGTGATTTGGAGTCAGTGGTATGAACGCTACAGGTCGTCTGGCTCGGAGCTGTCCCTCAAGTAATCAACGTCTTACAGTTCGCTGTGTCACTCTGGGACCAACAGAAGCTTTAATTGCTGCTGAAGAGGCAGTATGATTCGCCACAGCCATGCGGCGAATACGGCGGTCTTCCCTCTCAGTAGTGGCCCGAGCGCGGCCGGACCCCGGTCTTCTTTTGACAGTGCCTTCCCGTGACCACTGCTGCCAACAATCATGCACAGTGGATACATCCCTGTCAAGTCTTTCTGCAATATCGCGGAAAGAAAATCTACCTTCTAGTAGCCCTATTATATGACCTCGTTCAAACTCACTAAGCTGCTGATACTGCATTCTTCGTCTCCTTAAAGGCGTTCTTGACTCAAACCTAGCTCACAACGTCCAATCCGGAAGATAAATAACGCTCACGAAGTTTACACCAAGTATTTAAAGCAACCGTGATTTGCATGACCATAGTGGCGCTACTAGCGCCACTCTTATTCGTCTAGCGCGAAATTTGCACAGGCGTCATCTTTCATGTGCAGAAACGCGCCTCCCAAATTTCGTTTTATCTAGCACAACTCCTTCTTGGTGTTCGGATTTTATTTTCCGCCAGTGTACATATATATAATAATAGTTTGAAAATCCAATGATAGAATAGAGAGAAGTTGCAACTCAAAATCTCAATATTAAAAAATGCTAACAAATAAAAACGCAACAGAGAATCATCAATCAAGTGGAATATAAAAGGCAAACCTCTAGTCATCAAGCTGAAGACAAACAACAAGCATCAATGGAAAGGAAGTGATAAAAGAAGATCAAATAAAATCCAAGCATTAAAGCTTTACACGTGGACAAGCCATAGGCCTAAACAAATGAATTGTTCATTTCGATAAAACTCTTCACCAAGTCCAAATATTTCATCAAAATAAACCAAAATGCATGTTTCTGATATCAGTGATAGATTATATCTATAAACAATTATACCTTGGACGACATGCATAAAGATTGAAAAATTACAGGAAACAAGAATACCTGAAAAAGCACTGAATATGTCTGAACTATTGGAGCCTTGCATTAAGAGACCAATATTGCCAATCGCAAAAAATGAAAAGTTGAGAACTGCTGTTGCCAATCGTGAGAAATAAATAACAGTAATGCGAAAAGGCTATGAAAGGTGATATTCAACAGTAATAGTTACAAAATAAAGCGGCAGATGATAAAAGAAAACATAGAGGCTAAATAAGGGGATGCAAATACATGGTAATGCTTATTCAAGAGAAAGTGGATGTCTGGCTAATATAAGATACTAAGGAGAGAATTTAAGTATATTCAATCATTCCAAACTTTTTAACTATACCATTTACTAAACATGCTTTATTGACTTTTAAAACTTTAGAAGAGTTATTACAAGATGGTAATCTAAATTTTGAACCAAATGACACCTAAATTTTGTACCAAATAACATAATGGTCCTTAACATTTCATCTGTAACTATTGCTAAGTTTCCTGCAACTATATGGCCCAAGTGTGGATTTATATATTTAGCATATTCATCTACTTTGCAAATACAATCATTATCTACATTTGATATGGAATCTTTATCTATAGAGAGAGACTGTGAAATTTCATTGTAATTAAAAATTGATCTACCAATAGGCTTGTTGTATTTAAAAGTCTTAGTAACATGCAAATCCTCAATAGGTAATAAGTGTTTGAATTTGCTAAATATAGACCCAAAATTTATAGAATTATAAATTTGACATTTAAAAGATATTACACAATAAGAATTAGTGGGCCAACGGCCGTACCGTGCTGAAAATCACCGAAGTCAGGCAGCATCGGGCGCGGTTAGTACTTGGGTGGGTGACCACTTGGGAACACCGCGTGCTGTTGGCAGATTTCGGGCGCGGTAGCCCGGTGGTTTGCACGTGGATTAGCACGCTGCCACAACTGCCGCCGTGTTCATGCGGAGTACGATCACGTTAAACATGTGGGTCCGTAAGTCCTTCCGAGAGGTTGGTGGTAGGGGAAGGAGGGTACGGTCCCTGTGGATGCCTTCCCCACTGGGTTCCGGTCTAAATTGGGTGGCACTTCCCGGCCGTCCAAACAGTTACCTTACACCTTTCCGGTAGGTCGGACGGTCTGGGTCTAAACAACAACAACAATAAGAATTAGTAGACGTATTACTATTATGAAATTGATTAAGTTTTATTTTTGAATACTTTGATCTAGCAATGAGCAAATCATAGAAAATATGATTAAAATGTTCATTAGTTAGATTTAATTTTAAGAAAATGGCATAAACATTATTTAAATGTTTTTTCTTAATCGCAAATACCCAAGATTTTATTAAATTCCATTGATAAGTGCTGTTAAATTGATGTTGTAAACATTTAATTTTAGCTTATAATCATGAAGTATGGGGCTTCCTTTGCCGCGTTTAAATCTTTTGAGATTACACAGCACAGCAAATTTGCACTTTTTTCTGCCTTTTGGATGAAATGGGGTGATGTTGATTAATTTTTGGGTGCTGATTTCAAATTCGAAATCAAAATTGTTCTATCACCCACAGTTTTCACGGAACAATAAATGCAATTTTTCATTTTTACTTTTTAATTGATATATATTGGTGTTCAATAGAAAAAAATAGATAAAGTCATTTACATTGCAATCATAGCAGTATGAAGTCATATTTACATTGCAATTAACTCACGTATATACATAAATTTACAACTGTTTAAATTTATTTGTTTTGTCTTTTTCTTTTGTATTCTGTTTGTGCATTGTCTCTAGTTAGGCTGTAGCAGTAATCTGCCAGCAGTGTGGTGTTCCACCTTCCAGCGCATCTCTTTTCCATTGAGGTGATGTCCTGGTGGAATCTTTCTCCTTGTTAGTCACTGACTGCTCCTAAATTTTGAGGGGAAATCTAAATGGGAGTGTAAAAAATGCAGTTTTAACGACATATTGCACTTCATTTTTACTTTCCTTATATACATAATGTATAAGGCAATTATTGTGACGGGGTCGAAAATTCGAATTCGAGTTTTCGACGGAAGAGCACGTTTCAAGCCCCCTGATCACGAATCGAACATTTTTGAAGTGATGTGTGTGTGTGTGTGTATGGAGACGATATCTCATGAACGAATGGAGCGATGAAATTTGGTACAAAAATCACAATCCGTGGATACTAGAAGCCTATTGTTTTAAAACACAATTGAATGGTCAGAACTCCCTAAATTTTTGAGTGAAATTTTTAAAAAATCATCAAAAAATAAAAGCCTTTAATAAGGTTACGCAAATAGACATTTCTTATGTAATTTTTCCTTAGAAAATGATTGACATAAACTTTAGAACGCTAGCATGAACCGTTCTCGAGATATTGTACATTTTTCAAATAAATGTATTAAAAAATCCCATAAATTAAAAAAAATATTAACCGTTAAGAAACATGTTCTCATTTCATATGTAATATCATGCGATAAATTGTGTGACATCATTCTCGTGGATCTAACTCGTTCTATTCACGAGAAAAGCTACTTTGAGTAATACTTTTGTATTTGAACGCCAATAGTCATTTATCCGCTGTAAGAATAACTTATTTCTCCGTTCATTATGCTTGACGAAATTTTTAAATGTTGCCAAGTTAACGAAAATCTAGCCAAATGGATAAAAATGACGCTAAATCGATGAAAATGACGACTAATTGAAGACAATTCCATATCTTGGAAAGAATATAAGCATCTACTATAAGAATAACATTTTTTTAACTGTAAAAATAATAAATTCATTGCATTATGTAAGGAAAGTCATGTGCTGCCCACATCAGATTTTTTTATAGGTCTTGATCAGTTCGTTTACAAGTTCTTTAGAGTTTTCCGATTTTTTGTTTCCAAGAAATGTATTATAGACAGACTTGAATGCATTCCATGCTTTTTTTTTCTGTGTTGTTTAGTGTACTTGCAAATTCTGTGTACTTCAGCACAGCCTTCATTTGCAGCCCAATAAAATTTCGCCTCGCCCAATCTAAGAAACTTGCTTCTTAAGAGTATCATTGCTGGTCCTTCCTTATATAGAGCCTTAACAAAGATTTTCATCAGTCCAAGCTTAATGTGTAATGGTGGAAGATAAACATCTTGGTTATTCACTAATGGTTCATGATATACATTCTTCTGACCTGGAATGAATTCCTTTCTTTGGGGCCACTCTGTATGAACATAATGGCTGGCTCTATCAAGACTGTCTCATTCACACGAAAAACAGCAGAATTCCATGTTGGAATTATTATTACAGTCATTTAAATACACCCATGCCTCATCGAGTGTTACCACAAATGTCCATTTATCAGCAGCTGGGTGTTTTTTATATAATTTTCTACAATTCGTTTTTCTTTCCGCAATATGCTTTGGCAAAAGCAGATGAACTTCATATTTAAACATCTTTCTTAACTTCAAATCTTTATGAATGATTTTACTTACAGTGCCAGAAGACATTTGCAGTTTCGATGCAATGGATCTTTGAGTCGGTGGATTTTCGGCTTCACTTTCTTGATATTTACCCACGTTTGAGTAATCTTAGGATGCGATTTTGCTGCCATTTTTTCATTTTTACTTTCAGCTAGACGTTTTTTCCCTTTCAAACTTAATATATTAAAATACCTTTCTTTGAAATGCAATAACTTGGATTTTTACACGGCTTTACAATTTGTTGATATGAATATTTTTTATCGGAAAGAGCATTTAAGTAATCTTCGAACCATCTATCAGTTTCATGAGCCATTTTCAAACTAAATCTTTTATTCTACATTCCAAGTAAAACAAAACAGTAGCAGACGATTATATTGAAAACGCTAAATCTTTATCTCAAAATGCTAACGGCGAGAAACATAAATGTAAAATCGTTTCTATAAAGTGCGTACGACTTTCTGTAATCTTTAACGTTTAAGAAAGAAGTGATTAGCTGTTAACTGTTAAATGATTAACGGCTAAATTTTGCTCTACTTTGCCAAATTTTCCAACCTGTTTCTTGTTAAAGCAAGCTGGGATTTTTTAAATTTAGATGAGTGCTAAAAGCTATGGTGGTAGAAAATAAGTTTCGAAATTTAGCAGAATTAGGATGAAAGATCTGAGGAATCTTGGTGGCTTTGCCGAAAGAAACCAGCTCGTCTTGGTCCCGCCATTAGGAATGTACTTGTTTTTGAGGGGATTAACATGAGAACAGGAGCAGCTAGCAAAATCCAAATTCAGTATATGGCTGCCATTTGTGATACATTTTAATTTTTTGAATCTCGAACCGTATACAGGCTAGCCCGTCTTGGCCCACCATAGGAATGTACTCGTTTTGCGAAATAATTCGACAATCAGAGCAGTTAGAAAGTCCAAATTAAGTATTCGTTTTCTATTGCAATATATTTTAATTCTTTGCATTGCTAACCCTATCGGGCTAGCACGTTCTGGACCCTATATGAGTATACCAGTTTGGGGGATTAACTCGAGAACCGGAGTAGCTAGAAGCTCTAAATTTAGTATATCGTATTATGTGGTACATTTTAATTCTTCGGATTATTAAACTTCTCGGACTTGTTCGTTACGGACCCGCCATAGTAATGCATTCGTTTCGATGGAATAACTTGATAACCAAAGCAGTTACTTGGTCTGATATAGGAATGCACTTGTTTTTGAAAAATTATGATTAAGCGAAGGCTTGTGAATGTGTGAACCTAAGAAAGGCGCTCGTGAGCTCCAGCTATAGTTGATCGGCAACAAGCAACGGACGGATCCCCAAGCACTGAAAGGAAAAGCATCTGCTATTTTGAGCTGTTTGGTGGAATCGATGTTAACTGTTAGCAACTGGGCGTTAGCGGTGTTAAATTAGCTGCTAAGCTAATAGCAACCCATCTCTAGTTTGATCTCCCCCCCTCCCTCCCAGTCCAAATCTAAATCCCCATGAAATGCGAAATCAGTTTGAGCGATTTACAGCCGCATTGGCCGCAAACATCGAAAGTAAAAACAAATCTGTTGTGGACAGCACATGACTTTTTCTACAGATCTAAATTCGTTTTCTTATTTCTTATTTCATGATGCTTTAAATTGAGTATAATTGCAGAAAATAGTATAGGTACTTTCCTAATTTTATGTCCAATTTCAGTTTTATTACATCTCCGTTTCATTTTACCATTTAATGCACTTTAAAGTTTTCAGCTCCTTAAAATTCTAAAAAATGGAAATATCTCGAGAACGGTTCATCGTAGAGTCATGGGGTCAGTCTTATTCCCTTTGCTGCCACAAATTACATGAAGAACAAGTAATTAATGAGTTTCAGCAATTTTAGTCATTTATTTCAGATCTTCACTGGCTATTTCGCAAAAAAGCATTGGTTTTATTTTTCCGAGTCATGGCAAAAGTATCAGAATAACCTTTATCAGTATCAGGAAAATCAGTACCAGGATAACCCTTATCAGTATCAGAAAAATCAGTATCAGGATAACCCTTAAGAGACGTAACTACTAAATTTTAAAAAAGTTAATTAACTAGTTTTTTATCCACAGTGAAAAACGTCTACAGTTACTCAAAATTAAAAAAAAAATAATTTAATATCACGCGAGTGAAGGTTGCACTTCTTGTGTGTCCTGACGCATACAGCTATTCCTTGCTTTCGAAACCAATCGACACTATTTATTTTATGTTCTATGCTGCTTTTAACTAATCTATTTTAGCTTTATTACCTCAGAAGCAGTTTGAACTCTGCGTAGAAACATTATCTTGTTAAAAAAGGAACATGATATTGCGAACACATTTGATTTATAAATCAGTATTAAGTAACAATATAATAATCAGGAATAATCCGATTTTTTCCTGATAATGCATGACTGTTCATATATCTCCGATTATTGTGGTTGCGTGTAGATATTTTGTTTCCGCATCGTATGTCCTGATTCATATCCGTTATACATGAATGTAACTGTAAGCATTTCCCAACATAAATACGGAGTAAACAACATATAGGAGGGCTTGTGTTCTTATATATATTTTTGTATTTACCCAAATAAATAAAATTGAAACAAAGGGTTTGTGTGTGTATATATTCAATATGGGAGAAAGGCTGCACTGAATTTCATAAAATTTTGTGGGTAGCCTTTGAATAGACCCACTTCAAATTTTGTCCATGGTTTTGAGTTTCTAGGACCAGAGGTTGTTGAGATATTAATAAAAGAAGAGACTCCCATAGAAATAACATTATACAGACGACAGTTTTTCGTAAATTTATTTGAAGAATAATATATCTTGTTGCTTAGCAACAGAATTAAATTCAATATGTTTATACCGCAGACGACTTCCATTAAATTTTTTCCGATTTAGAAAAATAAATGTATATAAAAATACATTTTTATCGGAATTGCATTTTTGACTAGATTATATATATCAATTACGGCCGTCGGGTTTAAAGATGACGGGGATTATTGATATTTTCAATTACTTAGTTATATGTTTCATTTTCAAACCATATATTGTGTTTAGCCAATTGTTGAAACAGAATGAAAGTGGTATGCGTAGGTGTTCTAGGTAGGTTTGTGGACAAACTGGTAGGTTTGTTTTCAAACGGGACCAGGATGTTTTATTTTTTATATTTATCTGTGAAAGTAATTTTGTATAGCAAGAACAAAGATTCTTATACTTTTCTTATAATTTAGGAAAGTTAAATTAAATATTTTAATAGTATATTTCGAATACTACGTAAGTTTGCACATATTTTAAATCACGAGAAATCACTATATAAATAAATTTATAAGTTCTGCTTCTGTATGTATGTTTATTGATGGGAGAACTCACTTATTTCCCTTTTGTTATAATTATTATAAAATTTGGGTTGGGGGGGGGGCCGCAAAATATTTAAAGTTTAAAGCAAATTGTTAATTTTTAATTTCTTTCTGTTATATATTCCGAAGAACAATTATACTGCTAGTATGGAATATGAATAAATAATGTCTCATATATTCCAATACACTACTGGACTTAGTCAACTGACTTCTGAACGAAAACGCAGGTACCACGCTTAATATTTTATAAAATATTAAACTTTATAAATCAGTAATATTTTATAAACCAATAATTATAAATTATTTCATTATTAAATAATATTTTGTTGATTACTTAATATTTAACAAGAGGGTAAAAAAAATCAGTTTTTGCAAGTGTCTCAAGTCGACCTTATTTTTCGAGATATAGAACTTCTGTAAACTTGGCGAAATTTTCATGAATTTGGAGATATGTTACAAAATGTCTTTAAATTTTTGCCAAACATTACTGACATACATACAGACTAGTATAGAGAAGGGCTTTTTATAGAACTTCAGGTATTTTAGGTATATATAGAACTATATAGTATACCGAAACTCAATGTATTACAGTAAAAGAGACAAAAAGAATACTAATTTTACCAAATGTAGAATACATGTAGTTAGAGGTTCTATTTACCTCCATGATATAAATGCAATCGACGAACGTCGCCACAAGAACAAAATAACATTTAAAAATATTGAAATGTAATTGTTTCATCAAAAATTCTAGAATATAGACTACTAAGACTATTCATACTAAGCTAAGCTCGAAGGTTTCAGTACACGATTAACTTACAATAATAACCATTGCTAGGCATAGCCTTATAACCCAAGAGTTTGTTTCTTAGCATTGATATTAAACAAGGTTTAACTGTAAGCGAACGTGGGGTGTGGGATACAGTTAAGCCTGGGTTTTCCGAGCAAATGTTATAGCCTGATAAGTGACCGCGGGGCGCGGGATACAGTTAAGCATTGTGTTACATAACAAACTTTACCACATGCCACATGATCTGTTTCTAGAAGTACTTAAAATCATTTTAAATAACCGAAAACTATATTTCACATATCAAAACATTAAATGGCATCAATGGTTTATTTCGAAAAATTTAAAAAATAATTTTCCCCGTAGACTTAATATGGGGAGCTTTGGTTTTAATAATATGAGTCGACAGGTAAATTTTAAAATTAAGGCTTCGTTATGACGTGTAATTTTGTGAATTTTATACATGTTCCAAATTTCGCGCAAATCGGTCATATAGTTTCTGAGAAACAGCGTCAATATCAGAAATGTATTTGAGTCTGTGGCAAGGAAGGCTTCCGCTAGAAGGTTCACTCTGCTTCAATAATTATTTGAGGAGGAGTAAATGTTTTCGATGAATTGGATATTTACACATATTTTCAAATTTGGTTCATCAGTAAATCAAAAAATTGCTCATTTAATATTTAAACATATAAGTAGAATTAAGACTCTTAACCATCATAGAAAAAAAAAAGATTTTTCCCTACTCAAGTACACAGTCTTCATAGTAAAAATCCAACTTTATTATATTCTAGAAGCAACAATGAATAAATTATCATACATAAGCTGATTAGTCTCTGACAATAAAAGACCTACCAGACTTCTCGTATTACTACGTGGTTGGGTGTAGATAAATAGTGATTGCCCATGATGTCTTTTTTTTTTTAAATCAAACAAGAATGTGGTTGCAAGAATTTCCGATAAAATGTAGAGAAAGTAGGAATTTTTGCTCTTGTATTTATTAAATAAATACAAGTTCATCAGTTTATGTTTTTCTGAGTTATTACTGTAAGCATTTGAATAGATGAAAAATATTAGAACTAGTTGTACCTGCGCAGAACAACTGTGCAATAAGTATCGGTGACATTTTTAACGATTTGACTCTGAAAATAACAACTTCATTGGCTTGTGTTTTGTATTATTCTTTTTTCCCTCAAACTGTTTTTAATACTTTCTTCAGCTAGTTGAAGTTATGTCAGCTTCATTTCCCAATGCTTCTCTTCCAGTAGTTAGTAAATAAAATGAGTTAATTTAAAATTTTTGTTTAACTCATTGGAGAGTACGGCAAGAGTGTTTAAAGAGGTTCATATAAAACCGTCATATCATCATTTTTTTTCCAGCTCCATGCGTCAAACAATGTAGTTTTATGACTCCATGCATCAAACAATGTAGTTTTATGACTCCATCAAACCATGTATTTTTATGACTCCATGCATCAAACAATGTAGTTTGATGACTCCATGAATCAAACAATGTAGTTTTATGACTCCATCAAACCATGTAGTTTTATGACTTCATGCATCAAACAATGTAGTTTTATGACTCCATCAAACCATGTTGTTTTATGATTCCATGCATCAGACAATGTAGTTTTATGATTCCATGCATCAAACAATGTAGTTTTATGCCTCCATCAAACCATGTAGTTTTATGATTCCATGCTTCAAACCATGTAGTTTTATGACTCCATGCATCAAACAATGTAGTTTTATGACTCCATCAAACCATGTAGTTTTATGATTCCATGCATCAGACAATGTAGTTTTATGACTCCATGCATCAAACAATGTAGTTTTATGATTCCATCAAACCATGTAGATTTATGATTCCATGCATCAAACAATGTAGTTTTATGACTCCATCAAACCATGTAGTTTTATGATTCCATGCATCAAACAATGTAGTTTTATGACTCCATCAAACCATGTAGTTTTATGATTCCATGCATCAAACAATGTAGTTTTTGACTCCATCAAACCATGTAGTTTTATGATTCCATGCATCAAACAATGTAGTTTTATGACTCCATGCATCAAACAATGTAGTTTTATGACTCCATCAAACCATGTAGTTTTATGATTCCATGCATCAGACAATGTAGTTTTATCACTCCATGCATCAAACAATGTAGTTTTATGATTCCATCAAACCATGTAGTTTTATGATTCCATGCATCAAACAATGTAGTTTTATGACTCCATCAAACCATGTAGTTTTATGATTCCATGCATCAAACAATGTAGTTTTATGACTCCATCAAACCATGTAGTTTTATGATTCCATTCATCAAACAATGTAGTTTTATGACTCCATCAAACCATCTAGTTTTATGATTTCATGCATCAAACAATGTAGTTTTATGACTCCATGCATCAAACAATATAGTTTTATGACTCCATGCATCAAACAATATAATTTAGATGACGCTTATAAACCATGCCATTAAAGTTTCAATTTACTTTTATGTTTTACACAATGCAATTAAAGATAAACTTGTTTCGATTAGGCAACGGATAATTAGGCCGTGTACCTAAGCTTACCTAAACGTAATTGAATTAACAAATCATAGCAATCGATCAATGGAAAGAACACTAAAAACAGTGAGCTATCCCAAAATAGATCTGGATAATAGAAAATAGATCTGGTTAAAAAACAGCGTAATAATCAGGGAAAATAAGATTAATCTGTCATCATGAAATATCGAAATATATCAATTCTATTCTGATAATGCAAAACTGATCAGATTCCCGAGATTACCTTTGTTGGATGTAGATAGTTTTTGCCGTAAATTGTGTCTTGATTCATATCAGTTAAACATGAATGTAACATTAAGCATTTTCCGATAAATATGTGCAGATGGAACTTTTGTACTAGAAAATTGTTTGGGTTTGCTGTTGGGGTGGTTTTGTTTGGTTACTAGGAAAAGGTAGGGGAGATGATAAATGCTTTTTATACTTAACAAAATGTTATATCTATCTGTGAAGAGTCTGAAATATATATGCTATTAAGGATATTTCAAATGAAGTCCTATTTTCAAAAATGGCTAGGTAGTCATGTACACCTATGTAGGTCGGAAAATTCGATTTAATTATTATTATTATTATTCTAAAAATAGTTTGAAAATATTCTGTTTAAATTTCATATTGGAGCTTTAGAAATGAAGTGATATAGCCATTTCGTTTTTTATATTATGATCTGTAGGATGAGTGTACAAAGAGATCAAGACCTTTCATTGGCGCTTTCATTTTCTCCTTGGCGGTTGACGACAAGGAGAAAAATCATATCATGGATGAATTAGATATAAGACAGCTACAATGAGTGTGGTCTATCCATGAATTATTTAAAATGTATTTCGTAATCTGTATTTAAAAAAAAACTTTTATTTTCGGACATCTCAGGTTTGTGCTTCTTTAAATTATCTCAAAAATATACATTTCATTAGTAAGAGCATACAATGTTAATTAAAAGTATCAACCGATTTCAAAAATCAATCACTCCCGTCACGGTAAAAGACAGAACACATCAACCAAGGCAAGAACGCGTCTGTCATTATATCCTGACACAGCTGGTTTTTGCCTCCGAAACTGGTTGATACCTTTGATCAACCTTATATGTTCTTAGTAACGAAGTACAGTAGAGTCTTGGTTATCCGAAAAGTACGAGACCGAAGCATTTTCGGTGGATGAAGGTTTCAAAAGAATTTTTAGATAACTTGGAGGGCGTACAACTGTTGTGTGCTTATGTCAGCACGCAACCGACAGTGATCGTAATTGGGCGTTCTAAACTATTTGAAGCTCCGAAGTTACAGGTGGGCGGTTGACGACAAGGAGAAAAATCATATCATGGATGAATTAGATATAAGACAGCTACAATGAGTGTGGTCTATCCATGAATTCCAGGATATTTGAACCAATTGGAATTCGGTTTCTGGATGTCAGGCAAATGACAAAATGGCGATGGTCGAATAACATGTCGGGATACCTTGATGAATAAAAGAGTCTTCATAAAATATGCTTCTCTTTATTTGCATGTTATCATCATTTCAAAATCTACATTCCATCACGACAATTAATTGAAATCGATGAACCTGCTTGTACATTGCTGCGAAACATTTAAGAACACGGAACATTCTTTTGACGAAATCAGATAACCAACACCTCACCATCATATAAAATAACTGGTTGCCTTCTAAATTAAAGAAAGCGCGATATTTTACAATAATATTTAATGATTTTAATAAATTAAACTTAACGAATTTAGAATAAGAATTTAGTCATTTGATTTCATAAAAATTTAGTCGTATGCAAGGCAGCATACGTCCTACTCCTTTAAGAGTTGATCGCCAACTGAAAATTACTTTATTCTTACCTAAGCATATTAGCGTTAATGCGCGCACTTGTGACGACACAGAAAATATTTCCAATATATTTTCATGTAAAATATACATCGCGTGAAAGTAACGAAACGTCATAATGTATCAATGCGCGAATGGTTGCTGGCGTAAATCGAGAGAATCCATTGCAGCGAGGTGACAGATTTGGCCATTTATCAGTTGGAATACAATTTATTTTTAAGAACAACAATTCAGAATCGAAACGAAATTAAAATTTGCGGAATACGAAAGAATAAAATGGATTTTTGTAAAAGCGTTTCCGAAAATGGAATTTCGACAGAATTAATTAACAAGGAGTATGCATTTCATAACATATTTATATGTTCTTAGTAACGCAAGAATCCTGGTTATCCGAAAAGTACGAGACAGAAGCATTTTCGGTTGATGAAGGTTCCATAGGAATTTTCAGATAACTTGGAGGGCGTACAACTTATGGTTTGAGGTCGAGCGGATAGTTTTTGAAACAGAGTTCGTGCGTGTGGAAGCTTGCTTAGTTAGATCTGTAGTCAGCAATGCAGATTTTAATACCGAAGTGTTCTTGGACATGTTTAAGCAGCTTCCCAGGATATTCGAAGTTGAAGTCTAGCTTGTTCCAAACACTGATAAGCAGGATTTAATAGATGTGGATGTAGTTGTAGGATCGTGCAGTTGCTGAATGAAAGAGATGCTGTTGTTGTTGAAGAGCCCGATGAGGCAAAGAATACCAGTATTACGCACACTTAGGCTACAAAGATTCTAGACGCAACACTTAGGTATATTGAACTATAAGATGATGCAACAGTTTCTGATGTGTTATTGTTAAAAAGGTGGTACTACAAGGCAGCTTTGAATTGAGCAATTTGAGCAACAGAAGAAAATCATTATATAATTTGTAAATAATAGAGTAATTGTGTATGCACAATGGTCAAAGTAAACAGTTTCTTTCTATTTCTTTACTACATACTATGTATCTCACATATTTTATTAAAACCACTTTTATTAAAATCAGTTGATTAGCACTCAAATGGGGAATTTAATTCCATGCAAGTCAAACTTACAGTCACTATCATTTGCAGCAAAGTTTATTGGACTGTAATATAGCTTCTCAATATTTTACAATATTAACCTATGTACAGAATCCGGCATGGAAACGGACAATTAAAAATATATGATTATTGATTTTAGAATTTTTCTCAACAAGCTAAACATAGGGTCTTTAACAACATAATCTGCCATTTATATTTTGAAGATGACTTCTCTCGAGTGACTTATATTCATGCTCAGATATTTTTAGCATCTCCAAATGCATGGAAACTCTTGCAGTAGGAACAGTAGCTGTATCCTGTTGAAACCAGATAATCTGAGGAAATCCAACTCTCCATGGCGACTAAATGACACAGTATGAGCAACAGAATGTGCGATCAATGTACTAATAGAGAAACTAATGTAATAATAGAGAAAACCTTCTACAAAATCACCCGTTCCTTACCGGAACATGCATTATTCCCCAAGAGTTTTTTCTACACTGCATCCAAAATCTAACACAAGATCGACGAAAAAATACAAATAACATATCAAATTAAATTCCTCGCCCTGTGAATGTTCATGACAAATAAAACTTTTTAATCGCAACATGGGTTGTTATTATAGCCATGTCCAGCGTTTATTTACAACATTTTGCCTAAGATTTCAACCAACAACCAGTTCTGCAAAAGCTGTCATATAAAAAACTAACTTTTATAATATTTCAAAAATTTCATTAAGTGCGAATGAGTTCTGTTCATTGTTAGTATAGATCAATGGCATGAAATAATTTACATTGATCGCGTGGTTATGAAATGAATAATCATCAAAGGTACCAGCTTTGGAAGCGATTATTATGGTGCATTTGTATTATACTATACATGTGTAGTATATCGACTAACTTGGTGGTAACTGTTGAAAATGGCCGATTCTGTGCGTTTCTTTTTAATTTGTTTAATCCAAAATTTTGTTGACACAAACGAACTAAACGTTAATTTCGCACAGTTCGCTAACGTGATAATTGATAGTAATCGAATTAGTTTCAAACAGTGGTGACTACATTTATAAAAGTAAGCTAGTTTTCTATAAAATACAAAATTAAAACAAATTACAGAAGCCATGTAGGAAAGCGAAAATCACCAATTGGACAATGCCGTAGTTTCATTCAGATATTGGTTTTGTTTAGACATTGTTTCAGCCAGAACGTTTGCGACAAGCGTTGAATAAACGATATATGCATTTTAAGGAATTTATAACTTCCCCACATGAGCGTCCGTTACTGTACTCCCTCTTCGAGTCAGTTTTGTTGTTAATGAACGAAGCTATTTTGGGTGCGGATGGCACATGCGAGTTCTAAGCTGAAGGGAAGGAAAAAATGGAATGCATATGCTGGAAATTGTATAACCAATCACGTAGCCTATAATGAAATCGCAGCAGATTTGAATCCTTTAATGAAGTGGCTCCATGTCGTGAGGAGAAAAGAATATTAACTTATAACAATGAAAATATAATGTTGAGAATAAAATTTAATCGGAATAATAGTGAGTGGAGGCCCTCTGGACCTGTTCAAAGTCACTAATATAGAGTGTGTGCATCATAAATATAGAGTTTATTCCCTTGGCCAAGGCGTTGTAGTTGAGCATTACAGCTCTGAACAAGAGATATCTTCAGCTCAAGGCATTTACTATACCATCTTACAAGCGTTTGGCACAGCGTAATGAAACTTTAAAGAATCAAATATGAACAAAGTTCATTCTAACTTATTTTGAGTAAAAATCAATAAATGCGTAAACTTCCTACCTGACTTAGTATGAGATCTTTGGCTTGGTCCTGTAATTCGAATATCGGATAATCCCACTCGTTAATTCGGTTTAGGAGGGGATCGGTGTCCAGAGCTTCTAGAGTGAGCCGGTGTCCATTGACTAATAGACCTGGGGTGTCATCCTGAAATAAATGTAACATAAATGAAACTCGAAGAAACATGAAAGTAATAAAGACAAAAAAAATCACAACATAAATTAGCATGCAAATTTAGGGTAAATGAGATAAAATATTAAAGCAGAGAATCGTTTCTGAGATCTTTGGAATTCCTTAGTGCGCGAACAAACCTGGACTTTACATTAAATAAGAACAGCCTGCTGAACAACACCAAGCCAAACAAAAGCAGTAGTGGTGCCACCTAGTGTGACAAAAAGAAAAGTAAAATAAAAACAAATAGAAAACAAATAGAAAAAATAAAAAGCAATCGAGGGCTTCCTAAACGATCGTCTGTTTTTTTTATTCTTTTATTTGCGCAACAATTTATGTTTTGAATTCTTCATTGTTATTGTGTAAAGTCATGCTTTGCATTTAAGATTGATTTGTAAAACGGATTATTAATTAGTGAAAAGGATTATCAATTAGTAAAAAATATTATTAATTAGTAAAAAGGATTATTAATTTAGGCAAAAGATGAACCAAATCTTTTATTTTGATTCTAAAGCCTTAGTTTACATGTTTTTATTTATTAAAAAACGTGTGTAATGTGATTTTGATATATATTCAAAGATGCCTACAACGTATAACACCGTTGAAAATACGAATTTTCAACGCAATCAATTCTACTATGCTTTGTAAAATTATATAGAGAAAGACAAACAAAGAGAACAGCACTTCGTGTAGAATAG
This sequence comes from Amaurobius ferox, assembly GCA_951213105.1. Classification (NCBI taxonomy): domain Eukaryota; kingdom Metazoa; phylum Arthropoda; class Arachnida; order Araneae; family Amaurobiidae; genus Amaurobius; species Amaurobius ferox. Next base: position 66,253,042 of record OX578144.1, read on the forward strand.
TTATAATAATTTGCGCACTCAAAATGTAATTAAAACTTATGAAAACATTTTCTAGTTTTCACTGCCAAAAATCAGCAAACAATGGAGATGCTTACTCCTTGATAATAATATTTCAGACTGAGAAGAATAAAACTTCCCCACAAAGGATTAATTACGTTTATAAAATTAAAAAGGTCATTGTTCTGTTAATTAATCCCACAGTATGCAAATAAATTTTCACTGAAATTTCCAACGCCTGTTAATATGACAATCGGGAATTATAAGAATAAAAAAATGTGGTTTGTATAAATTTGAGATTAAAAATGATCAAGGAAAGAAATTAATTAGCAAAATCTTTTTGTATTCTAGGGCATTAATTTTTAAAAGTTCTTATTCAGAATTTATGTGCTATTTTAAGACATTTTTTATAGATGCTATTAAGTTCAACTGCAACAATGTTTAATGTTGCTAACACGGTAATTGTAATCCAGGATATTTAGAGATAAATACTTTTTATAAACTTGCAAATGATCAAGAAGTTTAGGTAGTATTGCTATAAATTAAATGAATATTTTAAAAGCTAAATACGATCCATAAAAAATAAATATGAACCATAAAAAGCTGGAGGATCTTAAAAATATATTTTTCAAACTGCTGTAAAAGTTTTTGTAAGTAAAAGAAACATAGAAATTAGCATAAAAAATATGTAAATGTATTAAACAGTTCTGGAAGGGAAAAAAAAAAGTGTTTTCGTCGAGTTAACTGAGACAGAGCAGTTACTTAAACAAAATATCTTTTAACTAAAGTACGAAAATCTGCTTTGGTTGATTCACACATAGCAAAAGTAAAACATATTTGTCATTAGAAGCAAAAAAATCTGATGTGGGCAACTCATGACTTTCCCTGCAGACTTATATCTACGTTCTCTTTATTTTAATTAAATTTAATTCACTTTTAATTCAATTTTCGTTCTCATTTGGTAACTGGACTTATTTTCAATGGTGTCATAGAGAACATACGAAAAAAACTAAAATATCTCGAGAACGGCTAGTTTTAGTGTAATGGGGTTGGACTTATTCTTTTCTTCTTTAAACATTACGTATAAAACAACCATTTAATGGATACATTTGAGCATACGTAGTTTTTCATTTTAGATTTTGACAACTTTTGCGGGCCATTTTGTAAGAAAAGACAGCTTATTTTTTTCCGAATCGTACCAAAATCTAATCAGCACTAGGGTAACCCACAAGAGACCCATCTACCGAATTTTGTGAAATTCCATTTATTAGTTTTTCAGCTAGAGTGGATATAAGCAATTTTTGCGAACCATTTTGCAAAAAAAAGGCGGGTTCTTTTATCCCAAATTGTACTAAAAACTAATCAGCACCAGGGTCAAACTCAAGTGACTTATCTACCAAATTTCATGAAATTCGGTCCATTAGTTTTTGAGTTAGAGTGGATACATACATTGTACAGACAGATAGACAGACTAACAGAGAGACACACACACATACGTCAAACTAAAAATAGTTTTTTCGTATTCTAGAGGTCTCGAAAAATGTAGATCCGTTGAAAACTCGAGTTGCGATTTTCGGCATGATTCCAATACTTTCCCTATACATTACCATGTATTGCAGGGAAAGTAAAAATAGAATTTGTGTGACAAAACAGAATGCATAAACAGGAAAATGATTGCTAAACAAAGCGGGTAAATGGTTTTGATTGACAGATGGAATGTATAAGCATAAAAATAACCGTCAAACAAGGCAAGAACAATGTATGTGATTGACAGTGAGAATATTTAAACAGGAAAAGGAATGTTAAACAAAAAAATCTGATGTGGGCAACACATGACTTTCCTTATATAATGTAATGAATTTACTACTTTTACAGTAAAAAAATAGGTTTTTCTTATAGTAGATACTAATATTCTTTCCATTAAATTTTCAACAATTAGTTGTCATTTTCATTGATTTAGCGTCATTTTTATCAATTTGACGAGATTTTCGTTAATTTGGCAACATTTCAAAAAGTCGCCAAGTTGGCGACGTTCCGCCAAATTCGTCGCCAAACTCTCGTCCAGCGTTATGCACTAAGAAATAAGTTATTCTTACAGCAGATAAATGACTATTGGCGTTCAAATACAAAAGTGTTACTCAGAGTATCTTTTATCATGAATGGAACGAGCTAGATCCACGAGAATGATGTCACCCAATTTATCGCATAGTATTACATATGAAAAGTGAACATGTTTATCAATAGGAAATATTTTTTTTTTTATTTTATATAACTTTTTGATATTTTTTTTAAAAAATGTACAATATCTCGAGAACGGCTCGTGTTAGCGTTCTAAAATTTATATCAATCGTTTTCTAATGAAAAATTACATAAGAAATGTCTATTTGCGTAACTTTATTAGTAGTTTTGATTTTTTGACTATTTTTTCGAAATTTCATTCGAAAATTTAGGGGGATTCTGAACATTCGATTGCGTATAAAAACTTCCAGTGTTTACGGATTGTGATTTTTGTACCAAATTTGGTTCAAATCGGTCCATTCGTTCGTCAGTTATCGTCTCCACAGACCCACTGACACACACACACACATACTTTCACACACACACACACACACAGACATCACTTCAAGAATGTTTGATTCGTGATCAGGGATGCTTGAAACGTGCTCTCCCGTCGAAAACTCGAATTCGAATTTTCGACCCCGTCACAATACTTTCCTTATACATTATGTATATAAGGAAAGTAAAAAGAAAGTGGAACTGAATGCATAAGAAGGAAATTGACTGTTAAACAAAACAGGAAAAGGGGCTTTGATTGAAAGACACAATGCAAAAAGAAGGAAAATGATTGTCAAACAAAGCAGGAAAGTGGGCTTTGGTTGACAGACAGAATGTATAAACAGGTAAATGACTGTCAAACAAGACAGAATGTTTTGAATAACATTATCTTTTAGAATACTATAAGAATTTGCACATAAATTTGAATTTTAAGTTTCTTTGTATTATAACTCTGTACAAAGAACGAGTATACTGTAAGGTTAAATTTGTTGAATGGCCTTTCAATAGAAGCTACGGTGACCGGTAGAGGGAAAAAAACCAACAGTATTATCCACCGATTTATATTTTTACTTTCCTTATATACAGAATGCATAAGGAAAGTATTGTGACGGCGTCGAAAATTCGAATTCGAGTTTTCGACGGGAGAGCGCGTTTCAAGCATCCCTGATCACGAATCAAACATTTTTGAAGTTATGTCTGTGTGTGTGTGAAAGTATGTGTGTGTGTGTCAGTGAGCCTGTGGAGACGATAACTGACGAACGAATGGACCGATTCGAACGAAATTTGGTACAAAAATCCCAATCCGTAAACACTGAAAGCCTATTGTTTTTAAACGCAATCGAATGTTCAGAATCCCCTAAATTTTTTAATGAAATTTTGAAAAAATCGTCAAAAAATCAAAACCACTAATAAAGTTACGCAAATAAACATTTCGTATGTAATTTTTCATTAGAAAACGATTGGCATAAATTTCAGAATGCTAACATGAACCATTCTCGAGATATTGCACATTTTTCAAAAAAATTATCAAAAAGTTATATAAAATAAAAAATAAAAATATTTCCTATTGAGAAACAGGTTCACGTTTCATACGTAATACCATGCGATAAATTGGGTGACATCATTCTCGTGGATCTAGCTCGTTTCATTCATGAAAAAATATACTTTGAGTAATACTTTTGTATTTGAACGCCAATAGTCATTTATCTGCTGTAAGAATAACTTATTTCTCCGTCCATAACGCTTGGCGAGATTTTGGCGGAATGTCGCCAATTTGGCGACATTTTTAATTGTTGCCAAATGAACAAAAATCTCGCCAAATTGATAAAAATGACGCTAAATCAATGAAAATGACGACTCATTGAAGAAAATTCAATATATTGGAAAGAATATAAGTCTACTATAAGAATAACATTTTTTTAAACTGTAAAGTAGTAAATTCATTGCATTATATAAGGAAAGTCATGTCTTGCCCACATCAGATTTTTTAATTGATATTTCTAAAAAAAAAAATCTGATGTAGGTAGCACATGCCTTTCCCTGGAGACTCATATTCATGTTTTCTTTATTTCTTCAATAATTCATTATACTGAGTTTAATTGCATAAAATAATACCCATAATTATTTAAAATTATACTGAATTTGCACTTTTAATTCAATTTTCGTTTTCATTTGGCAACTGGACTTATTTTCAAAGGTGATGTAGCGAAAATGGGAAAAAATTAAAACTTCTCGAGAACGGCTAGTCCTGGTGTAATGGGGTTGGTTTTATTTTTTTCATCGTTAAAAATTAAGTATAAAACAAGCATTTAATTGATAAATTTGGGCATACGTAGTATTTTATTTTAGATTTTGCGGGTCATTTCGCAAAAAAAAAAAAAAAAAAAAAATCAGGTTATTGTCTTCCGAATCGTACCAAAATCAAATCAACACTAGGGTAACCTTCAAGTAACTTGACTCCAAGTTTTGTAAAATTTGATCCATTAGTTTTTCAGCTAGAGTGAATACAAGCAATTTTTGTGGGCCATTTCGCAAGAAAAGGCGAGTTCTTTTATCTCTTATTCTATTATACCAAAAACTAATCAGCACCAGGGTCATATACGAGTGAATTTTATTAAATTTGATCCATTAGTTTTTGAATTAGAGTGGATACATACATTGCACAGACAGACACACAGACACGCAGGTTTTACGCTAAAAATAGTTTTTTCGAATTCTAGAGGTTCCAAAACGTGTAGATCCGTTAAAAACTCGATTTGCGATTTTTGGTGTGATACCAATACTTCCCCTATGCATTACCCCTATGTATTGCAGGGAAAGTAATAATTGTCTCTTGTGAAAATTAAATGATGATTTGCTAAGCCGATTCGTCCGACGGTCAGGGGGTGAGAAGGGGCAATCTAAGCTTAGTTATTGTGTTATGATGGCGATGTAAGATATCTAGTTCTGCCCTTCTGCCGCTTCCAGCTCTAAGGACTGACAAGTGTAGTCTAATTTGGCTATCTAATTGTTAGTCCCTGAAAAGCATTTCTTTTATTGGCTAGGCACTTGATATTCCAATCATTCACCCATTTTCAGCGACCGGCTCGTGAACTCCTGGGCACCAGAGGCGTCGGAATACACTACGTTCGGAAAACATCCATTCCCGCAATTGGGATTCAAACCTGTAACTGGGCATCCAAAAGAGCACGAGGAAATGCTTGCCACAGTAAACGCCAGACACAGCATCGGCTGCAAATCATTGATATACTGTTTGTGAATATCGAAATTATTAGTAAGTTTTCGTAATACAGTACAACTTATTTAATGTGACAATAGATAAATATAAATATTGTTTTATGTCAATAAAACTTTATTATCCGTAAAACCCCCAATAATATTTATGTTTAGAAAACACATGCTTGGACAATTTCGCTAACTTCCTTCGATACCTCCAAATTTGGTTCCACCACTACAATGTAGATAAATACACAATCCTACCACTGCTATTTAGATCACAAATCGTAGATAAATGTGTACAGTCATAAAGCGACATAAAAAGAAAATAAACTAGAGGGATTTATTAGGAAAAAGTAAATTGTTGGCAACACAACCGTCTCTGTCGAGGCTTGAACCAGCAGTTAGCTTGAAAGTTGCTGGCTTGATCACAAGAAAAGTTTAAATTTTTCTCGGTATTTCTTGTAATGAATCTATGATTATTTCGATTAATGTGCAAAAAAGCACATTTTGCATCGGAGCAAGTCTCATTTATGGAGCAAAAGGTACATAAATCAGAGTCATGAAATCATCCTGTACCCAGTTAAGCGGTCGATATTCTAATTAAAACGGTGTGATAATTCACGCGGATACCTTTTGTGCTTGTACTTCAATGTTAAATAAAACACTTGACTGGTTACGTACAGCTTTCCTATAAGTCCTTAAGCACTCTAATGCCTTTGTAAGGAAAGGTTCGTGAGTGTACACTTTAGGTCTATCTACAGTAAAGTAACCATGTCCGTTCGAATAAAAGTGATTGCTGCACACCTTGTGGATAATTTAAAAGTTAGGATAACAAAGTGACACAAATGATAAAAGCAAATTGCAAAGTTGTAGAACACTGTCCAATTAGCAGAAATCGATATTATGTACGAAAGAGACACGTATAGTGAAGGCTGTAAATGCCTACCAAAAAGCGGTGAGATAGAGCATTTAACACGGTTTTCTCGGTATTTCTTGTAATGAATCTATGATTATTTCGATTAATGTGCAAAAAAGCACATTTTGCATCGGAGCAAGTCTCATTTATGGAGCAAAAGGTACATAAATCAGAGTCATGAAATCATCCTGTACCCAGTTAAGCGGTCGATATTCTAATTAAAACGGTGTGATAATTCACGCGGATACCTTTTGTGCTTGTACTTCAATGTTAAATAAAACACTTGACTGGTTACGTACAGCTTTCCTATAAGTCCTTAAGCACTCTAATGCCTTTGTAAGGAAAGGTTCGTGAGTGTACACTTTAGGTCTATCTACAGTAAAGTAACCATGTCCGTTCGAATAAAAGTGATTGCTGCACACCTTGTGGATAATTTAAAAGTTAGGATAACAAAGTGACACACATGATAAAAGCAAATTGCAAAGTTGTAGAACACTGTCCAATTAGCAGAAATCGATATTATGTACGAAAGAGACACGTATAGTGAAGGCTGTAAATGCCTACCAAAAAGCGGTGAGATAGAGCATTTAACACGGTGACACCTGCAAGGCATGCCAAAATGCGCAGTAATATATTTTCTGTAATTTAAATGTGTATTGTCTCTGATACAGGGCATTGTTAAACAGGATGTTCACCAAATTTCTGTTTCTGCAAGTGTTTTGTATTCTATCATTTTTGATTATGCTAGAAATTCGCCAGAAACCATATTGCACCGAACAAATGCCATCTTTAGCAGTTTTAATTGTTTTGTAAACTTTGTAAAATTTTGTAATTGGCTTTTTTTTTTCGTTTATCTCGCTTTGTTACCGAGGGTTTTATGTTAACTTTTTAAATTCTCCAAGAGGAACTGCAATCATTTTTATTCGATCGGACAGGACCCGTTTGCTATATAACTAACGTGAACAATCATGAAAATTTCTTTATAAAGTTATTGAGGTGCTTAAAGTTTTTACATTCATACAACATATGGGGTTAGATAGCCCAGTGGATAGTGGGCGGAGATTGCACTCGGGCGACCCGCGTTCGATTTCCGGATCTGCCCAAAGTATCCTCGTGTTACGGGCAGGTAAAATATGTCTGAGTACGGGCAGGTAAAATATGTGGATTCGTAAGTCCTTTCGAGAGGTTGATGGATAGAGGAAGGAGGGTACGGTCGCTGTGAATGCAGCCTCCACTGGGTTCCGGTCTAAATTGGGTGACATTTCCCGGCCGTCCGAACAGATACCTTACACTTTGGGGTAGGTCGGACGGTCTGGGTCAAAGAAGAAGAATCTACGCAAAATAGGGGTGGGACAGCCAAATGGTTAGCCCGCTGAGATGTCACTCGAACGACCCGAATTCGATTTCTGGTTTTGCCCAAAATGGCCCCCTGTTCAAGCGGAGTACGGGCATGTAAAATATGTGGGTCCGTAAGTCCTTAAGTGAGGTTGGTAGTAAGGGAAGGAGGGTACGGTCCCTGTGAATGCAGCCTCCATTGCGTTCCGGTTTAAATTGGTTGAAACTTCCCGGCCGTCCAAACAGATACCTTACAGCTTCGGGTAGATTGGACGGTATGAGTCGAAAAAGAAGAATCCATACAGAATAAGATATGTCAAAGATACTTGAGCCTGTACTTTTGTAAAATAGGTCTTAACTGAGAAGCTAATACTTTTTATAAAAGAGAAATTCAATACGATGTTTCTATTTGTCGAAAGCCCCCAAAGTAAAAGATTAGAAAATTCTTCATAAAATTTCCATTTTAAGAGCTGCAAAAAAATAATATGACAAAATAGGTATTTTGAGGGTTTTGCCTGAAAAGAAAAAAGGCATTGTGTCGAGAATGAGAACGAAATGAGCATTTTGATTCATATTACAAAATAGGGGATTACTGCGTGGGTTCCTTGTTATTCAGACTGGAAAATATTCTCTTCTGCAGCCTCTATTTATATGTTCAAGTACGTTTACAAATATTTTGATATAAAATAAAGATATAAGAACAGAGCATGCAGAATTTTATTACATGGATTTCGGTATTGAGTTTTATTTTGAGAGATAAAAAATAGACATTAATGCTTAGTGTTTTCAAGACAGGAAATACTATTATTCAAGACATGGTATCATTTTATGGATTTTAACAGAGTGTTTCAATAAATATGAAAAAAAAAATAGCTGGAGTGTGGCACAACTCGACCTTCTCATACCAGAATCCGTTTTTCAAAAGCTTTTATTTTTTCAAATTTTACAAGAAAATTTTTAAAAATTCGATATCATAAGTCCAGATGATTAAAATTATATCGTGTTACCGATTCACTTTAAAGGGCTTGAAAATGTCTTTCGATTGATGCTATACTGGACTATGTACTTCAAAGGGGGCAGTTGACTTGATAAAGCCGTCAGGAACAAAAAATGTCATACGCACACGTTGCTGCCATGTTTCCCAGAACAATTTGCATTTTCAAATTAATTATAGATTCTTCCTTTTACAGAAAATTCTTTAACAAAATCTGATGTGGGCAGCACATGACTTTCCTTATATAATGCAATGAATTTACTACTTTTACAGCAAAATATTAGTCGTCATTTTCATCGATTTAGCGCCATTTTTATCCATTTGGAGAGATTTTCGTTAGTTTGGCAACATTTTAAAAGAATCGCTAAGTTGGCGACATTCCGTCAAATTCGTCGTCAAAATCTCGCAAAGAGTTATGGACGGAGCAGTAAGTTATTCTTATAGCAGATAAATGACTATTGACATTCAAATAAAAAGTATTACTCAAAGTATCTTTTTTTCATGAATGGAACGAGCTAGATCCACGAGAATGATGTCCCCAATTTATCGCATGATATTACATATGAAGAGTGAACATGTTTCTCAACAGTTAATATGCATTTTTTTAATTTATGGGATTTTTCTATAAATGTATTTGAAAAATAAGCAATATCTCGAAAACGGTGCATGGTAGCGTTCTAAGTTTATGTCAATTGTTTTCTAAGGAAAAATTACATAAGAAATGTCTATTTGCATAACTTTATTTGAATTTTTGAATTTAAATTATTAAAAGTTTTGAATTTTTGATGATTTTTTCAAAATTTCACTAGAAAATTTAGGGGGGGGGGGAGGGTTCTGAACATTCGATTGCGTTTAAGAATAATAGGATTCCAGTATTCACGGATTGTGATTTTGTTACCAAATTTCATTCGAATCGATCCATTCGTTCGTGAGATATCGTCTCCACAGACTCACTGACGCACACACACACACACACACACAGACATCACCTCAAAAATGTTTGATTCGTGACCGGGGATGCTTGAAACGAGCTCTCCCGTCAAAAACCCGAATTCGAATTTTCGACCTCGTCACAATACTTTCCTTATACATTATGTATATAAAGAAAGTAACTAGAAATCCACGTTTATCTTTTCCCTATGTAAAGTACTCTTTTTGACACTTGCCAACATAGTTGAAATAAGTTTATCATTTTGTTCATTCTGTCTGTCTGTCGATAACTGCTGTCGATAACTGCTGATCGTCTGTCACGATAACTGCCGTATAAATGACTTTATCAAAATGAAATTTTAGTATGTTTTTGACACGGTGTGTGGGGCATATGGAAATGAAAATGATTAATATCACCTAATTAGTTTCGGATTTAACCCGGTATGGAAATATGAAACACATTGAATCCTATGGGACTTAATTTCTCAATCATTTTTAAGGTTTAAATTCACAAATTGCTTTGAAAATTTTAGAAAAAATTCGAGTTATCACAAAAGATGTGTAACAAAATTTTCAGCAAAATATGTTAGGTAGTTTTTTAAATATAAAATTGAAATTGTAATTACACCCATGAAAATGACATTCATTTTTTCCCCACTGTGTAAAAATCTTGATATCTGAAGATCGTTTAAATTTATATTTAGTGTTGCATCCGTAATAAAATTGCTTTATTTTTATGTATTATTTATGTATCTATATTCTGAATATGTTTGAGTTTAAATGATCATCAAAGTTTGATTATTTCTACAACGACGCCTAATGTTAATGGTTACAGAATGTAAACAAGTGATTGTAAAATGAGTTGTATAAGAATTGCTAAATTTTCTTTCATGCAAAATTATTTAGCTCTGAAGTCTGGAATATAAGTGATATGAATGGAATATTCATTGATCTTACATAGAGAGGCAGACGATTAATATGTCGATAAAGTTTGAAGTTTTAAAATATAATAAATTGCTGCAGTACTGTGATGATTTGAAAAATATCACCGCTGAATGCATCAGATTTTAGAGATAAAATTGCATTTCATTTGGAAAGTGTTTCATAATCAATACTTTATGCATGATTTACTTTTTTTGTTTTATGAAAAATTAAAAAAAAATCTGAGGTGGGCACTATATGACTTTCTTTATGTAATGCAATGAATTTACTACTTTTACAGTAAAAAACAGTGTATAAGATTCATGGTACTGCGTTTTTAACGTTGAATCGTACATTTGGCGATTTTCTGGATGGCAACATGTAATACTATTTTAAAGTATCCAATTAACTTGTATTTCGCGCAACTTTAAGTAAACAATTATCAATATTGATAGTATCCCCAATAAGCGATGTAGTCCATATATTAAAATATTTTAATAAGTAATTCATCAATTAGGGGTCATTTTCATTAATTTAGCGTCATTTTTGCAAGTTTGACGATATTTTCATTAATCTAGGATGAAATATAGCCAAGTTGGCGATACTTTGCTAGATTATTCGCCAAATGCACCATCAAGTGTTAAGTGTTACAGACAAGCGGAGAAAGGAGCATTTCTTATATACTAGTGTGTATGCCCGTCATATGATGGAAATCAAAATCGACCCAAACTAACTTGGAAGAGACTAATAGAACAAGAGAGAAATCTGATGGGATGGGCGAGCTGGTTAGAAGTAAGGACTGCGGCACAGGATCGACCAGGCTGGAAACGCAATCTGAAGGCCTTATCTGGCACTGGGCAAGATGAGTGATGATGATGATGATGATGCCTATCATATGACGGCAATCAGAATTTGCGAAACACTGCTTTCCATTTGGCGCCATTTCTATCAATTGGGCAACATTTATGTCACTTTAGCAACATTGAAAATAGTCGCCAAGTTGGCGACGTCCCGCTAAATTTCTCGTCAATCGGTACGGACGGAAAAATGGGTTATTCATATAGTGTACTCTTATGTTCTTTCCAAGATATTGAACTTTCAACAACTAGTCGTCATTTCATTGATTTGGCGTCGGTTACATCAATTTGGAGGATTTTTATCAATTGGGTCACATTTTCGTGAATTTGGCAACATTTAAAAAGTCAGTAATTTGGAGCTTTTCTGACAAATTCGTCACCAAAATTTTGACAAACGTTACGGAACGAAAAATAGTTTATTCTTATAGTAGATTCTTATATTCTTTCCAAGATAGAGTTTTCGTCAATTAGTCTTCATTTTCATTTATTTAGCGTCATTTTTATCAATTTGGCCACATTTTTGTTAATTTATCAACATTTAAAAATGTTGCCAAGTTAGCGACATTTCGCCAAATTCGTCGCTAAAATTTTGCCAAGCGTTATGGACGGAGAAAAAGTTATTTTTGCAGCAGATAAATGACTATTGGTGTCTAAATACAAAAGTATTACCTAAAGTAACTTTTATCAAGAATGGAACGAAATAGATTCATGAGAATGATGTCACCAAATTTATCATACGATATTATACATATGAAAACTCTACATATGTTACAATTGCTAATAATTTTCTTTTTACTTTGATTTTTTGATAAATTTATTTCAAAAATATGCAATATCTCAAGAATGGCTCTTGCTAGCATTCAAGAGTTTATATCAATCGTTTACTAATGAAATCGTTTACTAATGAGAAATGATTATTTGCAAACTTTATTAAAGATTTTAATTTTTTGATGATTTTTTCAAAATTGCACACGAAAATTTTGGAGGGTTCTGGACATTCCAGTATTCTCGGATTGTAATTTTTGTACCAAATTTAGTTCGAATCGCTTCATTCGTGCGATATCTTCTCCGCACATACACATCACCTCAAAAACGTGTATTCAGGGATGCTTGAAACGTGCTCTCCCGTCGAAAACTCGAAATCTAATTTTCGACCCCATTACAATACTTTCGTTATACATTATACTATGTATATAAGGAAATTAAAAATATATGCCCATTATTTTAAGTTGAATAAATTAACTCCAGTTTCAGTTTCAAGGGTTATGTCAAAATATTTTAAGCAATAAGTGGACATGTGATATTTAAGTATGCTTTTTGGCGAAAGGTCTTGCTGTTGCATCATAGATTAATTTCATATTCTAAAGGATAAAGTTGAACTATTTTGTTTAATTATTGTGCTTTGAAAGAAACTATTGTGTTTTGAAAGAAAAATGCATTTAAAAATTGATAAGATACTTTTGTTGCATCTATATCTTTGGATACCATCTATATATCAAATGGCACTTTTAAACGAAAAAAGCTGATGTGGGCAGCACATGATTTTCCTTATGGACTAAAATTCATCTTTTTATTTCTTTAATTCATTAAATTGAATATAATTGCACAAACACGCGTAATTTTTTGAAAGAATTTTACGCGTAAACACGCGTAATTATTTGAAATTATACTGAATTTTTATTTTTAATCCAATTTTAGTCGTCATTCGCTAATTTGACGTATTTTCGAAGGCGGCATAGTAAAAACTGGCATATTAAGTATCGGTTATACATAAAACAGGTATTAAACTCCTTGTTCCCTGTTCTACACATAAGTTAATGGTTATTAGAAATATAATCTGTAATACATCATACAGAAAAATCAACAGTAAATGTTAAGCCTCTAACAGTACCCAAATATTTGTTTTTCAAATTATCACGAAAAGTCCTGCTATACCTAACACAGGTACTAAACCTCTTGTTCGCTGTATTAACATACATGGTGTAGGTACAAGACATGGTAAAGAGAACAGAATAACATCAAGCAGTAAAAGCAACACATGGAGTTAAGCCTTTGTCAGCATCCAAATATAATTGTGACAAAATCACACTTAAGAATGGAAATAAATAAAAGTATTTCCGAAACCATGAACATTTTCAAGGGCCATACTTGGTTCGGAGATACAAAAGATCTACGTTTCTGTATGCATACTGTAATGTTTATTACAGAAATTAGGTATATGGGCCCGACGTAGATTATGTGAGAGATTGGATCAAAAACAAATATATTGTAACATATAAGTCAGTTAAAAAACTCGCAAAGCTGGCGATATTCCGCAAAGTTTGTCGCCAAAATTTCGCCAAGCATTGTAGGTGCAGAAATAGGTTATTCTTATAGTAGAAAAACGACTAATGTCGTCAAATTAGAATGCTATTACCAAAAGTGTCTTCTCTCGTGAATGGAACGAGCTAGATCTACGAGAATGATGATAATATATTTATAGCATTATATTACATATAAAAAGTGAACAGATTTCACAATAGTTAATACATTTTATGAATTTTATCTGATTTTTTGATAAATTTATTTGAAAAAAATGTGCAATATCTCAAGAACGGTTCATGCTATCGTTCTAAAGTTTATGTCAATCGTTTTCTAATAAAAAATTACATAGAAAATGATTATTTACGTAACTTAATTGAATGTTTTAATTTTTTATGATTTATATAAAATTGCATTTCAAAATTTAGGTGGGTTCTAAAGATTCGATTGCATGTAAAAATAATAATGGGCTTCTAGTATTCACTGACTGCGATTTTAGTACTAAAGTTTCTTCGAATCGTTTCATTCGTTCTTGAGATATCGTTTCCACAGACTCACTGACACACATACAGACATCATCTCAACGTCTGATTCGTGTTCAGGGATGCTTGAAACGTGCTCTCCAGTCGAAAACTCGAATCAGAATTTTCGACCTCGTCACAATACTTTTCTTATACATTATATGTATAAATGGAAAGTTATATATTGAAAATTTCGACATTTCAGTGAAAAAAGAAGTTAAAAATAGATATTAAAATGTATCTTTAAAGCGCGCATTTAAATTCATAGTTACATGTCAACAATATGATATTTTAAACTTCTTCTCTACTGCAGAAGTTACAACTCGAGCTTTCCAGAAGTATTCGTATTTGAATATTTTACCAAAGAATTTCTATTTCCTTATAGCCTAACTTAAGGCAAAATGTTTAACACCGAGCCAAATTCGATGCAAATAGACTAGAAGTGGCTGTCAAAACATTTATCTTGTTTACGTCATTTTCAATACGTTCATTTGAGAATGGCGAATATTTCTGAAAATAAGAATATATGAGAATATTCAAACATAGATTTAAATATTTAGGATAAGACTTTTTTCCTCCTGATTTCTTCGTTATCTGTATATATCAATATATATAAAGAAGAAAAGTATGTATGTATGTATGCATGTATGATCCAACATGCAAAGAAAAAAAGGCTGAACCGAATTTGATGGAATTTGATGGGTAGTCTTGAAATAGCCCCACTTAAAATTTAGTCCATTTTTCGAGTTTCTAACAGCAGAGGTTGTCGCTACATTAATGAACAAGAAAGATCAATCATGCATAAGCATTGAGTATGAAACACTTTCCAACTGAAATGTAATTTCATTTAAAAATCTCTAAAATATGATACATTCAGTGGTGATATCTTTTACATTATCACAGTACTACAGTAATTTATTATGCTTAAATATTTAAAACTGTATCGAAATATAACTCATCTGATTCTCTACGCAAAATCAATGAATATTTCATTCATATAACTTGTATTCCAGACACCAGAGCTAAATAATTTTGTGTGAAAAAAATTCAGCAATTCTTATGTAACTCACCTTACAATCGCTTAAGGTATTTGCATTCTGCATAAGTTAAAATAAGGCTTCTTTGAAGAAATAATAAAAGTTTAGGAATCATTTAAAATCACAACTATTGTAATTGTGTAGGCACGGAATTTAGATACACAGATAATACACAGATACACAGATAATATATGTGTGTGCGTGTGTATGTATTCAAAGTATTGGAATCGTGTGCCGAAGATCGGAATTCGAATTTTCGAAGGATCTACACGTTTTGGGACTTCTAGAACACGAAGAACAAATTTTTAGGAAGACGTCTGTGTGCGTAAGGGTGTATCTGTGTGTGTTTCTGTGTGTTTCTGTGAGGTTATTGCATTCACTCTAACTGAAAACTAATGGACCGAATTTAATAAAATTTGGTAGGTAAGTTTTTTGTGGGAACCCCTGATGTTCATTTGATTATAGAATGATTCGTAATAAAAGAAGCTGACATCTTTGCGAAATGGCCGGCTGAAATTGTCTTTATCCACTCTAGCTAAAAACTAACGGACCAAATTTACCACAATTTAGTGTATAATATTTCAATAACATGCAATTGATTTATATACCAAATTTAACAAAATTTGGTATATAAATCACTTGTAGGTTATTCTAGTACGATTCGGGACAAAGGAACGGGCTGTTTTTGCGAAATGGCCCGCAAAAATCGTTAAATATAAAAATAAAAGACTACGTGTGTTCAATTATATCAATTAAATTCCTATTTTATACGTGATTTTTGACAACAAAAAGAATAAGACTAACCCCATTACTCTAGGACTATCCATTCTTGAGATATTTTAGTTTTTTTGCGTTTTCGCTACGCCACATTTGACAATAAGTCCATCTATCAAATGAGAACCAAATTTAAGTTTAACGTGCAAATTCAATGTCATTTAAAATACTTGTGGCTGGTATTTTGTGCAGATAAACTCAAATTATTATTAAAGAAATAAGGAGAACGTGAATATGAGTCTGCAGAGAAAGACATGTGCTGTCCATATCAGAATTTTTAACAATATTACAACAATGATTTATAGAAGTGAACGGGGATTATTTGCAGGCTATTTCGAATAAAATGTAGGATCTATATTTAAAGATCCACTAAATTGTTGTAGAATAAAATGTTCTACAAATTTAAGCTGTGTACCAAATTTTAACTTTCTAGGACCTAGGAAAGTGCATTAAAAACGCCATCAAATAAGTATATCATGAAGAGTTATATAAAATAAAAAAAAAATTAAAAAAATATTATCTACCAAATTTATTTTATAATGTGAAGCCTCTCTCATATACAAAATAATTAAACTCTTGGAAAGATATTTATCTATATAAATAAAAATGAAAATCTGTCTGTCTGTCTGTCTGTCTGTCTGTTTGTCCCATCATCACGGGAGAACGGCTGAACCGAATTTGATGAAATTTTGTGGGTAGCCTAGAAATAGCCCCACTTAAAATTTAGTCCATGTTTGGAGTTTCCATAACCAGTGGTTCTCGAGATATTAGTGAAAAACGAATATTTCGTTTGTCTCATCATCACGAGAGAATGGCTGAATCGAATTTAATGAAATTTTGTGAGTAGCCTTAAAATAGCCCCCCATAAATTTTGCCCAAGTTTCGAGTTTCTAATACCAGGGGTTGTCGAGATATTAATGAAAAAATGAACTTTTTTTATAGGAGTTCTACTCTCCAACTCCGTGGTTTATCCAAACGGAAAGGATAAAAATCGTTTGTTTAAAGCGTCAAAGGGAATTAAAACATTATTTTTGAGTTTGATGCAGGATTTTTGCATTAAATAGTCACTATCTGAAAGCATGAATTGTTTGAAACATGAATTTAAATGGAAAAATCTACCTCCATGGTTTTACATGTATTAACCTCCATGTATTTCACAAGCTTTTACTCAACGATTAGAAGTATAAAGAAATTAAAATGGTTATTTAATTTCGCATTTTATGTGGAAGATTCTAGCTTATATCATGTTGCTCGGCAAAGGAATGGAATTAAATGTGTTTGTTAATGATTATTATTATTTTTTCTATTTGTATAATAAATAAATGGATGTAAAAATATATTTTATAAATGAACGGTTTGATTGTTCTTTTAATTATATATATTGCGGACTGTTTACATTACTTTTATTTATTTTAGCAAAGAGGTTTCAAGCTCATATATTGTGTTTAGCTAATAAACTCATATATTGTGTTTACCCAATAAATTCATTTAGCCGATTGTTGAAGCAGAAAAAGAGTAGAACGGATATATGTATCTTCTAATACAATTTTAGTGTTTTCATTTAGTATATATACAGACGGGATATGTATATTTTATTCTTCAGATCTGCAAATTTAGAGCTACGAATTTAGCGGAATATCTCTAAATAACTTGGTAACTTTTCTTAAACTTTACCAAATTAGAGGAAATATCTCCAAATTGATAAAAATGACCCAAATCAATGAAATTAAATTTGTTTTTTTAGAATAGAGTACTGAAATGATGTTTCTGTAGCATGTGTCGGTCAGTCCATCCATCCTACTTAGTAACGCATTTAACTAATTTTTTTAATATCACTAAATTGATAAAAATATTTGTAAATCCATAAAAATATCATGGAGACGAAAATGTCGCCAAACCTTCCATGGAGGTCACATTATTCAGACGACATGATTTCCATCAATTTATTTTGAAGCAGATGATATCATGTCGCTTAGCAACGGATCCAATGTGTTATGTGTCATACGATTTTTATTAAATCTAATAAAAACATGTATATAAAATAAATGTCATTGGCATTGCATTTTTGACTGGATAATATCAATTACGGTCTTCAGGTTTAAACATCATTATTATTGATATTTCGGGGACAGTTGATTCAGGAATTATAGATATTTTCAAATTATTATGCCATTGTTTCATTATGACGAAAATTGTTGAAACTCATATATAGTACGTTGTACAAGTAATCTTCTACAAATGCACGGGTATATCTTCTAATCTACGAGAATGTAAGTAGTATAGGTATATTGGCAAAATTTTTATATATATATTGGCATATATTGGAATCAATTACGACCTTCTGGTATTAAGATTACGGGGATTTTTGATACTTTCAATTTATTACGTCATCTTTTTTATTTTGGTAAATACTTTTAAGACTCATATTACAATATGTTTAAGCTTTTACTAACACACTGGCATATTTTCTAATTTGCGACAATATAAGTAGTACGTGGTTGCATATATTGATTCAATTCTTTTTTTTGTGTGAATTTGTTTACAAAAGGGGCCAGAATATTTTATTCTTCAGATTCGCCCGTGAAGATAATTTTGCATAGTGAGAACAGATATACCTTCTCTTTATGAGCAATAAATTTAATATTTTATCAGAATTTGCACATGATTGCGAATTATAAGTTTTTTTATATTATATACTCCGTACGAAGGACGGGTATGCTGCTAGTTATATAATATATCTAATTTTTCTTTTTGGAGGATATCCCAAAAGTCAGAATTTAATTGAATTAGTTTTTCTCCCTACATTAAATAATTTTTAATTAAAAAACTACCTAATATATTATACTGAATTTTTTTTTATATATTTTATGGGATAGTGCAAATATTTTTTAAAAATTTCGAAGCAATTTATGAATTTTAAATGTGCTTAAAAAATGTTTGAAAAATTACGTCCCTTAGGGTTCAATGTATTTCATTTTTACAACCCGGGTTCAATAAAAAACTAATTGGGTGATATTATTAATTTATATTCCCATAGGTCCCACAGACCGTCTGAATAACATACTAAAATTTCATTTTGATAAAGTCATTTTTACGGCAGTTATCGTGCTGACAGACAGACAGAATGAACAAAGTCATAAACACTTTTCAACTATGTTGTAAAGTGTTAAAAATGAAACTTTCGTTTGTCTCATCATCACGGGAGAAGAGTTAAACCTAATTTAATGAAATTTTATGGGTGGTTTTGAAATAGCCCTCCATAAATTTTGTCCAAGTTTCGAGTTTCTGAGGCCAGGGGTTATCGAGATATTAATGGAAAACGAATCTATTTCCTAGGAGTTCTACTCTCTAACTTCATGATTCCCAACGAAAAATGTTGGAAATCGTTGGTTTAAAATGTGAAAGTCAATCAAACCTCTGAGTTCTGTGGGAGTTTATTGAACGTATTAGTCACTTTTGAACATCGCAGGTTTGAAATATGAATTTAAATGGAAACTCTATCAGCATGGTTTCTTTTTCACAGGCTTACTCAACACATTTTATTAAATTAAAAAATAAATAAAGGAATATAAATATATACATTATATATATATATATATATATTATTTATACACATATATATATATATAAAGAAGAAAAGTATGTATGTATAATCCAATGGATCTGATTGGCCAAATAGTAGCCAACCAGGTCCATTTTTTAACACTTTACAACAAAGTTGAAAAGTGTTTATGACTTTGTTCATTCTGTCTGTCTGTCTGTCCGTTCATTCTGTCTGTCTGTCTGTCTGTCCGTTAGCACGATAACTGCCGTAAAAATGACTTAATCAAAATGAAATTTTAGTATGCTGTTTAGACGGTCTGTAGGACCTATGGGAATATAAATGAATAATATCACCCAATTAGTTTTGGATTGAACCCGGGTTGAAAAAATGAAATACATTGAGCCCTATGGAACCTAATTTTTCTAACATTTTTTAAGCGGATTTAAAATTCACAAATTGCTTCGAAAAGTTTAGGTAATATTCAAATTGTTCCATAAAATATATAAAAAAAAAATTAGCGAAATATATATTTAGTAGTTTTTTAAATAAAAATTAAAATAATAATAACACCTTTTATATGAAGCGTACATGTGACCATGATATGGAAAGATCACGTGACCCATTTCAAAATGATATATGGCATCCATCTTGTTTCAAAATCGTGATTTTTAAAGTTCTTTTAATTCATATTGAGTGTTGTATCCGTCCTAAAACCACTTTATTTTTGCATAAATTCTGTGCATCTACACACTGAAACAACGCAATTGGAATATAGAGTTTAAATTCTCATCCAAATTTGATTATTTCTACAACGAAGCCTATTTTTCATCTATGTAAAATGTAAACAGCAAAATATGTAGAATGAGTTGTATTACATTTGCTGTATTTCTTTAACACAAAATCATTTAGATCATGGAGTCTGCATAGCTGATATGAATCAAATATTCATTGATTTTATAAAGAGAAGGACGATTTTTTTCGATGAAGTTTAACGCATAGAGTTTAATTACGTGTAGCTCCATGGTCTTAATTTTTAAATAAAATGAATTATTATAGTATTCTGATGAATGACATGAGTGGGAAATTATTTATGAATGAAATACTGCTTTTATAGAGAGAGCCAGGCGTGTTATTTTTTCTATGACGTCATTTGAAAGAATTTCAGTTGTTTTCGATGAAGTTTTCAAATATAATAAATTATCGTAGTATTATGATAATTCTAAAATTATTACCGAGGAATGTATCACATTTTAGAGATGTTTAAACCAGGCAATTTATATGTCAATGCCATCATTTGAAAAAAGTTCATTTTTTTCGATGAAGGTTAAAGTTTTCAAAAATAATATAAATTAATGTAGCATTGTGAAAAGTTTTAAAATATTACCGAGGAATGTACTGCATTTTAGACTTGTTTAAATAAAATTGCATTGAAGTTGGAAAGTGTTTCATAATCAATGCTTTAAGCATGATTGATCTTTCTTGTTTACTTTCCTTATATACATAATGTATATGGAAAATATTGTGACGGGGTCGAAAACTGGAATTCGAGTTTTTGACGGGAGAGCACGTTTCAAGGATCCCTGATCACGAATCAAACATTTTTGAAGTGATATCTGTGTGTGTGTGTGTGTGTAAATGTGTGTGTGTGTGTGTGTGTGCGCGCGTGTGTGTGTGAAAGTATGTGTGTGTGTGTGTCAGTGAGTCTGTGGAGACGATAACTGACGAACGAACGAACGGACCGATTCGAACGAAATTTGGTACAAAAATCACAATCCGTAAACACTGGAAGCCTATTGTTTTTATATGCAATCAAATGTTCAGAACCCCCTAAATTTTCGAGTGAAATTTTGAAAAATCGTCAAAAAATCAAAACCGCTAATAAAGTCACGCAAATAGACATTTCTTATGTAATTTTTCATTAGAAAACGATTGACATAAATTTTAGAACGCTAACATGAACCGTTCTCGAGATATTGCACATTTTTCAAAAAAATTATCAAAAAGTTATATAAAATAAAAAAAAAATATTTCCTATTGAGAAACATGTTCACTTTTCATACGTAATATCATG
Source organism: Amaurobius ferox (assembly GCA_951213105.1). NCBI lineage: Eukaryota > Metazoa > Arthropoda > Arachnida > Araneae > Amaurobiidae > Amaurobius > Amaurobius ferox. The sequence goes on from OX578144.1 coordinate 66,274,514, forward strand.
CGATAAATTGGGTGACATCATTCTCGTGGATTTAGCTCGTTCCATTTGATGAAAAAAGATAATTTGAGTAATACTTTTGTATTTGAACGCCAATAGTCATTTATCTGCTGTAAGAATAACTTATTTCTCCGTCCATAACGCTTGACGAGATTTTGACGACGAATTTGGCGGAATGTCGCCAACTTAGCGACATATTTAATTGTTGCCAAATTAACAAAAATCTCGCCAAATTTATAAATATGACGCTAAATCAATGAAAATGACGACTAATTGAAGAAAATTCAATATCTTGGAAAAAATATAAGTATCTACTATAAGAATAACATTTTTTTTTAACTGTAAAAATAGTAAATTCATTGCATTATATAAGGAAAGTCATGTGTTGTCCACATCAGATATTTTTTTACATAATGCAATGACGGGGCGCGGTAGCCCATTGGTTAGCGCGCTGGAGTTGCACTCGGTAGACCCGGGTTCGATTCTAGCCGCTGCCAAAACTGCCGCCGTGTTCACGCGGAGTACGATCACGTTAAACATGTGGGTCCGTAAGTCCTTCCGAGAGGTTGGTGGTAGGGGAAGGAGGGTACGGTCCCTGTGGAAGCCTCCCCCACTGGGTTCCGGTCTAAATTGGGTGGCACTTCCCGACCGTCCAAACAGTTACCTTACACCTTTCTGGTAGGTCGGACGATCTGGGTCTCAACAACAACAACATAATGCAATGAATTTACTTCATTCACAGTGAAAAAACGATATATAGGATTCACGGCCCTAAATGTTCCGTTGTAATTTTTCAGAGTTTTGCATCGTCAATCCCGAACAACGGCGGGTAATCGCTGCTAGTAGAATATAAAATAAACTGTCTGTACCCACGCAAAACACCTGCACTCTGTCTTTCAATGTCCCGTATCTGTTGGTAACTTAATACCAAACTCTGAAGTGAGTCTCTATTGGACTTATTCAAACATTAATATTCCATAATATTTCCGGTTTGACTATTTTTGGTCGGTATCACGGTTTGACTGTTGTGATACTCGTCTGTATTTCTGTGGTTAATTTCTTGTGCACATAATAGCTGCTACAAATATAAATGGATTCTTACGAAATTTTATATCCGGCTTTGTTATTGAAAAATCTAGAACTAGATGGAATATTTTTAAACTCAAACGAAATCTGCGAAATTTATTCGAAATTTTACAATTTTTTAACATGGCAGCATAGGACAAAATTTGACATAATCATAGATAAAAGGGGTTATTTATTGTTCAATGATCGAGACATCATCGTTTCCAACACTGTTGTGACAAATAGCCGCTATACAATTTTTGTATTCGTTGCGTCATTAGGACCCTTCGGGGGAAGGGGGAGGCAAGTTAATTCACCCCACTCGGGGGTACAGTTTCAGGTAATATTCTAAATATTGTTTCAAGTCCTTTAAGGTGACGTGTAAAACGTTATAATTGCAATCATTCAGACCAACAATACCGATTATTCTCAATTTTTTTTTTTTGCAAAATTTGGAACGGAAAAACCCACAAGCTACTAAAGAACGGACAAATGGATGTTAAATAAAAGACCTTTCGTTTTTTAAAAACGTTTTGTTCCTGGTTTTGTCTATTGTATGCAGACGTGGTGCCAATCTTGATTACTAAAGAATGAATTATGGTATGAGAAAGTTGAGTTCAGCCACATACCAGTTAATTTTTCCAAATCGTTTATCGTAAGGTAACTTTTAAGAATGATTATTTATATGTTTTGTTTGAGATTTTGCTAAATTATAATTATGGCTAACCAGACATTCAATGATCCTTATTAAAGTAAGATTATTTCTTTTCTTTTGAGTAATAATTTTCGCTGTCTTGGTACCTGCTTAACCGTGCATTCAGTATCAGCTATCTGTGTATTATTTAAATTTGTTTTAGTAGTCTTCTTTAATAATTTGTTTTGATAACTATATTAATTGAATTTGTTTTTACGATAAACAGTGTGATTTAGAACATTCTTTTGGTAAAATAATCTTACATGGCGTTATTACATAAACTAAGGTACAATTCACATGAAAGGTGATTGCTTCCACAAACAGTGACTAACAACTTAATTAACTTCATTTCTTTAAAGCACGTATATGATAAAATTATTACGACACGCGTTCAGGGAATGTTATTTTATTATCCCCCCCCCCATTCAGGTCTCAAAACAGCAATATTTTAATAAATGCAAAAACTTCTACGTGTACTGATTCAGTTCCATAATCTGCATATTGCTTCTGCACATTGAACTGTAGAGCATTTTGAAGCATGTTACTGAAAGATTCGGGGAAATCAGCTATCGGTAATAGGGAGTAAGATTCATGATAGTTATGATAATATATATATGCATATAATGATTTAATAATTTTCTAGTATTAATTGAAAACAGTAATCTAATTAGTAAGACGTCATGCTGCCTTAATAGGATGTATGAATAGCAATGGCATCATATATGTGGAGTGGGTTTTAAAATTCATATAATTGTGTTTTTATATTTCATTCAAAAAATTTTTTTTTAATATTTCATTTAATTTATATATTTCATCCAATTTTATTTTTCAATTTTATTATTCATTCAATTGTTCCAGTTTCATTCATTGAGATTTTGGGATAATTGGTATATATGTATCCGTAATGTACCGGCTTCCGGGAGTGCTGCCCCGGCAATAAAGGATGTTTTACCGGGAAGTGGGGGTAACAACCCCCGGGCCAACTTGTGGTATATTTCTTTTCCATTCTTTGACTTTTATCTCCATATGGATGTTATATATATATATATATATATATATATATATATATATATATATATATATATTTATATATATACATATATATATACATTATATATATATATATATATATATATATATATATATACATATATATATACATTATATATATATATATATATATACATATATATATATATATATATATTAAAATTAAAGTGATAAAAACAAAATGCGCAGGAGTGCATATCTGTAAATAGAGCATCAAAACGCTGGTCATTAAATATCGCGTATTTAATTTACATTAACAGCAAAAAGTAACAAAAAAAGTGCCGTAAAAGTAGACCATTGAATGATTAGAAAAAGAAAATAAGACAATGATTAGTATATCTGCCAGAAATGTCGTCAGGTGCACATTTTAGACAGATATACTAAAATCCATTGTTTCTATAATTGCATAAAAGCGCGTGTTTAATATTGTGCATTATATATATTGTATATTATATATATATGTATGATATACTATATTGTTATATTATATTGTATATTATATATATATATATATTATATAATATTTTGCATATTATATGTATGTATATATATAATATATAAAAATAACGCTTCGCCAAATGATAATCAGCTGAATATTTCAGAATTGAAGTTGGAATTTTCATAAACGCCTGTAATGGTGGCTCTTTTATCAGTTCGTCTAAATTATCAACAAAGTAGCTGAAAAAAAATGAGGAAAGGTTACAGAATGTTTTACAGTATATAGTGCACCTTTATTCCAAACTTAAAGAGTCTGATAAAATACCGCTCTCAAAATGTATTTTATCTTTATTTTATCATACTTAATCTGCACAGAGTCCAACTCCACTATAAAAAATCTGATGTGGGCAACACATGACTTTCCTTATAAAATGTAATGAATTTACTACTTTTACAGTAAAAAAATAGATTTTTCTTATAGTAGATACTTATATTCTTCCCACGATATTGAATTTTCGACAGTCATCTTTTTCTTTGATTTATTGTTATTTTTATCCATTTGGCGAGATTTTCGTTAATTTGGCAACATTCCAAAAAGTCGCCAAGTTGGCGACATTCCGCCAAATTTGTCGCCAAAATCTCGCCAAGCGTTATGGACGAAGAAATAAGTTATTTTTACAGCAGGTAAATGACTATTGGCGTTCAAATACAAAAGTATTATACAAAGTATCTTTTTCATGAATGGAACGAGCTAGATTCATGAGAATGATGTTACCAAATTTATCGCATGGTATTACATATGAAAAGTGAACATGTTTCACAATTGGAAATATTTTTTTTTATTTTATATAACGTTTTGATAATTTTTTTGAAAAATGTGCAATATCTCGAGAATGGTTCATGTTAGCGCTCTAAAATTTATGTCAATCGTTTTCTAATGAAAAATTACATAAGAAATGTCTATTTGCGTAACTTTATTAGCGGTTTTGATTTTTTGACGATTTTTTCAAAATTTCACTCGAAAATTTAGGGATGTTCTGAACATTCGATTGCGAATAAAAACAGTAGGCTTCCAGTGTTTACGGATTGTGATTTTTGTACCAAATTTCGTTCGAATCGGTCCAGTCGTCAGTTATCGTCTCAACAGACTCACTGACACATACACGCACACACACACACACACACACACACACACACACACACACACACACACACATACTTTCACACACACACACACACACACATACTTTCACACACACACACACACACACATACTTTCACACACACACACACACATACTTTCACACACACACACACATACTTTCACACATACACACACACACACACAGACATCACTTCAAAAATCTTTGATTCGTGATCAGGGATGTTTGAAACGTGCTCTCCCGTCGAAAACTCGAATTCGATTTTTCGACCCCGTCACAATACTTTTCTTATACATTATCTATATAAGGAAAGTAAAAATAAGGATTTCGTTCCGACAGTTTGATTGTTAGACCGTCACCTGGTCAGTTGTGAGATCCATGGTTCGAATCCACGCTGGAACTTACGTTATTTATTATGGCACTCTAACAACTGAATCCAGCAGTTTAGATAGTGTATATCCACAAAATACAGATATTTGATTTTTCACAGCACCCTGTTATGTCTGTTAACGATTTTCATATCGCTTCGTACTACCATGAACAGACTGCATGAAAGAAGTAAAGAATGAGGGCGTCGTTTAGTTCGGAAGTTTCACATCGATCTGAAATCTGAACGAAAAGAAAACAGGGACCACTTTTACTATAAGGTATAAGAATTTACAACCCGTGGTTAGAGCGTCATCTGATCCGTTTGAAGATCCATCGTTCTAATCCCGATGAGAACTTTATTTTTTTGCAATGCTTTTAAAAGGAATCTCAGCAGCACCACTTTAAACTCTCTTACCCCATTATATATATTAATTGCAGTAATAATATTAACGAATTTATGTTAATTACAATTAATGTTGTATTCTACCAACAATGAATTTGAATTATAGTTTAAGAGTAAAAATAAATCGAAATTCTACAATTATCTTATCTTTATCTACCGCGGCTGCAATTTGTATATTTTATAAGATCGCATACATAATAAATAGATAAAAATACATCGCAATTCCTATTAAATTCAAGTAACTTCAAGTAACTCCAGTTTCTCGTGATGTCAGTACATTTTATTTGTGAACGAAAATATGATACCCAAGTACATTTTTAGATTTCATTTTACTCATCACCTGAAATATCTTGTTCTTCCATTGAATATTAGCTTTCTATTTTAGGAATCAATTTCGTTTTAAAAATTATTTTTAAAGCTAAATAACGTTTTAATTCAATCTATATCAAATAACATTTTTAAAAGTAAAAAGAATATCTTGGAATAAAGTATTTTCAATTAAACCTTCGGAAATTAATTGCTTTGTTAAAGGAGTTAGTAATTATAATCTTATGATTAGAAACTTTAAAAATACAATTCCAAGGAACATATTTTTAAAGTACGTAACAAAATACAGCGAATCTTGTCTCATGTATTTTTCTTTACCTTTAATGCATAGTAAATATGAAAGGAAAATATGGTGATGAGGTTTAAAAGGAGACCATAGGAATTCAATAGATTTTTACTTCTTCAGCATCTCTGAATATGAATCAACTTTTTGATTAATGACGTCTGTGAGAGTGTGGAGACGACATCTCTCAAATAAACTGAGAAAAATTTATTTATTCAAATTATTATTTCAAAATTATTATTTCAAACGATAAACTTCGGAGGCCCAAACACTATCGGAGTGAACGGACAAGGGAAAGTCCCCCAATGCTACAAATGCCATTTCGAAAATTGATAAAAAATGTTACATAATAAAGGTTTTGTGTCTGTTTGGTTTTGTGTTTGTATGACTGTGTGCGTGGTCTGCATTAGGGAATCTAAGCGTCATACGGCCATGAAATTTGGTACACAGGTACTTCAGACAGAAAATGTTATCACAGCGTTTCCATCTTTAGACCGTTGAAAAAATAAAAGAACTCTCATTTCAATGATATTCGAATATATATATATATGTATATATATATATATATATATATATATATATATATATATGTATATATATATATATATATATATATATATATATATATAATATAATGCATATAACGTGAATATAAGAAATATTAAAATATAACGGAAATCACACTCAAAAGGCGCAAAGCTGCACTTGAAAGAGGATTAAATATATTTCCAAAAGGATAAAGTGAGATGAATGTAATGTACCAAATATTGGCCGGGGGGGGAGGGGGTTGTGACCCCCTCATCCCGATTAAAGGGGTTCTGATCTTAAGACTTCTTGAATAGTATCTATGATACTCTGTTTTGGAATAGGAAGGGTATCTATTTATGTGTGATGCTGTACACGATTAGTTAGGTAATATGTTTTAAAAAAACTTGATTGAATCTTGTGTAATATTAACTTCTTCTTAATGAAGAAGTATGGTAATTTATTATTTTGATCTATACTAACATGCATATTTCATACACGTATAGTTGGTGTCGATTGATAAAGTTAAATCTCGACATTTCTATCTTTTTGATCGCATAGTGTTTATTACACATCTCATGCTTACTGGATATTTTGCATCTTCATATGTATATGTCTTATTTAATGTCTGGATTTCCTCATAAAAATTGACCCTTTTCCACAATGTACCGGCTCTCCGGGATTGTTGTCGCGATATAAAGCTTGCTTTAATTGGGGTGAGGGGGTCACAACCCCCCCACCACCACCGGCCAATTTTTGGTACATTGCACTAATCTGACTTTATCCTTTTGGAAATATATATATATATATAATATCAACTATTGAAAAAAGGAAAAACGATGGACGAAGAAAGCTAACAAGCGGAGTGCCAATAAATAGCCGAAGAGGGATTGTGACCCCTTCTGAACCCCGGTTACAACATGCGGCTAGACCGCGGCGAACACTCCCGGTAGCAAGCACCCCCTCGAAACACACACTCGGGTCACAACCATCTTCGGCTATTTATCGGCACTCCGTTTGTATAGCTTTCCTCGTCCATCGTTTTTCCTTTTTTCAATATTTGAGATTATTTTATAATAGAGTGAAAGAGCAGCATTGGCTCATTTCAATCTTATTATGTTCATTTGGTATTTGTCATTTCTTTCTTTTTCTGTATTAATACTTTAATTATGTTATTACAATTTTACTTTATATATATATATATATATATATATATATATATATATAAAAATTGAAGGATTTTAATCGAAAATTATGCATAAACTACTGTATGTACAAAAAAACCAACTCTAGCATATCTGTTCCAAATGAGTAACTATAAGCCAAGTCTAAGGATAAAGATAGAAGGTTACATATCACTACATTGGAAAGGGGGATGAGAAGAATATTAGGATTCAAAAATCACAATTAAAAGTATATAAAAGTAAATAAAAATAAAACTCTGCAAAAATGAGAATAGGCAATAATAATCAGCTCAAGACAAGAGATCAAGAATAGAGAACAATCAATCGAAACCACACAAAAAATGGCGGTCAGTTCGAAATTGCATTCTCATCAGGACAGCCATACAATTCGAATTAAAACCGATAGAATAGCCAGTTTCTGACAATGGCGATAGTATTTAACTATAAACACCATTGGAACTGTCTACTGGCTAGAGGAATTAGAAAAATAAATCAATTGAATTATTCAAAGTTGAAAAACAATACCTCCACGAACTGTGATGTGAAATCAAAAGCATAGCAACACGTGTAAGATTAACTAGAGATTGAGCATTTCACCTCACTTCGTCAATGCGAGTGGGAATGAATACAATTGAACGATACATAAAAAGTATGGAGACTTTCGAAAATAGTAAACAGTATAGGACTCAGGACAAGTGGAAAATAGACATTCGAAAATAGTAAACACTATTAGACTCAGGCCAAGTGGTAAGTGAGGTGATAAGAATGGGTGAATTTTCAAAAATGAGTTAACCAATCAAAGATAAATAATGCATGTGTAAAATTATTACGTGGTATATTTGAAATTATTAATAATATTATTTACAAATACTTCCGGATATAGGTAGTTTTGACAAATGCGTTTAAGTTTATTGATGTGGAGAAAGTGAAACTGAGGATCAGAAAGTCGATGTATTCGAAATAGCTGGTTTAAAATGATGTTTCTAAACAATTGAATAGAATTACAAGATTGATATGATAGCAGCTTTATGATAGTGAAGTTGTAAGAATCTTTTTTATCATATAGATTGGTAATTACATGATTATTGAGGGTATCTAAATTTAGGTCTAAAAAATTAACAGTTTGACTAACGCAAGGCTCATTAGGAATTAATTCCAGGTTAGACGGGTAAAAATCAATATTAATGGGATAGGAATCATCAATGATAATACAAATTAAGTCGTCAACATATCTATATATAATATATGAATTACAATTAAAATGACATTCATAATCATAAAGATATAAGTTAGCGAGTATACTACTACTACATCCACCTTGTGGTACACCAGATGTTTGTAAATAAATGTTATCACCTTGAATAATATAATTGTTGTATAACACAAAGTGCAAGAGCATAGGAAAATTTTTGACATTAAAAGCATCATGATTGGAAGATATATAGTCATGATAAAGAGAGATAATAACTTTATGTAAATCTTTAATGACAATATTATTAAATAGGTCTTTAAAATCAAAGGTTTGGAAACCAAGAATTTGTGGTAACTTGCTAAGGTGATTAACTAAATCAAAACTATTGTTCAAAATGAAATATCCTGAATTCCTGAATTTAAGAGATTCATTAATTCGATTTAAACAGTTAAGCAAGTACTTACTAGCTGTAGTGGTAAAGGTATTATGTCCACAAGTGACTGTTCTAAAACTGAGAGGTGATTTGTGGAATTTAGGAACCAAAGTAACATAAGGAAATTTAAAAAACTTACAATTAATATTTAATTGTGTATATAATTTTAGCATTTTAGTTTTGATTTGGATAGACTGATTATTAATGGGTTTAAAAATTTGATTATCTTTTAAGTAATTCTGTAACAGAGAAACATAATATTTTTTACAAATGATGGCATAATTATTAGAAGCTTTATCTACATAAGTTATGACAAAATGTTGTTGTAGTTCTTTGATAGCAGATAGGAGTTGTTTATAAGGATACCTAGGCTTCGTTAATTTAGTGTTTATAATAACATTTTTAAGTAGATGTAAGGTCGTATACTTCCATAGATTGAATGCTTCAATAGGAATAGAATGTGAACAAGCAAGTTGATATATGAATTTATCAAAATCAAATGATAGAGACTGAAGAAGTTGTTTAGGGTGATGGCAGAATGGAATGCGAAATTTAGACCCTTTATTCATAATATCCCTAAGTATATCATCCTGAACTATACTGAGATCCCCAGTAATAATGTGACCATGAGTGGAGTTGACAAAAGGGGCAAGATTTTTATTGCTGCATACACATGATGTAAGATCATCGGAGTTTAATGTCCTAGAAACTTCATTGTAATTGTAAATAGTTCTACCAATTGGTAAATTATATTTGAATGATTTTTGTATTTTGATATCATTTACTGGTAACAAGTGCTTATGTTTTGCAAATAAATTATTGAAGTTAAGAGAATTAAGAATAGGGTGTTTAAAAGAGATTACACAGTAAGCTATTTTAGTATGTGGATTTGGTGAATGGAGTAGGTGGTAATTTAAGAAATGTGTACGTGAAAGAAGCAAATCAAAAAATAAATGTTTAAAATGCTCATGAGTTAATTTTAATTTTAAAAAATTAGTATAAACAATACTTAATTTGCTTTTTCTGACTTTATATAACCATGTTCTAACAGGTAGAAAATTGAAAGTTTGAGAATAATTATATTGTAATTTCAAAATGTCTGCTTTGTAATCAATAGTTTTACTTAAGTTACTTTTTCCGTTGCCACGCTTATATCGCTTTTTACTAGGAGATGATGACTTTGAAAAATGAAAAAGATGTTTATATACTGAAGATTTATGAGAATTGTATTCAAAACTATTGTTAACAACATTATTATTATTATAAATTTGATTTAAGCCATAGGGGAAGAGAGTTTTATATTTTTTAATGTAATAATTTTCAAATACTAATCTATCCGTGAGTGAAATTTTAATATCTAAAATATGAAGGGATACATTTTTAAATCCGTGTGTAGCAAAGTGCTGATATTCAAATTGATTTTTGGTAGGGAGATCATTAAAGACTTTATGGTCAAATTTTTTAATATGATCCCTGTGGACATTCATTCTCAGATGTAAAGGGTTGCTGGTTTGGCCAATATAGGATAAGTTACAAATAGTACAATTAAGTTTGTATATGCAATTAAAAACTTTGCAGAATTTTTGTGAAGTGGAATTATTATTAATTTGTAATGGGTCAGCATAAGGACAAGTTTTGCACCTAAGATTGTTGCATCTATTGAAGGAATATGATTTAGATTGAGAGAAGGTATGGTATTCTTCCAAATCGTCTATAACGCTTAATTGGTCAATGTTTGTCGATCTATAATTATCCCAATTCATAATAATAATAGACCGGACACTAGGTAATGAAGAAAATTTACATCACGAATTCTAATTAAAATTCCCAATATAAACCCCCCCAAAAACTATTTTGTTAGGTACGAATTTCAAATTTTAACTAATACCATAAGAATTGAATCGAAATTTTGGAGAGTAATAAAACAAGCATAGTAGAAAAGAGATTTTCATACGAAATATTCATAAATAAGCGAAGTGTGGACAAATAATTATATTCATCCGGAATGGAAGATATACAAAACTGTTAATACGTATGTGTCTGACTGAATCCCTACAACTGCGGGCAAAAGAGGGCCACATATAGTGGAAATACTTGTCTAGATGAAAATGTAAAAATAAGCAATAAAAGATATTGACGTCTGGGTTAACTAAAAGATACAGAAAAGAAAAAAATACACAAAAAACACAATAAACTCTAATGCCTGCCGAGAGATGTCAGCACTATACACACATATATAACGATTGAATAATCGAGTGTGAAATCTACCAAAAAGAGCAATAACCCGCAGAAAAAATCATAAAAGCGATGAGAGAACTCAAACCAAAATACTCCATAATGCGAAATGTGAAGACATACCATAATCAATCAAAAGAAGGAATGAAAGGGTTAGATAATAAAAACAATATCCAAAGAGGGCCATAGTAAGACATAGATGGGCTCGTAGTTAAACAATAGAAATGCGTTAGCGATAATAATAATAAACAAAATAAAATTAAATTAAAAAGAGAATAAACTCTGTAATAAGCGCAAATGCAGCTTTACAACAGGTTTTACCTTTTTAAAAAGTTTTTTGCAAGTATGAAAATCAAAAGATAGATGGTTGAATTCAGAAGTAAATAATAAATATAAAAGTATAATTAAAAGATGTAATAGAAGTCTGTATGTAGAAAACAGAATATAAAACACAAAATAATAAAAATATATATATTATATATATATATAAAATATGTATAATAGTAACCTACTTTTTATATATAAAATATGTATATAAGTAATCTACTTTTTAAAATTCTTTTTTTTGGAATCCTTTTTAAAATCCATTTGAAATTTTGATACTTCGATATTCATCTTTGTGCAACATATCGGCTACCGGGAGTGTTGTCTAGACGCAAGCTGGCTTAACCGGGGAGTGGGGGTCACAACCCCCCCGGCCATTCTTTGATATATTGCTTTCTTTCATTTTTATACTTTTCTGGTATGATATATATATATATATATATATAAATATATATATATATATATATTTATATATATATATTATATATTTATATATATATAATATATATATATATTTTTATTTTTTTATTTTTTTTTATTTTTGCATAATTCTTATTATTACATTTCAAATATATATATTTATATATATATAATATATATATATATATATATATATATATATATATATATATATATATATATATTTATATATAATATATATATATATATATATATATATATATATATATATATATATTTATATATAATATATATATATATATATATATATATATATATATATATATATATATATATATATTTATATAAATAAATATGTATAAATGAGTGAAAGATATCAAAATTCCAGAAAATCACACGAATAAGGCGCTATGCTGCACTACAATGTGGATTTTAATATCATACCAGAAAAGTATAAAAATGAAAGAAAGCAATATATCAAAGAATGGCCGGGGGGGGGGGTGTTAAAATCCTTTTGAAATTTTGATACTTCGGTATTCATCTTTGTGCAATATATCGGCTACCGGGAGTGTTGTCTAGACGCAAGCTGGCTTAACCGGGGAGTGGGGGTCACAACCCCCCGGCCATTCTTTGATATATTGCTTTCTTTCATTTTTATACTTTTCTGGTATGATATATATATATATATATATATATATATATATATACATATATATTAAATATATATATATATATATAATAATAAAATATATATAAGGGAACTGGGGAGTAAGGTCACAACCCCTTACCGCCATAAAGTAAGCTTTTTGCTAAGCCATCCTTCATTTTTTCAGTTTTTATTCACTTTTTATCTCTTAATTTTTTCAATATATGGTGTATGGTACCTCTTGCTGCTTTGCGCAATCATTACTATAACACATTTATTTCTGATAATTCACTTTCTTTATATTTACATTTTATATATATATATATATATATATATTTATATATATATATATATATATATATATATATATTTATATATATATTTATATAAATAAATATGTATAAATGATATATATATATATATATATACATACAAACATGCATTTAAATACATAAAAAAGTTACATTTTTAGGTTATCTGATACTTATATCATCGCATCCAAAAAACTAAGATTAGCGCAATTCTATAGTTCGGCTAAAAGACCCGCATATATCTTCGGATTCTAACAAAATATCTTTCAATTAATAAGTTAGTTAAGTTTAAATCATTTTTTAAGTGAAGCATCAATTTATATTTTCGTTCCCCGTCGGGATCTGCACTAACAGCGACATTCTCTCCCGCCCATGCACTACTGATGCGCCAGAAAGGGTGAGCTTTAACGATGCATTCTTCGCCTTCATTTTCGTATAAAAGAAACAGCCGAGGATATCTGAGTGCGTTTATTTTGGGGGGTTCCTGCGATTTTAGAAAATATCAGTTTATGATATCCTTCGTGTGCTACTCCCGTCCTAGTACACCATGACCAAGCATGGGAAACAGTAACCGGCAGTACTTTCAGCCGAAACTCCCATCCGCTCCTAATATCCACATTTACATGCGACCCATACACCCCTCCCATTCAGTATTATTATTTCTTATTCGACTCCCTATCAAAACTTTCATACCATACCAACTCTTAACATAACGCAGTTTATTTACGGCCTATAGATCCTCTAATAAATCAATTTATCAAGTTTAATGTCTCAAACTTTTTACCTCAAGTTTTCAATTTCTGGTCATACCATGGAAGAAAAGGGACTCATGGGTAATTCTGCTCTAACTAATCCATCTATAAATTAAGTTTACAATTATTCTATTGTTTGAAACGTGAATTTGAAGATAAAGCAGAAAGCAAGTCTCCCTAACTCTATGGTTTAATTATTCATAATCTGAATTTTTAAATTGGGACAAGCTCTATTAATATCAACTTTCCTATTCAACTGAATCATGGAGGTGGTCTTACCTTTAACTCCGTGAGCTGAATACGGTTTTCTTTTATTTTCTTAGGCATTAAAGTTTTGTGAACATGCAATTGCTGTGAAAAGACTTTAAGGGGACGGTGGACGTTGAAATTTTTATTTAATTATTTATTGACTTAGAAACATGAAAATTTGTATAAATATTCTTCTTAACATTACTATATAAAATAATATTAAATTTTTTTCAATTTTTTTATAATTTTGTATTTATTTTTAAATTTAATTTTTTTAATAAACATTTGAAAATGCTCCTTGCGTGCCATTTGTTCACAAATTTTTGATTCATTTTACATTATGATCACTCAAAAACACATTATGAACAAATTTGGGTATTAATTTTTAAAGCCCTTAGAAAGTTAATTTTTTTAAAAACATTTTTCTGCATTAAAACTTAATTTTCATCATTTAATTGGGTTATTATTCACTTTTAATTACCTTAATAAAGTTTAATTATAAAATGCATACCCAATTTCATTAAAAAGTATGAAAGGTGTCTTCTTACCAAATTTCATGCATCTCAAACAAAAATTAAGACGCATGGAGCATTTTAAAAATGGAAAACCTTTGAAAATTCCGTTTCGAAAAAAATGCATTTAACCTTTTGTTCACGGGTGGGACAGTGTCCATCCCAAACGAAGAATTTCCCAAAGAGACAGATATTTGACATACTTAGACAGTTTGACCCCCTTTGCAGACATTGCCGTCCATGGAAATCGTCGGCAGAAACATTGCACCTGCTGCAGCAGGTTCAATGATCTCCAAACGAAAAACTTCCCAAAAAGACAGGTATTTGACATACCCAGACTGTTCGACCCCCTTTGCAGACATTGGCGTCCATGGAAATCGCCGGTAGAAACATTGCACCTACTGCAGCTCGGGAAGTTCTTCGTTCTTTGTGGGAAGTTCTTCGTTTGGGATGGACGCTGTCCTACCCGTAAGCAAAAGGTTAAATGCGTAAAACAATGTTATATATTAAAAAAAAACTTTTTTTAGTCGATTTTTTCTCATTTCAACGTCCACCGTCCCCTTAAGTCTGAGATTATAAACACAAAAAAGAGGCTATTTCTCCGAATACAAGAATTTATTTGAAAAATAGATTTCAGATTTGGATTCAGCATGGTCCAATTAGTTAGTATACACGAGTTTTTATAGCCCTCGGGGTTGCATTTGGTGCTCTGACATATTGACACTGCCCGTTTAGAAAGGTTGTCAGTGCTTGAACCAAAGTGCGGGGAAGAAAGTTGCCGAGTTCAGCATCTGATTTATCGTCAAGCATTGTTGTGATCTATAAAAGAAAAATCTGATGTGGGCAGCACATGACTTTCCCTGCAGACTTATTTATATCCACGTTCTCTTTATTTTAATTAAATTTAATTCACTTTTAATTCAATTTTCGTTCTCATTTGGTAACTGGACTTATTTTCAAAGGTGGCGTAGAGAAAATACAAAAACAAAAATACAATATCTCGAGAACGGCTAGCCCTAGTGTAATGGGGTTGGTCTTATTCTTTTCTTCGTTAAAAATTAAGTATTAAACAAGCATTTCATGGATATATCTGAGCATACGTAGTTAGTTATTTTAGATTTTGGCGATTTTTGCAGGCCATTTTTAAAAAAAAAGTAGGTTATTTTTTTCTGAATAATACTAAAATCTAATCAGCACCAGGGTGTCCCACAAGTGATTTACCTACCAAATTTTGTGGAATTCGGTCTATTAGTTTTTTAGCTAGAGTGGATAAAAGCTTTTGGGGGCCATTTCGCAAAAAAATACGGAAAAACTAAAATACATGGTAATGCATCGCGAAAGTATTGGAATCATGTCGAAAATCGCAACTCGAGTTTTCGGCTGATCTACCAGTTTTGAGACCGCTAGAATACGAAAAAAGTATGTTTAGCGTGATGTCTGTGTGTGTGTCTGTGTCCCTGTGTCCCAGTGTGTCTGTCTGTGCGTCTGTGCAATGTATGTATCCACTCTAACTCGAAAACTAATGGACCGAAATTTCATAAAATTTGGTAGATAAGACCCTTGGGTATGACCTTGGTGCTGATTAGTTTTTGGTACAATTCGGAAAAAAAGAACCCGCCTTTTTTTGTGAAATGGCCCGCAAAAATCTCATGTATTCACGCTAGCTGAAATACAAATTGACCAAATTTCACAAAATTTGGTAGATAAATCACATGTAGAATACTCTGGTGCTGATTAGATTTTGATACGATTTGGAAAAGAACAACCAGCCATTTTTTTACGAAATGGTCCGCAAAAATCGCCAATATCAAAAGAAGGACTACGTATGTTCAAATGTATCAATTAAATGCTTGTTTTATACATAATTTTTGACGAGGAAAAGAATAAGAACAACTCTATTACTCTAGGACTAACCGTTCTCGAGATATTTGAGATTTTTCGCATTTTTTTATGCCGCCATTGGAAAAATGTCCGATTACCAAATAAAAGTAGAAATTGAATTAAAAATTCAAATTTAAATTCTTAAATAAATAAAGAAAAAATGAATTTGAGTCTGCAGGGAAAGTCATGTGCTGCCCACATCAGATTTTTTTAATTCTGTATTTGGGACAATGAATATATTATGTATTATTGTTATTAAGACTAACAGTTATTAAGACATATTTTGTGAACAAATTCGATCTAATTTTTCTAGTTCAGTTTTTGGAATAAATATTAGTGTGTCTGTGTGTCTGTCTGTCTGTCTGTGCAGATTTTGTATCTACGCTAACTAAAAAAGTAATTGACCGAATTTCATAAAATTTGCTACGTAAGTCACTTGCGGGCGAATCTGGTGCTGATTTGTTTTGGGTACGATTCGGGATAAAAGAACCCGCCTTTTTTTTGCGAAATGGTCCGCAAAAGCTTCTATTTACTCTAGCTAAAACACTAATGGACCGAATTCCACAAAATTCGGCAGGTAAGTCACGTTTGGGACACCCTGGTGCTGATTAGATTTTGGTATGATTCGGAGAAAAAGAACCTGCCTTTTTTGCAAAATGGCCAGCAAAAATCGCCAAAATCTGAAATAAAAAACTACGTATGCTGATATATATCCATTAAATACGTGTTTAATACGTAATTTTTAAAGAAGAAAAGAATGAGACCAACCCCATTACACTAAGACTAGCGGTTCTCGAGATATTTAAGTTTTTTTGCATTTTCTCTACGCCACCTTTGAAAAGAAGTCCAGTTATCAAATGAGAACGAAAATTGAATTAAAAGTGAATTAAATGTAATTAAAATAAAGAGAACGTGAATGTAAGTCTGCAGGGAAAGTCATGTGCTGCCCACATCAGATTTTTTCTGTTTTGTAAGAGGGCATAACCTCTATGTATAAATAAAATGACACAGAAGTCAAGAAATTTTAAGTTATTTCAAGAAAAGTTTCTAACATATGCTTTATAGTTGAAAAATTTTAAATTTTGAGAAATATAAATATATTATTTATCTGTTGTTTCAAAGAATATAGACATATTTTACAATTTTGCGGTTTCTTTTAATTCGAGCTTGATTTTACCTCTCGACAAATTTGGAAAATTTAAAGGTAGTTTCAGTAATGCCCTTTCTGAATAGTATTATCTCAAAAATGATTGATTCTTATTTACATATGCACATTTTTTGCATATGCATTACATTATTTATTTATTTATTAAATATAAATATTATTGATAATATTATTATCATATAAATATTATTAATTTATTTATTTATTGAATATAAATACTTTTTCTCTATACATTGCGTTATAATATTTATTTATTAAATATAATTTCCTTAAAATAAGTTTCTGCTATCCGTTCATTCAATTCTGAAAGTAAGGCCATGAAATATTCACATCATAAGTTATGCTAGCCGGAAATAAGATCAATATGTATTTCATAAAATATATTTGAAATGCAGTAAGTAATAAAGTAGTATATTAAAAGTCTGAATACGGAAAGACAAACATTAATACAAATATTGATAAAATCCGTAAAAATATATTTTCTTTTGATATCATTTCGTATTTCCGATTTGAATTTTAACAAAATAAATGTAGCACTTTCATTTGAAATGTATAACAAAATATGTATAACTTTCTACATTTTACAGAATAAAACTTAAAGGGAAATATGATAGATACAAATAATGCACGCTAATAGCCTAAGAAATAATAAATGGCTGTGGAAAAAATTACTTAGAGATTTCAGCATAGAATGGCTGTAAAAGATTTCAACTGGTTTCAAAAGCAATAAAAGTCTTCATCTTCAGGATAAGTCCAACACAGCACCAGTACGCATCTGTCACACCATATCTGCATTCGTTAGTCATGGTGCTCTGCCTGATTTATATAGAGGAAGAATGCTTTTATTGCTTTTAAAACCAGTTTTATACAACTGAATAGTACATTTTCAGATCATTTCTAAGAACACTTAGAGTGATAAAAGGATTTATATCGTAACTAATTCGTTTAAATTAGAAACAAATTGACCAAACTACTGTAAAAATATCTTTAACTAAAATACCTCATCAGTAAAATATCGTCAAACAAAAATGAAGGTATAAATAAATGTAAAAGCAGTTTCGGAAGCATAAAAAAGAGAAGCCATTTTAATGATTGATGAGAAAGCAGTCACTCCAACAAAAATAGGAAAATGTCTGCAATGCCAGTGGAACTTCTAGTAATCCCATGTAATTAAATAAACATTTGTTGATTATAAATTACTTCAGAGCTTTGAGCACGGTTATTTTGATTATAACCAAGCTATGCAGATCAGTAAATGCAAAATTTATTTGGAACTAGAACGACTACTAGGCGTAGCTTGGGATTCGAGATGGAAACCTCTGATAAAAATTCCACTGGAACTTACAGCGAATTATCGAAAACCAATGAACACTTCAGATATACGCTCGTTTAGAATACAAAATAAAATATCATGTTGTTACGTCACAACGTCAAAGAATGCTTTTGCCTTTCTTCATGAAACTTGTAGCAGCGGATACGACCCCAATTGTGAGGTCATGACTTCAGAGAACGCATTCCCCAAGGCTCGCAAATACGCTAAAAAATAAGTATCTTTAGGAGCCTTAGCTTTCCCGCTTGTCAAGCCATACGTTTGTCAAACTAGTGATGCGATTGATAACTGAACCCGAAAATCTGATAGGCTGTTAGTTGACAGTAAAATCATGTCTTAATGCAAATGAGGGAAATCACAACAAACAGGCTATTATGACCTCATACATTTTTGAAGGATACTAACCCCGATGAGGAGATGGTTTTTGATTTTTTAGAATTTTCGAGACAGTTGGATCTATTAAGAAAGTTAAAGGAACCCGCGGACATTTTTTGCAGATATCCTACAAGCAATAAGGCACTCTGTTGTTCTACTGATTTTATCTGACGACATCCACATGTGTCAGCAGATTTTCATTTTAAAAACGTTGCACAATTTGATATCCAGCACCTGTTCATAGATTTATAATTCCGTCCTCGATCAGATAAAAAAATACATATTAGTTTGATTTACGTGCATATGCACCTATTTAGCGTATACTTTTCTAAATATGAGCTTAGAAAATACTTCTTGCTTTTATTCAAATCGAAGAACTTTAAAAAAAAATAACGCTGGTATAAAAATTTCTAATCTACTGGGATTGGCGAGTAAAATATGGTTACCACAGAAATATGCAGAACATATCGACATAAAAAGAAATTTTGTGATATGGAAAAATATGCAAATCCACGAAGAGGCTGTATACGCAGTTGATAAAATGTTTTGCGTTTCATTAGATGGTAGTTTCGGTTGATGAAACATTTTATCGAAATAAAAGTAGGAAATATTTCTCGAAAAATAAAAGATGTATATGTACTTTTTAAGTAAATTTTTTAAGTTATCATGGCCTGAGTTAAGTCTGTTTCTAAATAGTCTTACCTTCATATTGTTCTCAATACATCGCAACTTCGTTAAATCCAACACACATAAAGCGAATTAATTTTATTTGAATATCTTCTACAGCCCTTTCAAATGGACATCGAATGATGGATCAATTACAATTCATTTTATTTTTTTTCTGATTTCACGAACTCTCGCTTTTATAAACCTGTTCGGACCACAGTAAAATATTGTAAAATAAAATGTTCGTAAATGTGAATAGCATTAAAAGAATCGAAAAAGGCAATATGTAATGATCTTTATTTGCTTAAAGTTCCAAACACTCACTGATTTTGGTTTGCTTTAGAACAGTACTTTGATAAATATACGCTTCCATAAAATCTATGGTAGCAAGCCGCTGCAAAGTCTGCTTCCTTAAAAAAAGCGCTGCAACTCTGATAGCTTTATGGTGGCTTCTTAAAATGTTAGCCTTGGGATTGCCGCTATTTCTCACATTGGGAAGTCCTTCTGTATTCAGCATCAGAACTTGATTAATTATCTCGTCGTCAGATATTTATTTTGTACATGGAACGTTCTCGTTTGCACCCAAGAAATATTGAAAAATCACATTTTGAGGCTTTTGTGGGTTCCTGCAGTGAAGTTTCTGTAGCCAGACATTATCATCGCAGGAATCACTATATGAGATGTTTCCCCTGAAAACGCTTTGTCTTTAATAAACCCTGCATGACGAAAAGAGTTGGCACTCGCTGTTTGAGAGACCTACCTAATTCTACGCTGGAATTGATAGCAGATAAATTGATAGCAGTAAAGTGTATCCATTTCGTAGTTTTTCCACTATTAAGATAAGGACAAGGTTTTTAACTGGAACATCTGGAACTTTAGACCCTTACCTCATTAATTAAACCTAAGTTTACGTTTAGAAGGTTAAATTTCCTGAGATCTTATAATGACAATGTTCAAAAGGTAAGAGGAGAGTAACAAAATCCGGGATCAGATCAAAAGAGCAGCAGCATCAATAACTGGCTAACTCCGCCACCTCAACATCGGGAATACCGACAGTGCGAGAAATAATACAAGTGGGAAGTGAAATTAAACACTCTCAACGACGTACCCCCAATGAAAGATTTATGAAGTTCAGAGAATGTAAATTGATCTAGGAAGATCAAAGAATGTAAACTGCACTACAAAGCATGAAAACTGCAGAGTGATTCACGTCGCATCAACGGGGTGCGTGGAAAAGCGGGAGTGGGAGGAGTCAGAGGTTAACTCCATGCCGTCCGAATATGAACAATAGGCATATATAGTATCTTAAGCATCTTTTACATCAATGGTCCGAAAGAAAGTCTATCAAGCCATGATCTTTTCCGTGTTTCAAGACAAAGCAACCCTTCCGACTTGCTGGTAGCAGCCCGCAGGTGTACAGAGTTGCGTTTTCTAAAATCTGAAAGACATGCGCTTGTTGTCGCAATTTTTTTCGTTAAGAACAAAAGCAAAGTGTTGAGTTCGCAAAAAAGAAAAAATATTCATTTTTAGTTCGTTAATCAGAATTGAAATTAACATACTTTTGTATTTATGGGACCCATGAATTAGTTCGTAAATATGAATAGTTAGTAGAAACAGTTGGTGTAAACGAGAGTTGATTATACTTTATAACCATTGAGTTATATTATCAGCGAGCATGACAGAAAACGCACTATTTTTCAGTATTTTAATATTAGACAATTGGAGTATTCTCTATAACGCATAACACCATGGATTTGTAATGCATTATTGCTGAATATTGCTGATTCTTTTTCCGTAACTTTATTATTTTTCTAATTTGTTGCCATTGGTTATAAAATCAAAGCTTCAACTTTTTCTCAAAGACCTTGAAAGACAATATTTCTGACAAAACTTCACCGATTTAGAATACTGTGAAACTATTTATTCGTCATCTCTCTTGTTTTCAATTGATTAGTAAAATGTAATCGTTAAATTAATCTTAAATCGTTAAATTAATCGTTATATAAATCGTTAAATTAATTATTTAAATTAATCTTTAACCCTGCATTATAATTTCATCGCATCATTTAAAAAATATTACATGAATTTTCTGAGAATGTTATTATCTTAATTAATATCATTCTGAAATTCCATTTCTATTTTCAGTGCAAATCACAGTTTATGTAAAAGGTAAAAATTGTGAAGTTATAAACATTTTGACTATTTTGGATTGAAACGTTGCATTTCTCAATGTCCGTGGGTAGGATATTACGAAAAAATTTGGTAACAGAATTTTATTAGATAAACGACAAAATCCTATTCATTTTTGTTGCTGGCTTATTAGTGATCTTCAAGGGATAATTTAAACTTGCAAAAATCGAGCTCAAATTCTAGATACCAGTATCAATGGAACTGTTTCGCCTTTAAATAGTTTTCTGCAGCACCAATTAGTCGATA